>CAVLJG010000008.1:79405264-80005264 GCA_963669975.1 Acanthoscelides obtectus | reverse complement strand
TATTGACATTTGAAACAAAGGATCTCCTTAGCAAATTTCTCCCTCTAGTAAGATGTGAAATTTTTTCCCTGGAATGTACTGGATCTCCTCCCACTGGGTCGGAAAGCCTCCGTGGGATACTGTACTTGAATTTACTGAAAACTCATTAGATTATCTCGTATCTCTTCAATTACCTCTGAGCCTCGGGTCTTCTGGGCCTGACTTTAATATTTTCACACATCCGGGGATAAGAAGAAAATGTATCCAGAAGAACTTTCCTCATATCAGCGCATACTGGCGACATACATCCTTAGTGCGAGCGTCCCTGTAGCATGGCAGATTAGGCACGATATTCCCAAGCGAACTCCTCCATCCAGATAATTGGGCTTTTTGCAGACGGAGAAACCATAAGCGGCATGACTTAACTAAAATCAGTTGCATGAGACTCTAGGGGTTAGCGCATATCCGGGAATGGCAGGAAGAAACATGCAGGAGAATCTCCCATCGGTACACATTAAATGAGAAGAATACTCTGCGATACCGCGTGCCTCTCTCCATACCGTCGTATCCGCAAGCAACTACAGTGTTTATCGCACGGGAGATGCCAGCAAGAACAAGAGCCCTCACCATTCTCCAGCATGCGTCCACACCAATTCTAGGACTTGCAATTGAGTGACAGGATATAAAAACGTTCTACCTTTCAACGCATATTCATGAGGGTCGACATACCGACTTATCCACAAGCAACTAAAGTATTTGGCACGGCAATACGAGAGTCCTCTACTCGGAATTCCCTAGGATGTACCCTCACCCCCCACCACCCGATACCTAGTTGGGGCTTTTCCAGAACAAACCACATGCGCCATAATACAACAGCTCTATGAAGATGTACGTGAGTGACTTCAAGAGATAAGCGCTAACTCGGCAATGGCAGGCGATAACATCCAGCCATATACATCCATTGCTTAGACATACATAGAACGATGCCTCTCGCCACGGTATTCCACAGCATCCGGTATTCGCCTGACTGTCTGCCTATAGATTCCTCCTCGATGCCATCCTCTGCCTGTTCAAGACCAGTGTCATTAATAAATAATAATTAATGCACCCAGATGGGCAAAGCTTAAAGCGACATACAAATTCTGAAGGAAGCGCGGGGAACAGAGCGCATTTTTTTAAAAAGCGGCGTTGGTGACGCGGTATTAGGGCGATTTCTAAGGATACGATGTTTCGATAACGAACACGATGAAGCTGTGATTCAACATCATGACCGCCACGTTATGCCCCAAGGTTCTGGTAAGATTAAAATAATTGAGGTAATGTTTCGTTGATACGCTTACGGCCTTATCACGTGAACGATTCTAAAACAACTACAAGAAGTGGAATGAACATACCAACGATACAGGGAAAATGTTCGTCTACGACACTGTCTGCAAGATTGCTGCCGTTGCCTATGCTCTCGCGTTTTTTCCCCGACAGAGCAAGTTCTCTCTCTCTCTCTCTCTCGCTCTCAATATCGAACCCTTTCTTTCTCCGGATCTTTTCGCACAGCTCGGCATGGAGTTGCTCTGGATATGGATAGAAATTCGGGAATGGAGTGATGGCTTAATATAAGCTGGTATATGACGAGAAATCTTACAAATCAAACCACAAAATAGTTAACGTAACACTTGAAACTTATCATGTACTTCATGTTGATAGGATTCCAGTACCTGAGCGCTAAATCAAACCACCTATGCCAGCATGGTGGCCGAACGTCATTAAAAAGTATTGCAGCTGTATGTGGTTTGACTGCGACCAGACAAGAAGTCTTAATAAAAACAGAATACAAATTTGTAATATCACCACTGTTTGATAAAAGCAGCTTTTTAATTTGTAATCACGAAAATTTTTAAAAATGAGTAAATATGTTTTTGGGTGTTACACGGCTTGTAAGTATATTACGACAAACCATGGCATCCATGTATGTTGGCCTGTCAGTCTGTCCGCAAATCCTTAGCTCCTCAATAAGTTGGAAAGTACCACTCGGATTTTAATGAACTTGACAAATGATTACTGCCATTCTAATTGTAGGTTCTGAAAATCGATACAGTGGTGGCGGAGCTATGAGCAAACACCGAAACAAATAAAAATCGCTCAAACTTTTAGGTGTCCGAGATCCCTGCACGTTTTTCGAATTTTTGTTGTTATTTTGTACGGGATGGGGAAGGGTATAACTCAAATTTTCTTTATTTTAAGAACCCATTCTATCTCATTCATAGATTTCCCCGAACATTTGCCTATAAGATTTGGAGTGATAGATCAATTATCGAATAGAGTGCTAACAAACTAGAAGGCAAATTAATCAGGAGCTGACCACTGGCAAGGTATACTCAGCGCGAGTTGATCGCAACGTTGTCGGATGGTCGGTAGGACAGAGCCAAAATCTCTAGATATTATAAATTTTAATCTTTCAGAAAAATGAATATATGCCAAACGTGGCCAGCAGTAATGGAAGTCGACCAATCGTGGAAAGCTGTGCCGTTTTCAATCTCGCCATCAAAACAGATGTGAATTCCGAATGTTTTTCCGCTTTTTTTTATCCACAGAAATCCATGGCAAGGGGAGGGTGAGCAAAACGTGATCATAATAGGCTGAAAAGCACTCTCCACGTCCCCGCTCTACGTATTTCAGGTATAGGACGGGATGCTCGGATGAGTGATCACGATATAGGATAGGGAAGTTGAAAGAAATGAAATAATCGAGTCAAGTAGATCGACTTTTTACTTCGAATTTTGCAAAGATTTTGTATTTAAAACACATCCAAAAATGTAGTATCCCATATTTTTTCCAAACGAAATAAAATATTTCTTCAATATAATGACCTGTTAAGCGGCTTATGTAACTATCAAGAACGAAACTTTGGATCTTTTTTGTCAGCTGATCATTTCGCAATTTGATTAGCCATTTCTGAGTTTTACTGTGATGTCGACATATATACATTCTAGTGATGCAACGAATATTCACGTTTCTTGATATTTGCATTCTCGAAATTCATGCGAACATATTGCGAATATGTATATCAGAAAAAGAGAATATGGAAATAATATTACGTATACTTTATCTGAAGTCACTTGAAACACTGTGAAATACCGGGTGCGTTTTATATATCTATATTTAACACGCTCTGTTGCTGCAAAAATCGCCAAATTTCGCAGCAAATATATATATAAGAGATCAAAGGCAGTTTCACCGGTCCACGTGGAGTAAAGCACGCCTATGCGTGGACATAGCCAATGAGAAAGCGTGTATTTCAGAGCTCGGAACAAGTGCAGGTGGCTACTGAAAATTGAAACAGTTTAGCCAGTGCCGTGTAGCGGTGAATAAACGTGTTTTCTTTAGTCTGTCCGTGTTTTTTCATAGATTTTATTAGTTTGTGTGTTTTTGACTTTTGAATACTCAGTTTACTTGTTGATTTAATTGTTGTGTTGATTGTTCTTGTGTGTCCTAAATATGGCTCTTTGGAGACCTTGGGAAAATGCTCCAAGCCACGAGGAGATGGTTGATTAACCTGTGCAGGCAGAATTCTTTCATAAAGATTCAGAGGAACAGACCCAAAGAGTAATCCTAAATATGTATGATTGTCTGAAAAACGAAAATCCAGATTCCTCGCAAAATCAAATTTTAAACAGAATTTGTATCCTGACAAAAATCAGTCGGTCTACCATTTATCGGGTTATAAAAAGGGGAGATGTAGTCAACCATTCCTTCCACAGAAAGCGCATAGGGCAAAAATTAAAAAGAATAGACGTGGGTTTTCAGGAAGATATTCGTCGTATAATATACGGATTTTATAAAGAAAATTTGGTGCCCACGTTGGAAATGATACGGGATAAATTAAAAGATTATCCTGAAGATTTTTATAATTACAAATGCTTAGACTCACTGCACTGTATTGTAAAACTGTGTGGTTTTCAATACAAAAAATTAGATAAAAGAATGGTGATTATGGAGTCGTCTCGAATCGTTGAATTGCGCCAAGAATTTTTGCACAAAGTTAAAATCTATAGAGAGCAGAAAAGAAATCTGATTTACCTGGATGAAACATGGTATGATACCCATGATGTTGTGCAGTACGGCTGGGTTGACGACAGCAACAAGTGCATTTTAAATGCACCATGCAACCGTGGAAAACGAATCATTATTCTCCATGCTGGCAGTGAAAATGGATTTATACCTAATGCCTTGCTGTTATCTGCCAAAAATATCAAAGAATCATGTGCCGACTATCATGAGGACATGACCTCCGACTTATTTGAAAAGTGGATAGAGCAGCAGTTAATACCAAACATTTCCCCAAATTCAGTGATTATTATGGACAATGCGCCATACCATTCCCGACAGAAAAACAAAATTCCGAATACAGGCACAAAAAACAAGATATTATTGATTTTATGGAGGATAAGGGAATGGAAATACCACAAAAATCAACCAAAGCCATATTATTGGATCTTATTAAAAGACAAAAATTTGGAAAAGAGTATGTTGTTGACAATCTGCTTCAGCAAAATGGCCATGAAGTATTACGTCTACCTCCCTATTACTGCATTTTTAACCCGATTGAGTTGGTTTGGGCTGCTTTAAAAAAAAAGTAAGAAAACATAATCAGACCCCTCAATTAAGTGAATCGCTATTGGCCACAATAAGAGATGCAGTATCTCATATTGCTGCCACAGACTTATGGAAGCAGTGTTCTAGGCATATTATTGAAAAAGAAAATGAATATTGTGTTTTGCCTCCTGTAAATCCCGTTGTAATTCCTCTACAAGATGACTCTAGCGACAGCTCCGAAGGCGAGGATGATATATAAATACCTATAATGTAAGTCTTTATACACCTTTTTATATACCTACCTGCTATGTAAATATTTGCCTATGTCAAACGTTGGAATTCTGTAATTTTTCTATTTCTTAACTTTCAGTCAACATAAATTAAACTAAGTAAAAAAAGTATTTTTTTATCCCAAATCAAAAAAATAAGAAGATAGTAAAATCCATTTATTGTGATATAAAAACATTATTATTATCGTTCTAAATAAATGCCGCACGCCTATGATACGTCATGAAATTACAAAGGACGCGCCGACCAAAGGTTTTTATGCTATTTCAAGTGACTTCAGATACACCATACTTGTATAAAACAAGAAATATGAGTTTTTTGCTAAAAAATAACGCTATAATACACAAACATTTCTATTCTTTATATATTTTTTCGGCGAGGTTAGACAAACTGAGTTTTGGTAAAAAGATCGTATAATAAATTGAGAAAACTGATCAAGGTTGTGTTTGTGTGTAAAACTAATGCAGCTATAGTTATAAAATAACTTTAAACCTGAAATTAATTCCAAGACACGACTAAAGTTCTCAATTTGGATCTGACCATTGACTTAAGCAGCATCCCAAATTGCTTTTTTGGCTACATAAAAGGATATGAAAGTGATTTTCTGCCTTTTATGGGCTTTTGGGTAAGCACTATGGTTGATTTTTTAAGTGAAAGAGGAAACGATATGCTGTTAATATTTTAAACGCTATAATGATCATAAAATGCATATTACTCATTATGTTAAATGCTACAGCTGATTCAATTGAAATTCATTGTTTCAATATTAATTTACAGTAATTGCACTTAAAAACACAAAACCACCAGGAAGAGAAGAGAATTGTCTGCAACAGCTCTCAATAACTGCGAACGTTAAATTACATCAAAGAAGCGTTAGGGGAAGACAAAATACGAAAAAAGTGAAAAGAAGCCTTTGTACGGAAAACTGAATGAAACTTTTCTAATTTCTCTTTGGCATGTTTTCGCAATCTTGACCTACCTACGTTAACACCCTTTACGGCTTCCATCTTCGCTCGCAACTAGTTTTCACTTTATTCACTTTATCGTTGATGCAGGCTTCTGATAGTTTTCAGGGATATGAAGCTTCTGCACGCCAGATACAAGGAGAATGTCTTTTGGCAAACGAATTGGAAGCTTCGGAGTCATCAGGAAATTCATTGAGTGGTTCACTTTTTGTCTCTTTATTCTATCAAAGTATATACAGGGTGCTTAACAAACTGACGGAACGCCGTCACCAGTTCATAAAGGACTATGTTCAACACAAGTTAGACCCTATCAGGCATAGTAGAGAAATTAAACGGATCAAGTTCGTTGAACAGGTCCGTACACTTAGTCCATAAGATTATTTCTCTGTCCTATCCGTAGTACCGTTCATCTGGAAACGTCGCGTCGCCTGTCCCCAGTTTCTGAAAGATGTGTCACAGAGCACCAGTGATGCAGCGACCCTTGTCGTTTCTATCGTTCTAAGTTTTAATGGAAAATGTACGGGAATGTGTGATATATTACCGGGGTTAGAAGTTTATTAATATATTAACATCAAAAAAATTGCGATACACACTCCCCCACCCCCTCTATTTTTTACTCTTAAATATTTTTCCCAAAACGATCAGGATTCTCTGAAACGCTAAAATAAGAAGTTTGAGCGGTTTTTATTTTTTTTGCATTTTCTCCGCCGCAACTGGACCGATTTTAAAAGTGAAGTTTCTGAAGTAATGTTATAGCAACCATTTACGATCATAAAATTCAATTGAGCAAACGCATGGTCAAAAAGTTGCACTCAAATGCACACACAACCCTCAGAAATTCGTTGTCAGAACATACAAGATAAGTTAAAGCAGAGCTTAAATAACAATCAGCTTTTAAACTCTCCTGTCAGTGTCAAAAACGCCATTTCGGCGGAGATTATTACATCTAAATTCTCCTAGTACAACAATGAAAGAGGTTTTAGTGTTTCGTGTGCCATGCCAGCGGTTGCAGATACTCTTTGCAATCGTACAAATTATAATATTCCGATGATTTGTTGTATCTAATAATGAAAAGGAGCATTGATGATTATGTATTTATCGAAAAGCTACAAAATATATTTGTTAATGGTAGAAGGCTATCAGTATTAACAATACGAGGGGGTACCAAGAAAAAAACCGGAATTATTTTTTAAAAGGTATTTATATATTTTCAACTTTTTCACAAAGTAACCTTATCTCCTTCAAAATACTGTCCACTACAACTAATACACTTGTCCCACCGGTGTTCGAAACAGTTTTTGAAGTCGTCCTTAGAAATGTCTGACAGCTCCGCCCTCGTTTTTTCTTGACCCCTTCAATGTCGTCAAAGCGGCATCCTTTCATGCCCCTTTTCATCCGTGGAAATAAGAAAAAGTCGCACGGAGCCAGGTCAGGTGAATAAGGTGCGTGAGCCAGCGGAACCATGCTATTTTTAGCTAGAAACTGTCGAACAGAGATTGGCTGTGTGCGCAGGTGCATTATCGTGGTGGAAGAACCAGTCTCCTGACTGCCACAAATCGGATCTTTTTTGCCGAACGCTGTTTCGCAAATCGTCTTAAAACCTCCAAATAGCACAAGCTCTCAAATTTCTTCAACATTTTCGTTCATTCGGGCAGTTGACGGATGTCCAATCGACATGTGTCCATTTGTAAATCGAGCAATCCACTCGTGCACCTGAGGTTTTCCCATAGCATCATCGTTGTAAACTATTTTCAACATTAAAACAGTTTCAGAAGCATTTTTACCAATAAGAAAGCAAAATTTCACAGCTGCACGTTGCTCACTGAAGCTTGCCAACGTAAAAAACGAAACAAGCTCTAGCAAAAGTAATGACTACAGAGGAACGAAACAAGCCAGATCGACAAGTCAGGTGGCACTGAACTGGTAATGAGTTGCACTATACGCCTCTAGGGGCAGAAATGTGTACTAAACAAGCTCCGCCCACTGCAATGCCATTCCGGTTATTTTTGGGTACCTCCTGAAAAATATTCAAAAATATTCACTTTTGCTATGTATTCTTCGCTGCTGCGATATTCCCAATCCACTGCATCTTCAATGACACTGTTAAAAACACCAGGCAAACACAACATTCACTGAATCCCAATACTTTGCATGTTAGAAAATATGGGACATGAAACTCATTCTGTCAAAAAGTTAGCTACTCTATCTGCAAAAGTGACTGGCTTGAAGTTGATCACCTTTCGAACAAAATATCGCATAGTTACAGAAGTACGGATTCAAACCGTATCCCTGTATCAAGCTTTTTCTTTTGAAGAGGCATTTCAACATATAATTAAATCTGAATTGGCACGTAGTTAAGAGGCATATTTTCCAAGTCGGTACCTACGATTTTTATGACTACATTTTTTAGGTATTTAGTATATCGGAACTATCGACCGATTACACATTAAAAACTGGCCCTGTATGCAGGTCTCGTAGTTGAGAAGTCCTTGTCAGAAGTGTCAGGTTAGATTGAGTTGGTTGTCACTTTGCTGGTAGTCTGCTCTCGTTTTTTCAGCTACAAAGACAGACACAGACATTCTTGTCATTCAGCGAATGTCTTGTGTTTTTAACATTGTCATTGAAAATGCAGTGGATTGAGAATATCACAGCCGCGATTACTACATGGTAAAAGTTAATGTTTTTCCGTTCTATGCAATTACTGAGAGCCTCCCACAATTACAAATATATTTTGTAGCTTTTTCATAAATTAATAATCAGTACTTCGTCGCTTCGTTTTGGATAAACATGCTCCTTTTCAATGGTTCACACAAACTACACTAGATCACCGAGATAGTATAATTATTATACACCGGCTAGAACTGCTAAGCACGGAATACTAAAACCTATTTCATCGTTGTACCAGGAGGATTTACACGCAACTTTCTTCACCGAAATGGCGACTGTTTTTGACACTGACAGGAGAGTTTCATAGCTGATTGTTATCCCTGTAGGAGCGTATACAATCCGGCATATTGTACGAGGAGCAGCGAAACCGCACGGGCATTACGTATCTTGATAAGTGACATTTTGTTCGTTTTTTGACTTTTCGTAGATTTTTTGTGACAACGTAGGCTTTTCTACAAGATGTTGATTTAGCACAACCTGTTATATATTCATTGTGACGTCGTTTTGTAGCTGTACTGTTGCTTAAACCTCAGCGAACAGTGATCATACGTGGAATGAACTATTTGCACACTAAAGACTATCTAGTCTGCAAGATGACATTTCATCGTTTTTTTTTACGTTTGTTAGGATTTTTTTACATAATAATCATACCGGACTTTAGCCAGCGAACGCAGAAAAAATGAAGATTCAGTGATAATGGCTGATATTCCTTTTGAAGTTTATTTTATTTGAAATTGAAAAGAGCATACTTTTACTCTGTGATTTACTTTGATCTCAAAAATATGTTAGTTTAGCTTGTTTTTTAATCAGAAAAAACAATTTACTTGTCATTGTACTTTGATGTAGTGTTAGCTAAGCAGCTTAGCTGTTTAATGTTTCAGGCTGAAAACTGATGGTAGCAATAAAAATGAAATTCGTATATCTGGGTTTCTGTTTTATTACTATCCTGCATTCGCAGTATACTAAAGCTAGCATCGGTACACGGAAAATGGTTCTAGACAAACACCGTTTTAGCAGGATATAACAAGCCAAAAATTCATATTACATTTGAATATTGATTGATTAACATGTCACATTCTTTAATATTGCATTTTTTAATATTTTTAAGATACATAGAGGAAATCCAAGCAAAGCGAACACTCCGGGAAAATAGAATTTCCCGTTTGACACCCAAACCAACTGATAGGCCATCGTAAAAACGTACATAGACTTATTCGTTCAACTTTATTCAATAATCGGCAACCAGTTGTAGAAGAATACACGTGCTTATTTGACTACTAGACAGCGAAATATACATATGTTTGATTTTACAAGATAGGTGTTGTGTAAAATATTCCTTTTCTATACTATCATTACGTACAGCTTTTTAAAATGTTTAGCGAATATTTAAAGGACTAATTTAAAGGAATATTGTTATGGTAGGAAACAAGAAAACCCTTAAATAAGCAATCTCAGGCACAGTAGACAAGATACGGTAACATTTTTGTAGTTAGTCAATTTAAAATGGGTATTTTGGTGCACATACATAGCACATAAATATTTATGAAAATCAAACAGAGCAAGGATGCTGGTACTGTTTTTGAAATGAACCATTCAACTGTCTGCCATCGAGTAGTACATGCAAACACCACTCGTAGCCGTTTATACAATGAACGTTGATTACGCGGTATTATTTAAAACAGAAGGATTATATTTACAGAGCGTATAGATCTTGGAAAAAATTAACAGTTTTTTCTAGTAACATAAGAGTCTTAGGATTAAACAGATGATAGGCTCCGCAAAATCGATCAACTCTAAACGAAAGCTAGCCAGGACCTGCACATCGATCTGATCAAATGTGAACACGTGCGATGCACATCGGTACTCAATCCAGGCGCTGGCCGCGTTGGTAAACAAAACCTTTACACATCGGTTCTAAAAAACAAAACAAAAATGGCACACTGACACAGCAATATCGGAGTTTTCCATATTATTTTAATTTACGGCGTCTTCGAAATGCTAAAGAGGCTTCGCGATCCTTCGTAATTTCTTTTTTGCTTGGGGCAAAGGCAGTCTCCATTATTGTTTCACCACACATTAGCTTTGTTATTACAAACGTAGTTGTTTCTGAAAAGGAAAGTCCCAACTGTCAGAACACCCTGTATAACAGTCAAAGTAGGGTTAGTTACCCACAAGACCGACAGGGCTATTACGTATAAAATGTTTGCTCGCTATGAGCGCTGTGAGCGTCATCAAAAGCGTCCAACTATAAATGAATGACTCAACGACACAACACGCTCAATGACCACCCAACTAGCAAAGTAGTGGTATAAGCTTTTGGTAAAAGAACCATTCAGCCATAAAAGCTCTCTATTGTTGCTGCCTGAACACCAAAATGCTGTCTTAATGTGTGGAATGCAAATTTGCTTTCTGCAACATATTTGCTCTAAAATGAGGTGTTTAAAATATTCTTTAGCATAGTTATAATTACAACACCTTATAGGGCAAATTTTTAACTGTTGCATAAACGTTTATAAAACTATTTTATACGGCATATTTGCAAGTTAGTCAAAATGTTTGTATTGTGGCATCCATGGTAACGTTTATAAAACAAACCCGAGCCTTGTTATTTTGCTGTGCAATTTACTACCTTAGCCAACAAATTGCTCCCAACGGAAGCGCTTATACAACTGTTGTTTAGTAACTGTTAAAGGCTGTACATATTATGCTGGATATGTTGGTAAAAAACTTCTCCATAACCTAACTTTTTGCTGTCATATTTTTGTTAAAATGCCATAACCAATGTTTTAAGACAAACAACACATGCATATTGGTTCAAAAGGTTTTATCAACTGTTCAAACAGAAGATATAGATCTGGTACAAATTCTGGGTAAATCATTCGACTCTGTCGGTATTTCATTTCAGACATTTGTCAAATTGTTGTATAACACCTGCAGGCAACACCAAAATATTCTAATAACCTAAAGACAACATGGACGATGCCATGATTGTACACAACCACCCGCCATATTGGGCAAACATCTATTCCTCTATTTAATATTAAATAATTATGTTTCAGTTCGAAATTACAGATATAAAGTGATAAACATTAGTATAATTGTGTCTAAATATAGGATTTGTGGAAGATTTAACGCAGATAAGTTCAGTTTTCCATCTTAAAAATCTAGACATACTTTTGAACATTGTGAAAATATGAATTAAATACGAATCCCGTAGAAATTGGGTAACTAATTTGCACGATAATCACAATAAAATTTGCTGCGCAAGTAATTCAATAGCCCTATATCAAAGTGTAGAAGTTTATCATATACCTGTGTATGAAATTCACAATGGCCGATATGTAACCAAACAAGATGACTGTAATGTGTTAGTTATATATTCTTCACTTCGTCTATACAATACATAAGAAATAGTTATATAGAGCAATAAAGTAGAATCACGTAACAGAATAGTTGTATAGTTGACAAAAACTGAATCTTGCACTGACGCAAATGTCCTATGGCGGCTGCAAGAGGCTTACATTTTTGTTTTATAACTGTTACCTGCAGCCCTTATACAACCTCTTAAATGACTGAAGTGTCCTATTAGGTGTGTCCATTACGCTTGTATAGCTGTTCTAAGAGGGTTTTGCCAATGTTCACATCTAAATGATTGTGTGTATTGGTCTATTCATCGTCTGTCAAAGCGGTTCGTAGGAAGTGTGTATTGGTCTGCACGTGTATAGATATTTGGTATATGAGAAAATTATTACTGAACATACTGCCCATGAAATACATCTATTACCTGTGCCAGACTGGTTATTTCTGTTGTCCTTTCTGAAGAGAGGTTATGTTCAAAGTCACCAATTTCCCCGTTTTTTTTTGCTTTTTCAAAAACTTTGAGAAACATTATGGGAAATCAGCACCACACCCGCGTTGTGTGCAATTAAGCCACATATGAGAAAAATTAGGAATGACACATAACATACAAAACATGATTTGTATTTTCTACTTGACATCGTAAAAGAAATTTCTATAAAATTTAAATGACTAGAAATAAAAATTAATGTGAAATGTAATAACTTTTTCACGTTTCATGTATGTACCATATTTTCACACCTGTTTGTTTTTAATATACTTCACCAGCCAGGGATTTTCTTTAGTTATCGCTCTCTTTTTTGAAATGCAGCAAATTTGCATATGTGATTTCCAGGTAGAATAAGAAAAATCGGATGTGCAACTAATTCTTAGCTTCACATACATCTCAAGTAAGTGTATTTGAGACAAGAAACCAATGGAATTATCAACACAGATTATTATTAATAAAACAAACAAAACATGGACAGACTCCAACATCTTCAATTAGGATTTTTCGTCGATCACAAAACGCCGATGTGCGGCAAGCCAAAGGCGTGGTCGATAGTCATTCCACAATCTCCTGTATAATTCAGTTAAAAATTCCTGGTGCCGGCGCCGCCGGTGGCCCATGCCTCCTCCGCACGGCGTTATGCCGCGCCGCGTCATCCGTACAAAAGCCTCCCGATAATTTCCTGCGTATTCCCGGAGCCAGAGAGAGACAGCCAGACCGACGTACTCCGGAGTCTTTATACTACCCTTACTGAAAACATACACTCCTCCAGATAATAATAGGCAGGGAGACGGGTGGAAAATTACTACCTTTAAAAAAATTGCGTCAAATAGGTTGACCCTGCACTTCCCATGCAAAGCTATGGTTTCATAAATGATTATGTTCAGTACACATTACATATACATAAATAAGACAGCGCCATAGACCTTACATCCTGGATAGGAGATAGTTGCTATGCTTTTGATCGTTGTTGATGAGTTGACAAAAAAGATCGAAACAGCTGTCCATGGTTGGCTGCATATTTGAGCTAGACTGATACAAAAGTTAGTTACGATGATGTATAGGGTGTTCCATTCGTTTCTTCTTTTTTTAATCTAAAAAACACACTTTTTATGAGTGAGAAACCGAACTCTTTATTGAAAATTGTAGGTCGGCCTTTGCCATTTATGTATGGAATATAACATCTCACGTATGTCCACCGCGGCTCTGTTGACATGCCAACATCAAAATGTTTGCAGTATTAGCGGTTCCACGGCTGCAATTTCGGTGCGAATGTTGCGCCTAAGGTCTATAATCGTGCGTGGAGTAGTCGCGTACTCTTTACTTTTCAAAAATCCCCAGAGAAAATAGTCCAGTGGTGTTAAGTCGCACGATCTTGAAGGTCAATTCACATCGGAATTTTTCGAAATAATGCGATCTGGAAATTTCTCGACCAATAACTTTATTGTTTGGCGAGCTGTATGCGAAGTTGTACCGTCTTGCTGGAACCAAAGGTCGTTGGCATCAATACCTTCAAATTTCGCAAAAAAAAATCCCTTAACATACCACGATAACGTTCGGCGGTAATGGAAACGGCTTTTTCTTCTAAAAGAACGGTTCAATGATGCCACCAGCCCACAATCCGCACCAAACAGTTACTTTTTGATCATGGAGAGGTTGTTCATGCATCTCGTGGGAATTTTCCGAACCCCAAATCCTAGAGTTATGCCTATTTACGTGGCCACTGAGGTAAATGTGCCTCGTCTGAAAAGATGATTTTAGCAGAAAATCCCTCTCCTTTTTCAAGTATCCAATTAACAAAAATACGCCGTTGGTCCAGTGGCTTCAATTGTTGAGTTAGTCGGATCTTGTACGGCTGTAGGTGGAGATCAACTTGCAAAATCTTCCATAAGTTGGTCTGATGTCTTATCGAAATTGTGTTCTGTTCATGAACACTTTCACTCACAGCGGCCACTGAGTCACGTGTACATACCGAACGAGCATGTTGATATGTTCTACAACCTTCAACTGAGCCAGTTTTCCAAAAAAATTGATAAACCACCGAATTCAACGCTCTGTGGGAGGATTATGTCGACCAAATTCATCACGAAGTTTGCGAAAAGTACTTTGTAAAGACGCGTTTTCGTAATATTTTTGGACGAACAAAATGCGGTCTTGCGTTGTTAAAGAATCCATAATAACAAATGGCAGACCTTTGACAGTTCACATGCGCTAAACACATGGCAGTTCACACATTTAACATGTCAAAAAATGGTAGTTGAAAAAAGAAACAATTGATGGAATCATCCCTTATAACAAAGTAAGCTCCTTTTCTAGCATATAATTTGTATAACAGGATTCCTACCAACCACAAAACCAAGTCTCGCAGTGTTTTGAAACCAGGAATCAATCATCTAATACTAGCCACTGATTTTGTTTAATTTTATTTGATTCTAAATGAATGTGAATATGTACGTGTTTTGTTTGTGACTATTATGTTTTGCCTATGTACGAGTATGTATGTATTAACAATTTTTTCGAAGTCTTTACTGTAATTCCACTCCATTTTATTTTAGTTTGTGCTAAGTACTTTTTCTTATTTTTTGTAATACTGTGATAAAGTATGTAGTTTTTTTGAACATTGTATACATACAGCCCTAGTTGACATGGAAGAACAGCATTTCAACAATTAACCGGTGTGTTACGACAACAGTTCCGGGGGGTTTTCGCGTATTCGGAGGACTTTTGATATTCTCGGGACGATGGACGAGAGTGACGCGTCTGGTACAAATCATGCTTGCTTGTCTCTGTGAATGGCTGAGCGTCGTTTTGGGAGCGGGAATGCTTACCCCAAGCTTTCCTGAACTTTGCAGGCCTGTAAGAACTATTGTACTAACTCACAATATGGTAATATGAAAATAAAATGAAAAAACAAACGAAATGTCACCTGAAAGACAGATAAATAAAATATACTGTCAAAGAGTCAATTTAACTTGAAGATCACCGTTGAAACCGAAATGTCGTACAATAAAGAGAAATGTTAAACATATGTGGTTTTGATTCAGCCAGACAAGCATCAAATATTTTACTTACCATTTCCACAACTAAAGGCGACGGAAATTCATATTTTATTGAATCGAGAACATTCATTTTCGCAGGTTTGTCAGTCTGACCGAGTAATCCTCGTTTTCCATTCCCAAAATCATAATTTGTTCCCAGAGTTTGACGGAAACATATGGACGGAAACGGGAAACTGTAGATACATGAAAAGACGTCTCTCAATTTTGCGTAAGAATACGTTTTTATGTTTTGGTAAGATAAGTTCAAGACAAGGAATGATATTATGCTACTTTGGAACCTCCCGGATCGACTAGGATTTTATCGAATATTTATTACTAGGAAAAACATTCAGAAAAAAATTGTGGTGTATGAAGAAGCGATTGAAGTACGGATGCTTACGAAATTCATAGATTTCGATTTTTTTTAGTAGTTATGTTCATTTAGCATCTGAAATTTTCCAGTGGTTTTCATGTCGACATTTCAAGCGTAAAATGTGAAATAAACAAAATAAATGCCCTATTATGTGGTAGATGCAAATAATTTCATTGAAACAATGTATATTTTTTATGTACTATATATACTTGGAATCAGATGGAAGTTTGAATTCTACAGCCCTACAGAATCTCAAATGTACAATCGGCGCGTTGTTGGCGCGCCATAACTCAAATGGGAGAAAATTCTAGAAATGGACAGCTGCTAGCAGTGAAAATGCATGAATGCATAATTACATATTTTTTACATCACATTACATAGCATATTGATACCAAAAAAGTATCTAGATTGTCGTATCATCTCTCTTATACAGCGTGACTTCGAAGTTGAGTCATTTATTTTAACAGTGAGTAGATCTGATCAAAAGAAATGTTTTTTCCTTTAACATTTTTGTGGTAAAATTAAAGTAACAAAGTTATAGCCCTTTAGAAGTTTGAGTACCGCCCTGTCTCAATAATAATATTATGTGCTCGTGTTTGGCGACAACGGATATAATCCGCCTTATCGGTTCATCGCATCGGAAACAAAAAAGCGAAAGAATTTGGAACGATGTTTTTACAATTATTTTATTCAGTTGTATACAGTCAGTGTCAGTCGGTAACGCGTGAGTGAATAGTGGTGTTTGTTGCGTAGCTCAAACGAAATAAAAAATGGCACATCTTTACGAAAATGCTGAACTTGTGGACATGATTCTTATTTCCGGGGGGGGAGTCTTTACAAAATGCTGCCGCGGCATCACGGATTTATGCGGATCGGTTTCCCAATCGAGTGCAACCAACCCCTCGTACCTTTGTTAATGGAGTACAAAGGGCTCGTGAATCAGGTGACTTAAGACCTCACAGGGGAGGGCATGCCGGTGCTCCAAGACCGCACGATCAAATACAGGTCCGCACTGAAATACTTGTCGGGAGGATACTTTATAAAACAAGGTAACATTTTTTTTTAATTGTTTTTTTTATTTTTACACACATATTTTGGTTTATCTTCCTTCTACAATCATTATCTGAAAATTAATGACTCAACTTCAAAGTATACCATAGTTGGAAGCAAACGTCAGTGCGTAGGTGCATAGTGAAGATTTGTGTGCTAATTGTATTCATGATAATTCCATTGGTTTCTTGTCACTTACTTGAGATGTATTCAAAGCTTGAAATCAGTTTCTTATTCATTACATGTGCAAATTTGCTGAATTTAAAAAATGAGGTAAGAAAAGGTAAAACCGCTGGTTGGTGAAGTAATTAACTTTATGTGGAATTTTATGTTTTATACTTACATACTGCCACATATTGCAATTATGTTAACTGTACACCATCGAATTACATGCTATATACCTACAGGGTGACTTTGAAGTTGAGTCATTAATTTTCAGATAATGATTGTAGAAGGAAGATAAACCAAAATATGTGTGTAAAAATTAAAAAAAAAATGTTTACCTTGTTTTATAAAGTATCCTCCCGACAAGTATTTCAGTGCGGACCTGTATTTGATCGTGAGGTCTTGGAGCACCGGCATGCCGTTACCTGATTCACGAGCCCGTTGTACTACATTAACAAAGGCACGAGGGGTTGGTTGCACTCGATTGGGAAACCGATCCGCATAAACATGTGCCATTTTTTATTTCGTTTGAGCCACGCAACAGACACCACTATTCACTGACACTGACTGTATACAAATGAATAAAATAATTGTAAAAACATCGTTCCAAATTCTTTCGCTTTTTTGTTTCCGATGCGATGAACCGATACGGCGGATTATATCCGTTGTCGCCAAACACGAGCACATAATATTATTATTGAGACAGGGCGGTACTCAAACTTCCAAAGGGCTATAACTTTGTTACTTTAATTTTACCAGAAAAATGGTAAAGGAAAAAACATTTCTTTTGATCAGATCTACTCACTGTTAAAATAAATGACTCAACTTCGAAGTCACCCTGTATATGCTAGCAGTAATTACCTACATACAACGCGGGCGCGGTGGTGGTTTCCCGTTATTCTCAAGTTTTTGACAAAAAAAGCGGAAAAATCGTAATTTATAACTTTTAACATGACGTGTCTTCAGAAAGGACAACATATAACTAACCCGACGGACACAGCTAATTGATATACTTCATTGGCAGCATGTTTAGTAATAATTTTCTCATAACTTTCAGAGATAAATACTAGTTGGTTTTCTGCAATCAACAATGCATGTTTGAGCATGTCCTGTCGTTGAGTCATTCCTCCATAGATGGACGCTTTTGATGACGCTTACAACGATCATAGCGAGCAAACGTGGAATGAACTACTTATACACTATAAGTTACCCAGTCTTTAAGCGGACATTTTGTCGTGTTTTTTTTGACGTTTTTACGATGTATAACATAATAACGGTCACGCCAACCTTTAACAGAAGCAAGATGCGTGGGATCAGAAAATGTTTTTTTTTTTCTATTTGAATAGGCTAAAGTATAAATGGCAATTCTTATTTATTCAGACTCATCGGTATTTTATCTAATTCTTCCAACAGCAATATACACACTTGGCAATTTATCCTTCGCCTCTCGGTTCATGAGGGTCGGTCTGAAAACATCGATCGTTGCTGGTCCATGCTGGGAATGTGAGAGCACGAGGCCGTTGGTTGCCAGGTCCAAAGATTTTTTCAAAGCGAGGGGAAATAGAGAGCATAGGCAGCAGTAGGAGACGTTTTGCCACGCCTGTTTAGAGTTCTTTGCCTCTTCGAGAGGCCTAACATGGAATCTTAGGTGAGGATAGGATACGGTATTACGGACGGGAAGTAGCCTAGTTATCTCCAAATGTTCTAGAACGGGAAAATAAAAGTGTATTTAGTATTCGCGGAGATCCTTTCACATTATAGACATGCTCAAGAGTGGATTCTCAGAATGAAAGCACATGCTCACAATATAAAAGAAGCTGTGTATGCTCTCACTATATGTATTTTTTATCGCTAAATACGAATCTGAAGTCAGGATTGGGGGTCGATGGACGAATATCAAATTAATGTAGAGACCAGGGGTGCTGGCGGCTCAAAGCATGAATACAAGTGAGAAAAGTGAGATTTTAAAAAAGAAAAACTAGTGGGAAAATAGTGAGAAATAGCGAGTTTATACATAAAAATATTCTTAACGAATAATATAAAAATAAAGGTATGAAAAAACGACTCTTATAAGGTCTTTGTTACCGTTTTATTGACGTAAGCAAAAGTAATTATTTATTTGTATAGATATTTTGCAATCAAATTCATACAATGCATAAATGAAACAAAAACATAATAACTTCTTGCAAAAAGGGGAGACGTACTTATATCTATTAAGTATTCTTGATCAATCGATTGAACCTACATTTTAGCGAACTAGGTATCTAATTACCAGATTATTATTGTTATAGGAAATCAAACAACGCCCTATTCGATGGGTTTCCATGGCCAGCACAAATTAGGCTGGGAGAAAATGAAAACGGTTCAGGATAAATGTTATTTTCCGCCTCTCTCTACCGAATACTCTGAATTGCCAAACTGTCTAAGTAATATTTTATTACTTACCTAACTGCACGACTTTGCGTTCATCATGTATTGTATTGCTTACCGTTTGCGAATTGGAAATATCCAGTGCATATATACAGGGGCTTTTAGCAAGGTTGAGTTAAAAATCAACGTAGATTTTACCTAATCCTAGTAATTTCGCATGTAAAACATATTGGCTCAGCTTGGGGAGAACCCTGTACATGAACAACTTTGTCATAGTTAATTTTTATAAAAAATTCATTTAACTTCGTGGGGTTTGAGAGAAGGAGGATAGCTCCTTCGAAAACATTCATAAACGACAATATGTACAGCAAGAGCGAAAATAGTCAGAAAAGTGAATGTTTTAAACGAAAAGTGAGTAAAAGTGAGATCGAATGAAAAAAGTGAGTCGCCAACATCACTGAGAGGCATCTGTTCCGAGAATTTGTAATTCTGATGTATAAATTACTTTGAGATATCATGTTTCTTGGAAGCTATATGACATGTACATCAAGAAAAACAATGTCACTTAATTCCGTCGGTCTGTCTATCTGTCTGTCTGTCCGCTAATCCTATAATCGCCTACAACTTGAGATGTCCCGCTCGGATTTCGATGAAATTTTTACACAATGTTAGTACTACGCCAAGGGCGCAAAAGCTTTGAAAATCGGCCCGTGTAGGGATTAAAAATTGGGTGAGGACATAGCTCAATTTTTGTATATTCGTATATTTATACGCCTCCAACCAGAGTAATTCTATGCACATATTAGGAATATTTCACTCATCATAGATGTCCCCGTACATTTATCCCTTAAACTTAGAAATATCTCCTACGTGCCACGTCGTCCCCTGATGGACAAGCGTTGTCGTTGGTAGTCATTCGTCACAGACGGCAATCGCTTCCAGTCTACTGTGGGCTGTGTGCACTGTGCATGGTGAAGGCCAATATCGTTATTTACGTGGAATTGATCATCCAACGATCATGTGCACCTGCAGCAATTCCTCTCAGGGGAAGGAGGAGGGTTATTTAATTTTTTGTTATAGATGTTCGTGGCTACCTTTTTTCTCAGAAGTGCTATCTTGCCAAACATAATCCCTTGCTGACGACAACTTAGTTTATTTTGTGGACCTGTAAAATTAAAACAAAAGATCCTATTTTACCGGACTAAAGAAACAAAACTTTCAATAATCGTATTTTTTTCAGAAAGGTCTCCAGTAAGTCGAACAAAAGTGACCGTGAGACCAAGATTCCTTCGCGGCTAATATGCATACAGGTCCTTCAAAATTGGTTTTTTCTACCCTACTATATCGACGGCTTGTATAGCTACTTTTTGCCGCCATTCATACATAGCAGTTGAACAGAAATTTGAAGAAAAATATCACTTAGAATAGACACCACACTTAAATTTTGCTTCACAAGACAGCAGCAACTGGCGCTAATAGGTATCGAATGGCACCAAAAATCGTTCCTCAAAACAATAATTAAATCAAATACATTTTTGAAAAATACAAAAAGCCCGACTGCAGTAATGAAAAAATGGATCGAGATGCATCTAGGAATTCCTCTAATGTCAAAATCCATGAAGCTGTTTAAGCTGTAGCCTGTTCATTCCAAGGTCGATCTTTTATTATAAAAAAAATCCGCTATAGTGTTTTAATGAAATTTTTATAAAGTAAATATCACTCGCACTGCTAAGACAAATCCAACAACACAATGCCCTCTTTCTGAGGCAGTCGGTTAATAAATGTCTGGAATTTATTCTATATTATACTCGTATAAGGAATTGCATTGTCATATGTTTCTAAGAAATATCAATGAAATCCACCGTTTAAAAATCCATGTAACATTCACATGGGCTCTTATGTTATCTTCTCATATCATTTTAGCTTTCAAGGGAAAATATTATATGAATGTTTATAAAGCTGAGCATATGAAACTTAAGGAGCAATACGTCATCTCAAAATCTGCTCTATCATCCCGTTTTTGGAATATTTGACTCTTAAGTTTTCCCAGCTTATTTCATGTAGTAAAGAAATATAATTATAGAAATAGAATCTGATCATATGAAACTCTAACAGCGTTACTGCAGATTTGGGAGGTAACCTCCTACTTAGTTTACAATTTCCATATGTGCTTAAAGCTCCAAAGTACTTTCCGCCATCTAACCTCCTCAAAAAGTACAAGGTGCAGATAAGAAGTGACCTGGAGTACTGCTCACATATCTGAGAAGCGACTACCGATATTTCACCACACCTTGCTTTTCTGACCTCTCCTCCTTTACATGTTTTAGGTCTGCCGGTTGGTTAGTTATGCTGGCTCCTTTATTTACAGAGTGCTGAGAATGTGAAACAGCCTATTCGAGATTCTTCTCACAGTTTTACGAATCTTAACTAATTCAGAACTCAGACATAATACATAGCAGGATCTATAGACAATAAACAACAAGTTGATATTATCTGCATGGATTTAGCAAAGCTATCGATAAGTTAAACTATCTCCTAAGCTCATCAAAACGCAATATGCTTATGATTATATTACTCAGCAAGTTATACTGTTTCCTTGGAATGCCGCAGGAATCCAACCCAGGTCCCTTGATATTTTTATTCTTTATCAATAATCTAACTTCTACACTAAAATGTCACATTCTACTATTTGCCGACGATCTGAAAACCTACGCCAAAATGTTTAGGTTGTATATATTATATTCAGGAGAATTCATCAGTTCCAAAATGAGCCCCATCATCCCTGATTATACCATAGGTAATGCGGTTTTGGAGAGAACAACACGAATTAAAAATCTTGGTGTTATAGTTTCCTGCAGGTTGGTCTTTACTGTCCAGTTCCGAAGCGACGCGGATTCTAGGTTTTATAATGCGCAACTGCCGTTCTCTAACGAATCAGCACCAAATACGCTTTCTATTTCGCTGGCGCCACCAAAACAAGACTACGCTTCTTTAATATGGAACCCCTTCTATATTTAAGAAAATAGATAAAGAAAATTTCTTAAATATTGTACACAGAATACTTACGACGTTCCAATGCCCGCTTGGCATTCCTACCTAATCCCTTGCACGATAAAGAGGATGCATCAGAACTTCTCCAGAGGTTAAATTTTTTATGCTGCGTTCAAATACCATAAGGTCTTTTACTTTCTGCTGCAACCCGTACTCCTATTATTTTAATCATTGCTATATTGTAAATGCAATAATGGTAAATCCAAAACTGACCGTTTTAACATTAGATTTGATTGTCTCACTTAGACTAAGTCAAATTTCAGCTAATTTTTTTATATTCATTTTATATCCTTTTTGTATGTGTACTATTCGTTAGGTTATCGTTATATTGCCCTGTAATTGAGTTAGTCTGTCGAGCAATCATGTGTAATAAATAAATGAATATTACAAGGCATCTTCATCCCAGAGGGTCTTCATATTTTCATTCCCAAAATGAGGAGATTCGACACAATTCATGAAGATCCGAGGTAGGTGAAGGAGATTCAAAGCAATTCGAGGAAATCAGAGGCAATCCAAGGAACTTTTTTATTTTACTTATCTGTGGTGATCCATTCTGCGCATACGCAGACGACACGTTTCTGTCGCCATTCTAGCTCACTAAGTGTTGCAGTAAATCTTACGATTTCATTCGGTGGCGGTACAAAAACATCTCCTGGGAGAATACAAAGAAACCTGAGCGAAAGAGACCTTTTATTAGAATAGTTAATTAATCATTAATAGCGGTTAGCCCCTTGTCATCAGCTTCTTTATATAATCCCATACTGCAGGGGTATCACGTATCTTGGAAAGAGACATTATGCCTTTTTTTGACATTATATAGATTTTTGGTGATATTATGTAGGATGTTGTGCAAGACGTCAACTTAGAACTAGCTGTTATTCACTTGATGTGTACTCATTTTAAAGATGTACGTGTTGCCTACACTTCGACAAGGAACAGGGAACAAAAACCCTACAATCCGAGTTTTATTAAAGTCATTCGCAATACATTTCTCATACATAATCACTGCAGACGTTTATTCATTTATTTACTTCTTCAATTTATCATTCGATGTGTGGAATCATATTTATTCGAATTTATGTTTATACTTTATATATGAGAGTTGAATGGTAATTACCGAGTAAATCTACTTGACATTTTTGGGTGCTGTTATTTTTTCTAGAAACTGTCCATGTTTTCCTCTTTAAAGGAAAATTTGGGCACATTTGGACGAAACATCCTAGATCATTCTGGTTTATAGCAAAGGAACCCCCAACTTTCTCAACTTCATTCTGAAAAATTTTACATCCGTATAATTTTTGTACTTGATTTCGAGCTCTGACAATTTACTGGAAAATTATCTGCTGACTGATTTGACAGTCATCAAACAGTCAGAAGCCAACGTTCTCATGTACGCAATTAATACAGTCAGCGATGTGTCAGTGACAGCTAACTGCGTAAACTAGGTCATGACGGGTCGCCGACTATCAGTTTGCTTGTTTGCTGATTGCCGGCAAACAGGCTGTACCAACATACCATCTGTCACATCTTCTCAGAGATATACTCTACAGACTATCTCGACATACTGCAACGAACAAAGTATTCTGGGTCATTGAGCGTGTCGTTGAGTCATTGCTCTATAGATGACGCTTTTGGCGACGCTCACAGCGTTCATAGCGAGCAAACTAGGAACGTGCTACGAACGACCTAGCCAGCAAGTTGACATTTTGACGGATTTTTTTGACATTATAGGTATAGGTTTTTTACCTAATAACCATGCCGAAACGGAGGAATCGTAGATCGTACGCCACTGTTAACGCGACACGTCATTTAGTATGGTGTGATCCGCGCTCACCGACTTTTGTGTTAAGCTTCTCTCTTCCATTCTGGTACCCGAATAACATGTGGCGTTTGGAATCTATCTTTGCAGCTAATTCAGTATTAGAAATAGAATTGTCTAACCAGCAGTAGTGCTTCTAGAGCAAGAACCGTGAGAAATGACAATGCGACTGTTGAGAGAAATCCCTTCAACCGCTGGAAGGGAGGTGAAGAGATGCAGAGGGTAGTTGGAGAATAACTTGGAGGACGACTGGGTGAGGTGGAGACCGAAGAGCAGGGGTGGAGGGGAGGGATGTTTCGCGATTGATTTTTATTGTCGTGCGGCGCTGTGGGCTTGCTGGAGGACCGAACGCACGGAAAACTCCCTTTACCCTCCCACTCCAACACTTGGAATGGGATCGACGCACAATTTGCGGCGTTGTCGCTGCGAAAAACGATTCGTAAGAACTGTGAAGGTATGATCATATGATTTTTACTTCCCACACCAATAGGCGAGAAAGTACTGGAGTTTCGTATTCAAAATATAACGTTTTTTATGAGTTACATGTGATTTTCATCACAAAATACCATATCACCAACTTCTGTTAGTCTGTCTGTTGTCTCTCCGGTAACCTTTGGCCCCTCCACAAATTGAAGAAAGAATTTACATAATATCAAGACCAAAAAAGAGTTGTAACTTTTGCAAACCCGTCTAGTGACGCGGAATGATGAGCTACAAATAAAAAAAATTAAATCAACTTCAAACTTCCTCTTTCAATGTTTTTCTAGTTTCAATGTCATAACTTCATTAACCTGACGAAAACTGTAGGTAGATTGGGAATACGTCTTTTATACGGATTTTTACCAAAAATATTCAAACCAATTTTCTAGAAAAGGAGTAGTGTGACAAAAATTGCTCAAGAGATTTAAAACCCAATTCAGTCTAAGAGTATATATTTTGTCTCCAACTTTATCTTTAAAATAATTATTATTAAGAAAAAGTTTCAGAAATTATATTCTCAAGATGGGTTAGGAGGGGGTTAATATTTCTATGAGGAGCCTTACCTCTTTTAAACTTGATAGAAATTTATCTCGAACATTATTTGACATACAATTGGGCACAAAACATATCAGTTAAGAAGGGCATATAAAAGAGAAATACATTAATCACGAAATATCGAAAACTATTTGACCTATGAACATGAAATTTGGTAAGGAGATAGCTGGACAGGACATGTGAGTTAAGAACGGGTTTTAAAACAGGTAGCTTTTATAGACAGGACATTTCAGGTAAGATCGGATTTTCTGGTTGATTGGATCAAGAGATTAAACGGCACTTGTTTTTTTTTAACCAAGAATGGATTGTGTAACCGGAAGTTTGGCGGAGAGGTAGCTTTTACAATGTAAAAAACTGGTAATATCATTAGTTTGTTAGCTTTCCGCCCCGCGGTTTTACTCCAGCAGCGTATAGATGGCTCCATTACTATAATAACAAGCTAGTGTTATAAATGTTTTAGAAAAGTCGGTGACTATGTAATTTTCTTTCTTCTTTTATCGTGGTCAAAATTTCCCAATTTCTACTCTATAAATATATCAACGTTGTCCTGAAATACCCTGTATATGCCTGAGAAGTACTAAGCCAATTTACTTGGCCCCGTTTTTCGTTGAAATGTCAAGTAATATTCATTTAGCATGTTTGCAATACAACAAAACGCTAACTATTCGTCATTGTTCGTCAGAGCGGTCCGGTGGACCTAAGCTCTTAGTTAAGTGTCGTCGGTCTGTTAGTCTGTCAGGTTTGGCTATCCTGTTACAAAACATGTTTAAGGGGAAAAGGGAAAGAAAGAAAGGAAGAAATAGAGCAAAGAAAAGTAAATCATTTGGAATAGCTTAAGCATTATTGCTTTGACTACTTGAATAATTTTGTATTTCCAAAAATAATTTTTATCGGTTCTGTATACTGAAATAATTTTGGATGGTCTGAAATTCACAATTTAATATTGATCACTGTGTGGGGCGCGTCCTGGAATATTTGCGAACTTGCTCGACTGTGTAGTCTACTGAATCACGCACCAGAGGGTTGCTGTGCGAATCGGCTTGATTATAACGCCACTGTGCCTGTTGTTTTACATAATCCCTTAGATATGGAATATCAAGATCTCTGTGAATGGTCTCATCTGACACGTACCAAGGGGCGTTAGTGATTGTACGTAGTGTTCTGGAACGCAACACGCTATACGTATAATGCCAACCCAAAATTCCAACTATAACCTTCAGTTAAATTACTCGCCTTCTATTATCAAGAAAGCGCAATGAGCGGCTCTTCACATTTTGACATGTCAGGCGCTAGACGACACCGCTGTTTAAGCTGCCTCTGATAGCAAGTAGTATCTCAAGTTTTCAAATAAAAGCGTGTTATGTTTTGACAGCAGGATGAAAAAAGGGTGTGTCACATTTTTATTTGAAAACTTCAGTTAAAGGAGCTTCGTTATACGAGCCCCTTCCCACTTCAGTTGGCCCACTTCAAGATTTGTACCAAAATATGCCCTTTATAAACTAAACATGGCGAAACTATTTACTTCTAAAAGAATTTATTTTCTCAAAAACATTTTAGATACACTCTAGTCGTAAAAAATACTTATTTGAAATCACCCAGACCTATAACTAATAGAACATCTGAACAAATAAACAATGTGCGAATAAATGCGCGAAGTTAACAAAGCAACAACTGAAAGATTACCATTGGGTAACATCACCTTAATTTTTTATTACGGCTGAAATTCTTTGGGGCATAGTGTTAACCAAGTTTTGGCAAAAAATTGGTGTAAACAATCCCATATTTCTTGAAGCTTTTGTCACAGTTCGGTGATTGTACGAGCAGGATGTTGTCGTGGAACCTTTTTCATCTCGTGCCACAAAGTTTCAATAGGTGACAGATCTGGACTGCTAAAAACCCTTTCAAAAGTGCTACATTATTTTCTTCCATCCATTTTATAGACTTTTTTGAGGTATGGCACGCTGCACCATCTTGCTGAAACACAAAATCTTGGCCGGATGTCAAACATTCTTCCATCACTGGTAAAAGCGATTCTTCTAAAATTGCCAAATATTTGTTGGTATCCACACTTCCATTAATAAAATGAAGTTTTCCTACTCATTTTGATGACATACTGCCCCAGACCATAATGAATGCTGGAAATTTCACTTTTCTCTTCAGACAGTCAACATGGAATGCTTCATTTTTTTTTGCGAATAAAGGCGCATTTCCACTGAGGCAACATTTAGGCAACATGTAGCATGCGACAATGACGCATGCCACATGTTGACCACTGTTTTCCAGACGCATGCGTCAGCTTTCTACAAGATTCAGCGTGTCGAACGATGTCGGCTTTTATCCGATAGCCATCGGTTCGGTGCTACATGTAGTTTGCGACATGGAGTGGACTATAAAGAAAACAACTTTGTTTATTGAAGATTATCACAATTCTCCAGAATAAAATTGCTGCTTATAAAGACAACAGACTTAAAAATGATAAGTTAAAACAAATAGCGACGAAATACGAATGTACCGTGATTGAAGTGAAAAATAAAATCAAAAATCTACGTTCCGCGTTCCATCGTGAAAGAAAAAAGCTACAGTCAAAGAGAAGTGGCTCATCTCCTCTCACGAAAGGCAAATGGTTTGCGTTTGAGCTTTTGAGTTTTTTACTAGACGTCGATAAACATAGACGAACAACATCAACGGCCAGCGACAACGGAGAGGAATCTGCGGTGAGTTTTTTTTGCACTAAAATATAGGGTCGCACCAGCACCAAATCGATCTTTTTATAGCAAAACTATAGGTACATAATTTTTTACATTACATTTTCAACATTTGCACATGTATAGTTTTCTATAAAAATCCCGATTTGGTTTCTAGTGAGACTACAATCGTAAATATTTTCAAGAAAACATATATTCAATTACAATAGGTATTTATGTTTGTACTAATAGGTATAAAGCTTAAGCATAAAAATCCTGCCAAGGCACACGCCCTTCATCTGATGTAAAAAATCTCATAAATTCTTTTCTAACTTCTTTAGCTTCAAAAGTTGACCTTCGAGCTCTATGTTGTAAATTCAGCACGCCATTGTCGCCTTGGGTAGTAACCCTCCATGATCCTGGGATAATGTTTCCATCTCGTGTTTCATGATCAAATGATCCCTGAGGAGAGTATAGTGGTCTCGACGTTTTACTTCTTCTCAAAAAGTTATGAAGATAAATGCATGTTGTTGTAATGATTTCAGCATTGTCCACATGCACCATAAGTGGTTTCCTAAAGACACGAAACACTGATGCTAGCAATCCAAAAGAATTTTCCACTACTCTGCGAGCGCGTGAATGTCTATAGTTATAGACCCTCTCACAGGAGCCTTTGTCATGGTAGCCGCTGAAAGGTTTCAAGATGTGTTCCTGTAAAGGGAACGCATCATCCGTCAATATAACATAAGGTGATAATCTATTGCTCCCAGGAAGTGACTCCGGAGCCGGTAATGCTAGATTATTATTTGCCAACTTTTTATAAAATATTGTTTCTCGAAATACACCTCCGTCAGATATCCTGCCTTGACAACCAATATTGGCGTATATAAAATTATAGTCGGCATCTGTAACTGCCATCAAAACAATGCTAAAAGTTCCTTTGTAATTATAAAATAAGCTGCCACTGTTTTTTGGGTTTTGCAAGACGATGTGTTTCCCATCACACGCTCCAATACAGTGTGGGTAATTCCAGAGTACTTCAAAATCCCTTGCTATCTTTTTCCATCCATCTTCAGTGTCGGGAATCTGAAAAAAATAAAATCCTATTATCTATTTCATATAATGTTTATATACAGAATTCGAAAAAATTACTAGAACGGCTAATTATGTTATACAAAAGTTGTTTGAATTTCAACAATCTACGCATCCAAAATAAAGTCGAATATACGAAGTGGCTGATAAAGTTGCGAAGCAATAAATTTTGATTTTTTTGAGATAAAATACTCGATTTATTGTTGCAGAATGAAGATGATATTTCGGTCTCCAACACACAAGATACCGAAGCAGAAGTCAGTAATATAGACGGTCACAGAAGCTGTGAAGAGAGAAGGGACATAGTTATTGCCCCTAAGAAGAAGACAGAGAAAAAGAAGCGTTTTATATCTCCTTCCGATCGCGAGGAAGAAGCATATAATATTCTGAAAAGTTCATGCCAAAGAGATGAGTTTTCAACGTATGGAGAGCATGTAGGAAATGAACTGCGGCGTCTAAGCCCTAGAGCACAAACGATTGCAAAGCACTTGATCAACAATATATTATATGACGCAAGTATGGGCAAATTTGATGACCAAACTAGCACTCGCACTTCCACAGCTTGTGAAACCAACGAAAGTAATTACAATCAACCATGCTCCGTGGCTTCTGCTAGTTCTCACCAATCAGGATTTTCTGATCACAGCAATATCTATGTACTGCCAACTGACACCTTGAGCAGTGAACCACCCTCCGTGTCATCTGCTTGTTTGCGCCAATCAACCTCTTCTGAATCCAGCAATATTTATGTACAGCCATCTGACAACTTTGGAAACAATAAAGAACAAGATCTTTCGACTTTCACAGTACTCTCTGAGTTTTTAGTTTCTAAGCCCTAAACTAATATATTATATAAACGCTATTTTTACGAACAATAAACTATTTAAAAATAAGTCATTGTAATTTTACTTACCCTAACAAAATCATGTAAGACATCGATTAGAGCTTTGCACACCTCTTGAATAATTCGTGAAATGCTTGGTACAGATATCCGGAACAGATACATGATGCATAGCTGTCGCCGGTAGCCAAATATCTTAATGTTACTAATAACCTAATACGAGTTGGTATCGCTTCACGAAAGTTGGTATCAGATTTTCTTATAATCGGTGAGATCTTCTCTAATAGGTATTCAAAATCTTCTTGACTCATTCGAGTAAAATTTCGAAATAAAGCTTGATCGTCAGCAATCAATTTTATTAAGAAAGTCATTCTGTGCTTCTTGACCACCAACATATAATTGTCTCCTCCACCACCTTGGCTTCCTTCTTTTCTTTTTTCTATTCAAAGCTATTACCAGATATGCAGCCGCCGCAACCGTTTGTAAAGACATGATGCCGCAAACTGAAGTTGCCTCTATTGAATTGATTAAGACGAATGCTACACTCATGTACGACAAAGCACATGCCACATAGGGAAACAAAATCCGCATGCGGCATTAATAGACTTTTGGACAACATTGTCGAACGTCAACAAGAGGCGACACTAGGAAACATGTAGCATGCCGCATGTCGTTCACTGTTGCCTCAGTGGAATTGCGCCTTAACTCTACTGCGACTGTCACCAACACAAACTTCGAATCGGGCGTCATCACTCCATTGTATTACACACCATTGTTGAGGTGTCTATGTTCTTTAGCCCATCTAAGCCGATTTTTCTTTTGCAGTTGAGTTAATAGTGGCTTTTCTTTGGCCTATAAACAAGTTGTGCAACTTTAGGGTTTTTACTTCATCTTTTTTTTATAAGAAAACTTACCTTGCAAGTGCTACATTCCAGTTTGTGGGCCTCTCTATGAGTTGTGGACCTCGAAATTCTCCTTCCAACAGCGTCACCCCACAGAGCACTTAATTGTAAATAATTCGCACGCCTGTTTTTCACGATTATTCTTCTTAATGCTCTTCGGTCGGCATTTGTGGTATTACTTTTTTTCACATATCTTGACTTAATATTAACTGAACCAGTTACGTTATATCTTCTAACAATATTTCTCACACTGTACCGCGATAAGTCTAACAAAGTTGCAATTTCTGAGTTTGATTTCCCAGAATTAAAAAATTTAATCATCAGTAACCGAATTTTCTCACTAGTAACCTTTCCTCTACCCATTTTGAAAATCTTAACTATCCAAAACTATTTTAAACGTATTCTGACAGCTGTAATTAATAAAAACAATTGTCATGGCTTTTATTTTTCACAGCCACCTATGCGTTATGGACTTATTTTGCATTGAAATGAAAATAGGTTGATATGCTGTAACTGCAACATGTGTTATTTGTATGCTGCAAATTTGATTAGGGAGTGATAAAGTTGGTGTTTTCTACTATATATTATCAAAATATTCATGGTTAATATTTTAAACCTATAACACCCTGCTACATTATTTGTGTTTAATAAGAAAAAAACTAAGATTTCAATAGTTGGGCCAACTGAAGTGGGAAGGGGCTCGTAGTTTAAATATTTCCAATCGGAAAAAATATTTTTAAAATTTTAGTCATTTTATTAACAGCTACATAAAAGTGTGATTTTTAAAATGTGTTTTTTTTATTTTATTTTCGGTAGACTAACGTTGGAATAAGCGAAACTGCATACCCTCATATACAGGGTGGCCCATCCATGTGTGGACGGAATATTACTCATAAGCAAATACATTTTGGGAAAATCTATTTATGGCATGTTATACATGACGTTTGAGGGCACATTTCTAAAATATTGGCAATTATACAGGGTGTCCCAATTTTGACCTACATATCAAAGTTGTGATTTTTTAAGTGGAGTGCCTCAAATTTTATGGCATATTTGGTTAAACCAATTCAAGATTGATATGACATACTATGGGGATTGGGTAATTAGTTACTGAGATGTAAGGTGTTTTGTCCAGAAAAAAACCGTCCACTTCTGCATCCCCTCAATCGTCCATTTTGAAATTTGGAGTACTGAATTTTGTATCAAAAAAGACTTACACACCTCAGCTTTTATCTTATTTGTTACTTTTTCGAATTTTCAGTTTTGCTCATACAGGGTGGCAAAAAACGCGAATTGTACTTTTTCTCAAAAATTTCAAATGCATCACCCTATATATTTGTGCAACTTTGGATTCAATTGTTTATGAGCTTTTTTTGGTAGAAGGTCTGATTCAGATGAAATCACTAGATTTTGAGTTATTAAGCTTTTAATAGAACAACACACCAAAATTAAGGGAAAAAAATCACATCATCCTTGGAAACAAAAGATAAACAGTGGGCTAGTTCCATATTGCCACTAAGAGTACAGATCTGACGTAAAAACCAATAAAAATCAGAACAGTATAAATCAGCTTCAAGCGTAATAGAGAAAAACAACTATAACAACATAAACAAACAACTATCACTATTAAAGACCTAATCTACAAAAACTGCTCGAAAATATCTCCACCATGTTGAATACACAGTCATAGTCTTTGGATAAATGGCCGTTGCACATCCCTCAGCATGTGTTCCCTTATGTTCAGAAAAGCATCCTTAATCCTTTCCTTGATATTTTCCGGGGAAGAAGGTGGATATCTATAAACCTCTTGCTTAACGTAGCCCCATAGAAAAAAGTCCATCGGTGTCATATCTGGTGATCTAGGAGGCCAAGATATAGGCCCAACACGACCGATCCAACGATTGTTACTCCAGGACATCTTCCAAAAGCAAAGGCAAAAGCTCTATCAAAAAATTCAAGTATTCTGTACCTGTTAATCTGTTGTCGAAACAGAAAGGCCCATGTGTTCGGCCTTGTATGTCGCATTTTAGGGAACTGTTGCTTATAAATGAGAGATGCTAGGAATCTATTTCTTTGGGCTTCGCCCAAAATGAACAACATATTCACCATTTCTTCTTTAGAAAAATTCATTTCTAAACACGTTTTTATTATAATGCTCACAAATCTAATTTTGACAGTTTGTAACTAATCAACAATTTATGTTTTTCCAAGGATGATGTGATATTTTATGGAATTAAGACGTTCCATAAAAGACGTGCTAATAACCGAAAAAATAGCCGTAAAAACCCTTATGTGTCTAGTATCAAAAAAAGCTTATAAAAAATTGAATTCAAACTTGCCCAACTATACAGGGTGATGCATTTGAAATTTTTTTGACCACCCTGTATGAGCAAAAATTCGAAAAAGTAACAAATAAGATAAAAGCTGAGGTGTGTAGGTTTTTTTTATACAAAATTCAGCACTCCAAATTTTAAAATAATGGCGGACTGAGGGACTGCCGAAGTGGGAGGTTTTTCTGGACACAACACCTTATATCTTAGTAGCTAATTACCAAATATGCAATAAAATTTGAAAAATCACAACTTTGATATGCAGGTCGAAATTGGGACACCCTGTATAATGGAAAATATTTTCGAAATGTGCCCTCAAATGTCATGTATAACAGCCCCTAAATAGATTTTCCCAAAATGTATTTGTTTGTGAGTTGTATTCCGTCCACGCATGGATGGGCCACCCTGTATTTTCTGTCTATGAGCAGGAAGAAGGACATATTAAAACATTTTTTTGTTCCAATAATCTCGCAAAAAATATAATTCAAACATTAATGTGGAATTCGAACTTCTATAAGGTGCGACCGGGCGAAAACTAATTCTCCTGGAATATAAAAAGTAGGAGGGGGTGCAGAAATACGCACGAAATATATGTTGGAACTAGCGATTTTCTCCGAAGAAAGGGAAATGGAAGTTCTTCCAGGAGACGAGGACTATAAATCAATTTTTATAATCCACTTAGGGACAGGAGACTACGAATTCGCACAGTTCAATGAGATGATTCTGAGAGTAGCGCTTGTTGAAGTACGTCAGTCGAAAATATATTTGCGTAATTCCCCCATGTTTGTATGGCCAATGAAACCACACATATTTGAAATTCCTCTTTCGGTCATAACGGTGACCTTCTTCAGTATACATTTGACAATATTCGCATTTTAATATTCCTATACACTGTATTACTACAAAAGTTAGGAAGGTCGGTAGCATGCCGAGATTGAGCATAGCCATAATTAAAATTTTAAGATGACACCACGTAGAACCAGGATAGACCAATCGCTCCCAAAAGGACGTTAAACCCCTTAAAACGACAAGCGCATACTTTAAGATGTTCTTTAATCATAGATTACGAACATTTATTTTCAAAAATTAAAAATGAAAACGCCGGATGTAATAAGGTATTTCCTGTAGGTAAAGAAAGTATTAATGTTTATGACTTACCAATTAAAAAACATTTCAGAACATGTTTTCGTAAAAAAATACATTTTATATAAAAACTAAAATCTTGGATGAAAACTATTTTTATTTCCTATGAAAGTCGTAAATTACCTCTATCAAATAGTCTCTGGAAATTAAATTATAAAAAATAAATGAGGGAACCAGGAAAGATTATAGATGCAACTTCCGGTGAAAAGATCCAAACACTGTCGTTGTCGCAACTTAAAGCACCTAGCCTCTATATATTTCCAGAGGAAACCATCCTATATCGATTATTCAGAGATACAAAGGTCCCTACTCTCGGCTGGCGGTGCAATGGTAGAGTTAACTGTACAATCTGGTGTAGCCTCGAATATATAGATGGCGCATAGTACTTAAGAACACGAAATTTATTTATTATCATGACTAAAATTAATAATTTGATATAAAATGTATCCTACATTTTGATATGAACTACGTCTTATATTATTTTTATAAGTTCAAATAGAAAAGTTCCTACCAAAACGTTGACACCTAGGGCACTTACGGTGAATATGAAACATCATCTAAGAGATGGCGCAGGTCTACGTTTTTTTGATGTTTTTCTCAATTCTCAATTAGACTTAAATTTAGCTTTTTACTATTATGACGTATTTGGATTTTGGTGTTGTTTATCATTATCGGTAAGCTATTTTTATTAGAATTATTAGTATTTAGAATTATTGGAACACATTTTACAGGGTACCAGTCAACATAATAATAAAATTAGATGAACCGGCGATAGAGGCCGCTGAGCGTGTGACTACTGGATATATTTTACTTTGAAAGTCGGCAATGAGATAAGAAGAAACTACTGATTCATTAACAGGGAACTAGCTGAATTTAAACAGAGAAAAGCACCTCTTATTTTAGATTATGATAGAATAGAATGAAATGGGCTATACGGCTATAACAAAGCAAAGCAATTTCCAGAAGTGATACTGGTAACTCGGAGATAGGGAATGCGAACGCTAATAGATGGCGCCGCGTGGATCATTTTAAATTTATTGATTCAAAATAAAGGCTTTCTTAGATTAATCAATATTAATCTTTTTTTGGAAATTATCGCTCTAATGAAGGCATCCTTGATTAAAAAATAACTGTCCAAGTGCAGGGAGGGAGGGGGATGTGGTGGTGACTAGTCAGGTTCTAGGGTCTACTATTTTATTTTTGTAAGATAGATGTTATGATTATTATTATCCATGTTTGGATCAAGAATAAATTAGAATAAGAAAAACTTTTACAATACCTACGGAGATGCACTTACATTTGAGTGAAAAAATATGGAAGGGATACTAGTAATTCTGGCTTGGTGCTGCCCGTCTGACAGAGTGTGCTTTTGTGGAGCGTCGAACTTACGAACGTATTAAATGTAATTATATAATTATTAAATTGAATTACTGAACGTTTAAAAGATTCACTTTTGTGTTATTTATGTAAATTTTAATACGAATAAATTAAAACAGAATAAAATTCTGCATTACTGCGTTTTTCTTTAGAAAAAACAATATAAATATATTATGAAAACTAGGAAAAGGGCACTAAAAATTGTTATTGCAGTAGGTATATAAAAGCTGTAAATCGCATGTCACTTTTTGATTTATGACAATGACAGAATGTCATATATTTTCGGACTCTACTACAATTATGTTCTGAATTAACATTAATCTTCGTAAAGTCATGTAACTTTGCAATATTCATTTTCTTTTGCTCTGTCGTAATAAAATTATCTATTTGTTTCGAAGAATTTTGAACTCAATTGTCTTGACTTCGATTTTTGCACTACTGCCTTTTACCTAAGAACGGCGTGTTAGGGAGATTACTTTTTTAGGTATTTGAAGTTTTCCAATATCAATCCATATGATGACATGTACAATAAATACAACATTATTTAATGCCCAACTCTGTTCCATTCAAATGACTTCGTATATATCTTAACGTTTCCGAGATCTCAATGATGAGAGTCGAATTTGAAACACTCGGTATACGTTACCTGACGACCACCGTCTCAGACGCAGACAGCAGATTATTGGATGGTATGTTTGTTTTGATCGTTGAGAAATCCTGAGAATACGAAATCTTAGGAATAGTTACGAGGAGATCGAAGCGTGATTTATTCCTTAGAAGGTTATGTCATGTTTGAGAATACACTTTTTTAACATGAAAATTGAGTCTGTTTTGTTACTTCTAAAGGAATTACTGCTATCCTACTTAGGAATGAAAATTGTGCGTGAACTTGTCTGATACACGTCAGTGTGGTAGATTTATGGATCTATCTCGGGGGTGGCACAATGGTGGTCGCAGAATTCTTGGAAGAATTCAGGAAGATGTTGATTGAGAGGGGAAAGAATGGCGTTTTCGTGCTTGAGATCGCATGTCCCCTTTTTGCGCTTTTTTTGCAACCACCTGTTTGCAGCAGTATTTTAAATCCTTTTTATCTCATTACTTCATGATGTGTATTGGGATGACTAAGAAATAATGCAAATTGTTTTGCCAATGAAAGTATTTTTTCTGCATTTTTTTCGTTCAATCGAAACATGTACAGCTCTGAAATTGTATGAAGAATTAAACGGGTATTTACTTTAGTTCTTATCACTTTTATCCTTTGAAAAACCTTTGATTTCATTCTGCAGCAAATTGAATTTTCAAAAATAGCAGATTTTTTAGAGAGGAAAAGTGATATGAAATCAAGTAATCACCCGCTACATTCTTCCATAAAAGTGAATATTCACATACAAATTTAGAGCTGTAGTATTATTTGCTAATAAATTACGATCGAAGAAAAAATGCACAAAAAATGGATTTTTTGACAAAATCTCTATTCGCACCCTGAAGCAATCACATGAAAAGTATTAAGAATATTCCTCCGGTCGAAAAGGGACATACGACGTTAAACAGCGCTTCTGAGAGCGACTGATCTTGTTCTTGTGACAAAGCGGGGGGTGGGATACTTCTAGTAGTGAAAGGGAAATGCGCGTCCCCACGATTCAGTTCTAGCAAGGTAATTTGTTTAACCAAGTTACAGGCAATATGTACCATTTTATTTGGATGAAAATGGCGGACTTGACGACCCCCGCTAATGCAATGTATGTTAAAATTCAGGATCAATCCCCAGGAAGACGGGCTAATGCATGCTGCAGTTGGATTACATGAAAGAAATTTTATTTAATTTTTATAACAGTTAAGGTTAATTTAACATCTGAAACTTATCCTGCGGTTTCCATGTCGATAATCTTTCATGTTTGTCTGGCCAATGAAACCACATATTTGAAATTCTTATTTAATGTAATAACGTTTCAGTCACAATGGTGGCCTTCTTCAGTACCTGACACTTTTGACAATATTTTATTTATCTGTCCTCCAAGCGACATATCGTTTGTGTTATCTTTTGACTTTCAGATTCCTATAAAGTGTGTTATTACAATAATCTGAAAAGTCCGCAACATGCCGATATTGCGCGAAGCCATCATTCCCAATTTTAAGATGGCACCATGCAAGACCAACCTAGATCAGGATCGCCTGGGGTAGGCATTCTCACTCCCAAATAGAAGTTTACCCCCCCCCCCCCCCCCAAATGACAAGCGAGTATGAAGTTATCTGTCGAGGATGACGTATCTGGTACATTAGAAAATCGACAGAACCTCATGCTTACTTGTCATTTTGGGGGGCTAGACATGCGATCCCAGACGGTCCAGGTCTATGTTTGTTTTTCGTGGTGCCATCTTAAAATTTAGAATGGTGGCTTCGCAAATCTCGCCACGTTACGGACCTGCCAAACTATTGTAGTGACAATACCTATGTAGGAATCTGAAAATGAAAAAAATAAACGAAATATCACATGGAAGATAGATAAGTAAAATATTGTCAAAGGTGTCATGTACTAAACAATGTCACCGTTGTGATTGAAACGTATATTACATTAAAGAAGAATTTCAAATATATATCGATTCATTGGACAGACAAATATAGGAGAGTTGAGGTTAAAATTTATCTATTGTAAAGCACACTATGAATTATTTCCAAACAGAAATGTCAAAGCATTAACTGAGTTTTCTAAATTAGCCATCTATCTATGTTTAGGTAACATCTTCAGCATAAAATTTCAATTTTCTGAGTCCTTCTCTGAGGAGATGGACAATTCATTCATCTCATCTTCTAGACTCGGAGTTTGTTCCTTTTTCGTCCACTCAACAGAATATTCTCTAAGACAACCAACGCATGTGTAAAGTACGGGCTTACTCCGTTCCTTCAGGTTTATTGCTTCTGCTTCAGTTGGTGTTACCTCCCCGCATTTATAACAAAGGTACTTCTTGCACTTGTCACAGGGACCGATCAGGTTTCTTTTTGCTTGGTTCGGGCATCTCCTGCAAAAGCTCTTCTTACACGTTTCGCAAGAGATGATCAAATCGTTGTCAGATGGCTGCATGCATTCCTTGCAGAGACTTCTTTTACATATGTTGGAAGCGCTCCCCAAATTGTTGATACATGAAATGATCGGATTTCTATCAGCATCCGAACATTTCTTGCAGAGCTTTCTGCCGCACCTCTTCTTACTACAGATGATGATCGGGTTTGTTTCACTTTTTGGAGTTTTACATCCAATATTATCACACTCTCGCATTTTCTAGACAAATATTACTTTTGGATATTCAGATGTATTTGTGTTTCGGCGTTATAGTACTTTTTGCGATTTCTTTACCAAAGAGGAACTAGGTGCTAGTTCAGCCGCGAAACTGTTTGGCTAAATTAAGCTTGTCGTCCGCTTTTATAAGACGCATTCACAGATAAGATAAAACGTATACATAATATACCGGGTATCGGGTGATTCAAATTCGGTTCTCACCTTTGGAATGTCGGGAACGGTCAAGAGATACGAAGTTGCTTAAAAAGTTGGGCATCTGGGTAAATAAGAGAACGGCGAATAGAAAAAACTGAATTTTTTAAAATCGTTTAATTTTTTCCTGACTTTGAGATGGGATTTCGAAATAAAAAGCACATTAACATTGTCACTTATTCACCTCTACAGAGTACCAGATGTTCAATATGACGTTTCGTCTCTTGTCCTCAATAATCAACTTCATAGACGCCACATTGGATTTCGCACAGGTGAATAAAGTTCTTAATTCTGATTCCAACAATGTCATTCATTGACATTGCCAAACCTAAATTATTAAAAAAAAACAGATTTTCCTAAGTAAGCCATGACATTTTCCGATAATTATTTGTTTCACAATATTATCAGTCAAGCATTCCTTCACTTTTTATGAACTAAGCATAGGTGAACAGTCCCTATTTCTAATTTCAATCATGTAATATATTATACAGATGCCGACATGGATTAATATTATAAACCATCAAATGCCTAAAAAAGTAGACTCAAGTGGTCAGAATGCCGAATTTGAGGGTAGTACAGAAAACATCGAAAACTACTACTACTACTACTTTATGTAATTGATAGAAATATTTCAGAATAAATAAACGTCTAGACTCTAGACTCTAGACGATGATGTAGCGTCCTAAACACATTTCATGTCTGCTATATCTTACTTACATTCAATGTAAATGAGCAATAATAACGCTTGTTATAGGCAATAAATGTGTAAATTAACTGAATTTTCTTTAGGCACGCTTCTCTCAACCTGAAGCATTGGTCATTTAATCGGACAAACTGTCATTTTCAAGAACAACTATAAAAATATTGTTTTTTTTCAAATGGCAATGTCAATGTACGACGTATTACACATTTTTGGAATTAGGCCAGGAAACTCTATTCAATTGCGTAAAAAACCAATATGGTGTCTATAAGAAAAAATAAAGTTGATAACTAAGGACCAGAGACGAAATCTCATATTGAAATTCTAATTAAAAGGCGCCAATGTTAATCTGCTTTATTTTGAAACCCCATTTAGTCTAATCATATTAGACGAAAATACCCCTGGTTTGCGAAATAATTGTAAAGTCTGGTTTTATTGATGCAAGTTGTTCAAGGGGGTATTTAAAACATGGACGCATAAAACGGGTACAAGAATTTTTGTGGGAAAACGTTTTATTCGACAACAAAGAATGAGAAAACCGGTATTCATGAGACCTACAAAATGAGACCACATGTAAAAACATCCAACTAATAGTAAAAAAGGTATGGCCGGAAACCGAGGCAAAATGTAGGTTTTGCACTTGTTGCTAATGCGACGACAATTTCACGCAGTCACTTGAAATTCAAATCCATAGGCTTTATACTTCTAAATAGCCACAACGAAATTAGAGTCGATTGGTCAAGAAGTTTTTGAAAATTTCTAATTGGTTATCCCAAAACACCTGTCTTCTGGCCATCACTACTAGTTTACTGAGCAATATACAGGGTTCGTTCAAATGCCACTTTTTAGGAAATACCACGAATTTAATTTGCCGACGTGAATCACAAGACATTCCGAAAAATAATTGTTATTTTTACGCAAAAAACGTAGGGTTACGTTTTTTCTTCTAAACAAATTCAAAGATTGCGTATATATGAGTAACTGAACAGATTCGCTACGATATTCGAAAAATTTTAAAACAATGTGTCTATCACCTTTTGTTACGAAAAAAAATTCTTTCAAGATTTCTTCATACTCTTGTGTATACATATTTAAAGCTGAAATTTTTACACGGTCACAGGTGAGCTTTAAAGTTTATAAAAAAATCCATACTGAAATTGCGCTGAACTGTTTATAAAGTTGGCACGCAAACTGAAGACACAATTATGTTTGAAACTGTCTTAGATTAGTTAGTACGTAGCTTGTGCTAAATGGCTGCATTATTGATGACTGCATGCCTTTGTCAAATAAGTCGGTCACGTAATCCAGTTTCCTTACGAAGAAACATAATTCCCTAGACTTTTTCTTAAAAGTATTAATATACTTAGTATACGGCTCGTTCGATTAAAACGACTGCAAGTTCAAAATGTTGGAAAGTAAACTCGAGAAAACCAAAAAAACAGGAGACAAATATCAACCAATTGTAGCGAACTGACCATCTTAAAAATTAGGCAAAATAATAATAAAAAAAGCAATGTTTATTGGAGAAAAAATACAATTTAGGACCAAAAGAAAAAAAGCATATCCCTGAATAAACATATACAAGTAGACCACCACAAGAAGCAAATGCCCGTAATGAGTCCATAAGACATTACGTAAATATTCAGCATTGTATCTTGTATAATTTTCAAGAGTATTGTAATTGTTTATAAAAGATTTTATATGCCTTCAACGTTCGCTTGAGATTTTTTAGTGTCAAATATAGTGATATAAGGATCCAGTAAACCAAGAGGCGTCGCGTCGTAGCGTAATGGGAAGGGTTGACGATTGTAGAACCGCAGGACGAAGCTCCTTTTTTTCTTTATTTTTTTTAAATTTGGAGAAATAAATGCTTTTTTACATTATGTGTAGGTACTTTTATCATATACGAGTATCTGAGAGAGAGACTTATCGGTAAAATGCCTCTATTCACCTTTCGCTATGAAAGCTTGTTTAATGCACTACAAGTTAATTACCTCAAGTTACTGGTGAAACACAATGTACAGATAACAATAAAAAAAAATAAGCAGCATTATGGTTAGCAGCTGTAGTTAATAAATACAAAATGTCTTCAAGACTCATCTGTAACCATGCAAAAATTTCAGCTCTAAATATGTATACACAAGAGTATGAAGAAATGATGAAAAAAAAAGTTTTCTTCGTAACGAAAGGTGATACACACATCCGCCTTGTTTTAAAATGTGTATAATAGCGTATGTTTTTCGAATATCGTAGCGAATCTGTTCAGTTACTCACATATACGAAATGTTTGAATTTGTTTATAAGAAAAAAAACGTAACTCTTCGTTTTTCGCATAAAAATAACAATTATCTTTCGGAATGGTTTGTGATTCACATCGACACGGTAAATTCGTCTATTTTGCTATAAAATGCCCTTTGAACGAACCCTGTATGTTGCTCAGCAAACTAGTAGTGATGGTCGGAAAACAGGTGTTTTGGGATAAACAATTAGAGATTCTCAAAAACTACTTGACCAATCGACTCCAATTTTGTTGTCGTTATTTAGAAGTATCAAGCCTACGGATATGGAAAATTTCAAGTAGCTGCGTGAAATCATTGTCGCATTAGCAACAAGTACCAAACCTGCATTTTTCCTCGGTTTTCGGTCATAACTTTTTAACTATTAGTCGGATCTTTTTACTTGTGGTCTCATTTTGTAGGTCTCATAAATACCTAAAAATCTTCTTCTCGTTCCTGTCAATACTTTCAATTGAATCCCAAAAAACATGTTTTCTCATTCTTTGTTGTTGAATAAACAGTTTCCCCACAAAATCAACAATAAAACCCGACTTTACAATTATTTCGGGGAAATTTGCTAATATGATTAGACTAATTTCAAATAAGGTCATTAGTTAAAAATAGAAAAGTTTTTCCGCCTCTCTCCGGCAATACTGGGAATCGCGAATTTTTCTAAATGCCATTTTCTCAGTTACTTACTTAAATGCGCAGCTTTGCCCGCATTTAAGCGACTTCGTAAGTCTTACTGATTCCAAGATGCCAATGGTGATAGTGGAATTTGAAATACCCGATATATTTAAAGGAATCCGTTGGAAAAACTTCGTTTCTGTTCTCTTCGCTTCGTTTCGCGTTGGTGGTCGTGCACGTTCAAAGTGATGGATGATAAGAAGGTAAACATAGTATGAATTATACGTAGACGCTACTTCTTCTATCGTGTTATCTCACACAATAATAATCATCATTCTATATAGTGGATACGTTCTTCCATAGAAATATACTCAGGTATTGTTTACTCACATTTTGTATAGCGAGGCATTACAGAAAGGAAATGGTGTGTAAGATCAACGCTCGACCGTTTTCTGAAGCATTCACTGCGTTTTTAGTACAGTTACTGTAGGGAATGACCTTTAAATAAGTAGATGTTGAATGTGATGTGGATCTGCGTTTTCTTTGTAGATAATAATACTAATTGTCGTGAATTTTCCGGAAATCAATCCAAATGTCAGACGCAAGCCAATGGCGGAAGATAAACAACAAAGAGGGCGGAAGATAAACAACAAAGAGGGCGGAATAGGAATACTACTTTTTTTTCTACCAGAATGTTGAAAGAGCCACGTTTCCAGACGCGTTTCAGTTTGGAAAGTGTCACATTTCCGCTCGCCGAGCAGCAAAGTCACTTTTCCGTACAGCAAGCGGAAAAGGAAAAATATCAGCGGGTGTTGAATTTATCATCATTGACAATATATCATTTTCAACGAAATGGAGCTATTACATTCAGAAGGCTTTTATTATTAAAATTAATGATTTCAACTATTACAATACGTATATTGTTGTTTTTCTTGTTAAGCGCTGGAAGAAATAATGTGCCTAACTCTTCCGGAAAGTATCTTTTTCACACTCTAACTGCAGTCGGATGCGGAAAAGTATCACTTTCCGCACTTTTTAGGAGAATAACATTTTCGTGCGTAACTTAAGATGTATACGTAGTATATTAGCAAGTAGCAAACCGACTATCTCTCATATAAATATGTTTCAAGCTGGCTTACCCTCCTACCATTTCAGGTTTTTCCTGTCCCACAACTGACTTTTACGTGTCTACCGCTTCACCGGAACTGAAGCTTGGTTAAAAGTTGATCGCCGCAGAGAAAAAATGGTATTTTAGTGGAGTTCGGTTTGACACAACTGACTTACACTTACACTGAACTATTCTAATGGTACCGTGTCATCAGTACTGGTACTACATACTTACTTTTATTTTTTTTATTTAACACCGTCATTCATGAGTTTTGTGTTAAATTATATTAGGTTTTCCTGACGCAGAATGCATCGAAATAATTAAAATATACTAAGTGACATATAAATCCGAACACCCAGTTTAAATGGTTTTATTTTAATAAAATTACCTTAACGGGTATGACGTCCAATATAATCGGAAAGACAACAGACGTCGTTGATTTAAATTTATTTTTGAAATCGAGATCTTGGTTAATATTATAAGACTTCTCGATGCTTGGACTATTGCATCCAGCGCCTGACGCCGCAAATTTCTGTTTTTGTAATTGGGTGACTGCACCTTGTTCAGGTTTGGCCATTTTTGGTACTCCTCCAAAATCAGTTTAACTTCTTCGCTTTTTCCCGATTCACGACATTATGAATAAACAATAACAATAAACGCTCCTTCGTACGACTCGAACATCACCACACCCACAAATGTTAAGTGAGGTTATGTTGTTGATGTTGACATTTCATATTGACATGCACGGAAATAACCCTCTATATTCTATAGAACGGGTTTTATATTTTTACCATGAAAATTTTCACAAGAATTCTTTTACGTGTAATACGACAGCAATAATTTTCGGCATAATTATGCCATAATTTTCGGAGTAATTCTCTTGTGTGTAAAACGGCTCTTTGCCTAAGTTAGTTCTCGTAGAAATCTAATTACAAGAAGGTTACGCCATGATGACCAGGTCGATATTCCTTTCTCTTCGCCGTACTTCATTGTATCAAATATATTTTACGTACAATGAAGTTCAGTTATACAATTCACTCAGTACATTGAACAAACAAAAAAGTTTACCTGTGTTTAGGAAATCGGTTAGAAAACAGCTATTCTAAGTGACATATAAATCCGAACACCCAGTTTAAATGGTTTTATTTTAATAAAATTTTGTATAAGTACTTAATGAAGCATAATAAGTAAATGATAAAAATTTCAAAATGATTGCACTGCTTTAAAGCCCTTTGACCTTTAATAATGTGTGGATGCACCCTGATGTGCTACGCATTCTCCAACGAGCCTAGGCATGCTTCTGATCAGGTGGTCAATGTCCTCCTGTGGTATCTCATTCCAGGCAACCACCAACTCCTCTCGAAGTGCTTCTAGAGTCTGAGGAGGACGTTGCAAATTGAGCAATCTCCTACCCATCATATCCCACACGTACTCAATTGGGGATAAGTCGGGAGATCTTGGTGGCCATGGTAAAAATGTGACATCGTTATGTTGAAAGAAGTCTATTGTGACTCTTGCAACATGTGGTTGGGCATTATCTTATTGGAAAGTTGGATCTGCCAGGGTGTCAAGATAGGGTAAAAGATGGGGTTCTAGAACGTCGTGGATATAACGTTGCGCGTTCATGTTACCTCTGATGAAGATTAAAGGTGACCTAGAACCATAAGCTATAGCACCCCAAACCATAACACCAACAGTGTGATGAACATGTCTTTCAACAAAAAACTGTAAATTCCTCCTTTCACCACGTCGCCTTCTAAACCTGGCACGACCATCGTGCATGCCTAAACAAAATCGAGACTCGTCACTAAAGACAATACTGTTCCATTCCTGATCCCAGAGTGACCGTTGTCTGCACCACTCAAGGCGATTACGTCGGTGTTCTCGAGTTAAAGGGAGGACCCAGTGTGGCCGGTATGAAAACAAGCCAAAACTTCTCATTCGTCGGTAAACACTTCGCATGCCAATAGGTCTTCCGTGTTCTGCAAACCATTCATTTGCAATGGACCTGGTAGTGGAGAAACGGTCCCTTAAGGCCAATAATCTTAGGCGGCGATCTTCACGGTCTGTTGTTCTACGTCGGCGTCCAGTGCCCCTTGCTCTTTGCGTACGGCCTTCTCGAAGCCATGCCTGACAACACCTAACCACAGTGTCTACACTTCTTTGCACTCTAACTGCAATTGCCCGAAAAGAAAGTCCAGCTTCCCGAAGTCCCACTATACGGCCCCTATCAAACTCACTAAGTTGACGAAATCGTACAGGTCTCCGTACTCTAGGCATCGTAACCGATCGTAAAGGATGTCAAGAACCAAAATCCGCCAACGTTGATTCTTTACTGCGGCTGAAATATTCATTTTTAGAGCGTTAGTGAATTAAAAAAAAGCAGTATAAAAACCGGAATGTCCAACTGATAAGGCTGAAAATTTTTGCACTTGTTATTTACAGTAAGATAAATACATTCACCAACTTTTATTAAAATAAAACCATTTAAACTGGGTGTTCGGATTTATATGTCACTTAGTATATTAGATACTCTTTTCTTCCTGGCTTACTATGCTTGTAAATAGTATAATTTCATAACTGTTCTGTATTTGTTTTACGTTGCGTAAGTAAACTTTTTGCTAAATTTCGTCCATATTCTGGTTAAGTGGAAGAGTAGCCATCAAGCTAAACTTCACCATGATGTGAAAGATTACCAATAAAGTCATATTATTATTATTATTATTATATTCATAGACGACAATGAATATCTCTGGATCGATAGGAACAGACAAACCCCAGTGTAATTTTGCTGTATAATAAACTAAACGATAGCTTTTTTGGAAAGCTTGATCTTGAAGAGAAAAAATATTAGTGTGTTTGTTTCTGTGAAAATGGATCCCGAATATTCGGTTCATCATTTTGGAAATACTGCAATTCTGAGATATTCATGATTAGCGACCCAAAAATTCTTAGGTTATTTTCCCAATCACTTAATCGAATTCTAGATTTTTTACGAACTTTTTTGGGACGGCCGTGAATTGATACAAAGAGCAATCGACCATCATACGAAAACCAAAGAAGCACTTTATTTCAGCTGAATGAAAAGGTTTTTCAAAAATATTGTTTATGAGTGTCGTGACCTTGCGTGCTTTGAGTGGGACCATCCGTTTTTTGGTTCTCTCCGTCCCGGTTTTCCCTGTGGACGCAAATTGTCCCGCTTGTGACATCCACCAGTTTTGGGTCCCGGGTGGTACATATATCTTCCATGAGCGCGAAGGACCACCAATGGTACCGCTTTGATACAACCAATGGTCCCACTTTCACTCAAGAAAAACAGCACTATCATGTTAGGGTTAGTGAGCCCCCTGCCCTGCAATGTAAAAGATCTAACTATTTTTCATGAACACCATCACGTGAGCCATTATGAATTATACGTATACATACAGTTTAGAAGTTTAAGAAACACAATGTTCAGTGGGATTCTTTAGGGGCTTGTATACCTGAAGGGGAGTCTCTAGAACATTTTTCATATGAACTTGTGGCATTATATTTTGTGTTGTGCTTCGAAGAGGTTCACACTTTATTCTGGGCCAGACAACTAAAATCCAAACAAACACGTATCAAACTAAGTACATCCTGTACCTCCGTAAAAAAGCCATAAAATGTCTAAGATTATAATATAAACATTATTGTTCACTCTACTATAAGCGGATCGGCATTGCTTCAATGTGTAGCTGAAGCGAGGGAAATGGTAGAGTTCCTCAGGCGTAACGTTAAACACAGGTAGATGCACTCAGGTAGAAAATGCCACGATACCGTTTCCAAGACGGAATTTTCTGTTTCAACCCAGCCAAGCGACTAGCGGTCACCCAGTTGCCGCGGATGTGATGGCTTCCCAGGAAATCGGACATTTTAGAGCAAGAGCGAGTTTCTCATTTCCGACGAGGACAGTCGCTTAAGGAAGGAAACAGGCGGTTTATTTTTCTCTTAAAACGCACCATGTATACTTCGTAGTTCAAAAAGAGATGTAGCAGATGCGCAGTATCGACCTTAAATGTGATGGGCGTTAATGATGTCACTGTATGTATATTATATTTGTATAACTTGAAATGTTATTGTGGCTGAATGGGTTGGTGCCCCAAGCCAATAAATAAATAAAAAAAATGTAGTAGATGAGTGGGAGAAAATACGGACACAGACGTTGCCTATACTACAACTATTTAAAACTGTAATGACTCATACGCGTGATCAACACGTGATCAGAGCTCGATCCCGGCTTCCTTCCAGTACAGCCGTATAGCGTACGACATATGTCGTTTCTGTGGCTTTGCGGTGGTCAACAGCACAGACAGAGATTGTTATTGTTGTGGTTTCTGTGGTTACTGTTTTGGTTATACTTAACCATGGAGAGTACAAATGGCACGAGTGGAAGTACTGAAAGCCAGGGAACAAGTAGACGGCTTCGTAAAGCACTGAAGAGGGACGCGAAAGAAATCGTGCGCAACGTGTTCAATTATCTGAACAGAACTATGTCGCAGGGAGATGCACTCGCGCGTTGTGAAAGTATGACAGGCGTTCCAGAGTGGACCATTCGCAGGGTGGTGCATGAAAAGAAGAAAACTGGAGCTACTACTGATCCAAAGTTTAATTTGAAGGGTCGAAAGGCCGTTAAATTAGATGACGATAGCAAAATGGCGTTAAGGCGAACCGTACATTCATTCTTCTTTAGGAATGAGATACCAACCCTCAAAGCTGTACATGCAGCGATCAAGGAAAATGAAATTATACCCCAAATGAGCGTCGAGGTAATGAGGAAATCCCTGCACGAAATTAATTTTCGTTACGAAACGCGTAATTGGAAGTCAGTATTGATAGAGAGACCTGAAATAGTCGCCTGGCGTCGAAAATACCTACGCGAAATGATTGAATATAGGCGACAAAGCAGAAAAATCTATTATTTGGATGAGACATGGGTAAATGCAGGTCACACAGTTAAAAAAACCTGGATAGACAAAAACGTAGTGAGTAACCGACAAGCAAGTATTGAAGGTTTGTCAACAGGTCTTCGTGGACCGCCAGGGAAAGGTCAAAGATTGATCGTAACTCATATTGGTAGCGATAGTGGCGTTTTAGAAGAGTGTGACTTGATTTTCGTCTCTAAGAAAGGAGGTGATTAAAATGACGAAATGAATGCCAGCTGCTTCGAGAGCTGGTTTCAAGGGGTGCGTCAGCGAGTTGAGCCCAACTCTGTGATCGTCATGGATAATGCTTCCTATCATAGTCGTCGAGCCGAACGTGTACCGACTATGGGATCTCGAAAAAGTGACATGCAGCAATGGTTGCGCGAAAAAGGAATCCCGTTTGACGATTCATGTGTGAAAGCGGAATTGTATGAAAAAACTAAACAGCACAAACCTGCAAACATTAGTTACGTGACTGATGAGATGGCCCGTCAATGTAGTGTCACGGTGCTGCGGTTACCGCCCTACCACTGTGAACTGAACCCAATAGAGCTCATCTGGGCTCAAGTGAAGGGTTATATTGCGCGCCATAACACAACCTTCAAATTACCAGACGTTAAGGTTTTACTTCAGACTTCCATACAGCTAGTAACGCCCGAAGCTTGGCAGAATGCTATCCGTCATGTTGTGAAGGAAGAAACAAAAATGTGGCAGCTTGACCACCACATCGACACCATCATAGAGCCAGTTATCGTCAATTTCAACGAGGAAAGCGATAGCGACAGTTTATTACTGTCAGATGTAAGTGGAAGCGACGATGAATAAAGGTAATTCCCAAATTTTTGACTTACAATATGTTTCAAACCACTCTTTATTAAGCATGTGACAAATCTAGTTCACCCATGTTAAACATTCATACCCCGCCTATGAACAGCCGACTACTGGTAGTTAAGTGATGTTTACGTGAACATCGATGAGTCATAACAGTTTTAGATAGTTATAGTATAATCGAAAAACTGCGCCAAGTAGGTTTACTCTGCACTTCCCACACATCGCTGTTTTCAGTTCATAAAGGATTATGTTCGACACAAGTTAGCCCATAGGAGAAAGAAGTTAACTACGAACATGTAAAACTCAAAATTAAATGGTCAATCAAACAGGCACATACAATTGGTCCAGTTTCAACCTATTTGATAACGTTGCTATCTAGAAATATCTCCCCTGTCCTGCCGACCATCTGGCAATGTTGCTATGACTAGCCTCGCCACTAGCCAACCACACATCGTCAGATAACGGTCAGACCCTGACGTGCAACGCAGGATCATCCAGAGACGCAGGTGTTGAGAATATTTCTATATGATTTTTGTTGTAATGCAGAATCCGCCCAGGCAGGAGCCTAAAGACCACGGCAAAAGGAACATTGTTAAGCCGATTTGCGGCAGTAAAACTGAAAAAAGTCTCCTCAAGCAGATTGTTCCAAAATTCTGTTAACTTAAAGACAAAAGAGCGGTTAAATCGGCCAGTTCTGAGTGTACGAAGTTCGACATGGCTAGGATGAGGGACCGAAGTCAGGCGGGTCTGTCTGGCAGGCAGATCGTGCGGCGGCATTGTGGAGGAGAGCTCTGGGCAGCAAAGCCAGTTCGAGTAGCGGTAGAAGACAGCTAGATCGCCGACGGCCTGTCAATGTGCAAAGGTCCCGAGACTGTCCGTTAGAGAAGAGTCATCGATCAATCGAACAGGACTCCTCTGGACAGCATCGAGCATGGATAGTGTAGTCGGGGCGGCAGCACCCCAAATATGTTAGCAGTACTTGAGGCTAGGTCTTATTTAGGCTCTGTACATAGTGAGGAGGTTATGTGGAGAAAATAACTTCTTAGCACTAAACAAGTAGCCTAGTATTTTCCCAGCAGCTTCCGCTAATGTCGAGATGTGTTCCTGTCAGATCAAGTCAAGCCGAAGTCACTGCCAGTTTTCTTTTTCCAGCTCACCGGCAGAGATCGACTTGTCACTCTGAATTCCTGCATGTTGAGTGCAGTCATAAGCAAAGCTGTTGATCGGTTTGATCGTACGGGAAAGGAGGTGGTTGATATGTAAGAGAATCAATGTTGGCGGCAAGACCGATCCCTGGCGAACACCTGCTTTTACATTGTGGAAGTCAACCATCCATCTGCCTGCCTGCTCTGGGAGGCTATTCCACGTTATAAAGGCAAATGTAAAGAAAATCTATGATGTGTGAAATACCATACATCTAACAGGTGTGTAGAATTAGTGGAGTTGGAGGTGTATAAATATACTATCTCAAACAAATTTAGTTATACCCTCTCCCACTACAACATCCAAACCCCAACGTTGAATCCCCAGATTTTTTTAAAAAATGATTAGTAGCCCATGAAACATAAGAAACGTCCTCGGCAGAGAACCTTGTGTAAAATTTTTGTCAAAATCCGAGCGATAATTTCCAAGTTATAGTGGGGCCAAGGATTAGCGGACCATCACAACCTACATATAGACTAATATAAGTCAATGACACGGTTTTACGTTATGTGTATGTCATATAACATTCTCAACGCATATCTCATTCTTGAAATATTTCGCGATTACAATATTTCCTCGCCTGTGGCCTGCGACGTAATGGAAACATTGCGATTTTCTGGATAATAATTCCTAGAACTCCTACATACATTTGCAATATTTCATCTATAATTTCCAATCTTTATAAAAGGAGGCAGTAAAGCATTAATTCCACATACCTCTAGCTCTGCTTGTGACACGTCTATTTCACCTTTGTACACAAAATCGATGATGAATTTGAGGTCGCCGAAGCATACATCCTGAGGCATTATGATGGTGGGATGTTTGCAAGGATTCTCCATCAACAATTTTTGGAAGTAAGATGAACATGCTGATAGCACCACCTGCAACCAAAGAAAATACATGGTAGGGTCTGTGAAGCACATTACCTATAAAAATCTGATTAGTACAAAAAACTTCAAATTGCCTGATGCAAAACTCCAAAATAGCAGACTGGTTTGTTGTCAAAGGCGGGCATTTTTATAATAAATTCTTTATGACTCAACATCACTGCATCACAGCCTTCGAAAGGGTCTATCCGAATATAAATATATAAAAATATAAGGCATTACATTTAAAAAGGCACTGCCTTGGCATCTAGCTCAATAGTCGAACATCCTGTAATAATATCAGATATTTTCAAAATGCGCCTTAAGATACGATGAACAGTTATAACAGTTGGCGAGGAAGTATTAAAATCGTGAAAAAATTCGAAAATGAAGTATTTATTGTCCTTTGGAGTTTTGGACTGTCTGTTTGTCGGTCCGTCTGTCTGCTAATACTTCGGTCTCTGAATTTCGAAGGAAGGAAAAACATTTAAATTATCTAAAAATAGATTTGGATATGAACGTTTAAATAATATATATTTTGGGGATTTTAATTTATTGGGCTAATCTAATGCCTATGCTGTCTAAATACCTATAGCTACAGAAACTTTCAGGTCAGGTTGATAAGGTCTGTAATTTCATATTTCTCTATCATCAATTCGTGAAAGTCAAGTTGCTTATTACGAAATTTAATAACTGATATTCAATTTAAAAACACGCATGATAAAAGATAAAGATATTTTGTAATATTGCTTACATACCTCAATAATTTCCAAACTCCATTAAGATGTGTATTCCAATAAATGAACTTGATAGCATTCCACTTATTGAATTGCAGTTAATTTTTATTTTCATATTGCAGATAAACTTGGGCCTAGCGTTTAATAAATAAATACATATTGCAACTTTCATAACATTTACACTGCGGTTAATACAAATAAAGGAGCCGTAATCAATTTCACGGAACATGCAGTAATCATCCATAATCTAAAAAAACTTGCTAATTGACAGATTATACAATAGCACAGCAGTTCTTCCGCTGACGAATTGAAATTAGCAGTGGTTGATAGTATCTCCATAGAAAAGATCCTTATATATTTTTTTAGGAATACATTAATTTTTTAATTACGATTGCCTAGTTATCTTGAATCAGTTCAAAATCACTGATATGAATGGCAGGCGAGTCAGTATCTAGGACTATAGTCCATAAAAGGATTATATCTTTGAAATTCAGTTGTAAGCATGGCAAAATAAAACACATTATGACAATGGTAGGCATGTATCAGGCACGATGTTTATGCAGTGTAAATCAATCTATGCCACATAATGTTCCCACATAGTATTTGCAATGTAAATAATACAATTGCATGCATAGAAAATATAGATAGAGCCGTATTACCCCGGGAATTGCATGGGCACACATCTAGCCTGCCAAAAGTAACAGTTTAGAAAATGTAGCGGAGGTGGAAAAACCATATCGAATAGTCAATTAGAATAGTGGGGAATTTAAGTTTTGGGCATAACCCTGATTGGTCGAATTAGAGGAAAGACAAATTTGAATTTGTTTGCTGTGCTACCTATGTTTATTTTGTTTGAATTTTTTCCTGCTTGTTATTGTGAATTTCAACATTCGATAAGGATTTTGTTATACTTCTCGATGAGTCACGATATCCAGGTCAACATGATTATTTGTTTAAGTTATGCAGTAAATAAATTATAAGACAATAGCCGCCAACAACTGTCACTATGGAAAATATTGATCTTTTCTCATGCAAGTCTTAATGAAGAAATAAATTTAAAAAGAAATTCTGAAAAGGGATTATATAAATATTTATCTATTTTCATTAGTTAAGGGCAAATATAATTTTAGGGCCATTTGGAGTGAGAATCTCTTTTGATCTTATGGATAGCCAACAATTACAAGGTTTCGACAACAAATTGAAATTTTATGAAATTTGTCCGCTAAATCAAGCCAATTATTCTGAAGAACAACAAAAGGATCTCTAACATGAATTTTCAAGGCTTCAGCGAAGATGGCATAAAGCAAGTTCAAATATTATTTCTTAAAGGCTGTACAGTATTATTGGCACCCGGTGACTTCAACTGTTCATAGTTTGAATACAAGCTATACCGAACAAACTTCGCTTAAGAATTTTCAATAAAATGTAACAGATATTTCGAGCATATAATATTGCTTTTAAGTTCTGACCCACTTCTATCTGGTATGAGGCGAGTACCGAAGAAAAGAAGCTAGCCATTGTTGAGCTACACGTTACTTTTACTCAGCTCTGCTGAACTGTGCAATCAAATAGCTCGCCAGGGACTCCTGGATTCGGGGAGTGATGAAAGTTGTTGATCATCAGATGTTTAATTAGTAAGATTTTTTTTGTACATCGTAAATACATTATTTTACAAGGTGAATCAATGTATCCATCCATAACTTTTTTATATTTTTAACCAAAAATATAGGAAACTATGTTAATATAGTTGTTGTTTAAAAGATGTTTTGAAACTTAAAATTTTGTAAATTTAATTAAATCATTTGCGCTGAAAAATTGATGACATTGGTTATTATTTGTAAGATTAATACCACATTTCAAAAACCAGAGGTCCTAGATTTCTTAGAACATTTTTTTTTCCGAAATCAGCAGCCTAAAATTAATAGAAAATGATGAGAACATATTTTCGGCCGACTGGACCTGTAGTTTAATGTTCCCCACCGTTCAACAGCTGCTTATAAAAAGCATACAGTGCTTTTCAAAAAGGTCCCCCAACTTATTTCTCGAACGGGGTAAGTTAGCAACCTGAAATTTGAGATGAATAATATTTCAAGGTAAGAACGACAAATGAAAGTTTCTTAAGACATACTCGTATAGGGGGTCATGTTATACCTCATTCTGAAACTTCCTAGCAGTACAATATCAACATTGAGTATACAGGTATTATTATAGCAAACAACTAATAATTAAAACGTTTTAGCATGTTACATCAATATTCTTATTTTGGAAGGATCTATCTGTGCAATATAACATGGAAAAAACTGACAGATTTTTACATGTTTTCAATTGAATATTCCATGTTTTATTGCACATTCAGATAGAGCCTTGCACAAGAAGAATGAGACGACATACAAGAAAATAATAAATCAGACGGTAAAAATGTCCATTGCTACTTCAAAAAGAATTCTAAGTTTAAAAAAATAACCTTGAAATGACTTTGAAGGTAAGTTTCAAGGTTGAATCCAAAGTCACAATTGATCATTGCTAAAACCTACCGAAGACGTGTCATTATTTTTTATGTTCAACAATAATTCTACTAAGCTGGTCATCAACATTCAACCTTTATAGTCGATTCTGATTTTAATGTATATTCGGATGCAACATTTTCTATCCTTTCGATTGACGAAGTCAAAACGGGGCTTTGTATTCAAGAACCAAAACTTCACTTTTAAATAACCTTGAAGGTGTAGAACTGATCTTGATATCATCCCCAAGTACCTTACCTAGAAAAATACATAGCTGTTCCTTTATTTTTGTATATATGTACATACAGCGTAATTCAAAACATCTAAACGAAATACATATATCAGATTCAGTTATTTTCAGTTTCATATACCAAATTTATCGCCAAATCATTTTTATTTTCTCTTGATTTATTTCAGATGTTATTTCAAAATACATGCTGCTATTGCCACTTTTTCTCTTCGTTTTTTCATATGGACGTTATATTGTAATTTTGTACATTTAAGGAGGCGTGTTCGGTCCTAAATTTAGTGATGTATATTTCCACAGTTGGCAATGAATTTGTTGTTCGAACGAAAATTATAAGGAAATAAAAACGTATGGCCAATTTATGCACATGCAGAATATGACGGAGTTTTGAAGACCTCAAGTCGATCATAGTAACAGAGGTTCAAAGACCGAGAAGGGAAATAAACCGAGCAGTCAACAATGCACAGAGAAGAGTCAGGCTTTGCCTACAAAATAACGGACATCTTGAGCATCTGCTATGATTTACCTCTGCTTATTTATGATTATTGTTATTACTATCAATAAAATTTTCATTTTATGTTCAGGTTTCAACATATCTTTTTATTTCCTTATAATTTCCGTTCCAATAGCAAAATCATGGCCAACTAAATCTGAATGTAGGACTGAACAATCAATTTAAATGCACGAAACTCCAATAATAATTTAAAAAAAAGAGATAGTAATGAAAGTCAAAAGAAGAAACCTCGAATTGACAATTCGACTAAGTCACCTTGTAGAGGAGAAAAAGTGGCAATAACATCATGCAATTTATTTTGAAATACCATCAGGAAAATCAGGAAACAAATTTGGTATGAGAAACAAATGATCATTCGATAATTTGAAGACTTACTTAGGAACTTTTTGAAATAACGAAGGTTTGGCAATGTCAATGTATGACATGATGATGACTTTTGGAATCAGAATTAAAAACTCTATTCATCTATGCAAAAATCCAGTAGTGCGTCCATAAGAAAAAAAAGTTGACGCTACAGGACAAGAGACGAAAACCCACATTGAAATCTAATCTGAGAAGAAGCGATAATTTCTAAATTATTTTGGAATCCCATTGAAAAGGTAGTCAGAAAAAAACTGAAACGATTTTGGGAAAATTCGGTTATTTCCATTTCTCGACTTTCACTTCTCTCTCTCCAAGCGGAATTTCGTTGGTTACCTAAATACGCAACTTTAACCCCATTTGAAATACCCGGTATATGTATGAACACCAACACTTACCTTGTGTGCTTTCAAAGAAACATCATTACAAGCTAATGTAACATCCACGAAAGCTTCGGTTTGCAGAAGCTCGTGGAACACTGATGTCATGTTGTCCTGGTAATTGTTCCATCGTAGACAGTAGTGTTGACTGGACATTATGCCTGGAACAAATAGAAGAATATACATGTGCCCAAAATGAATCTACTTCATAAATGTCGTGATATGAAATTTTATACATAATTCTGTAACAAGTTTGTTTGAGGAAAAAAACGGCGTCAAGTAGGTTGACTCTACGCCTCCCACGCAACCCCGTCATCTCTTCATACATGATTATGTTCAGCACACTCTACTGAAATAAGACAGCGTCAGAGACCTGAAATCCTGGCAGAGGATAGTTGCTATGCTTTCATTAGTTGCTCCAGAGACCGACCCTAGACCATGCTGATGAGTTGCCAAAAAAGCACGAAACAGCTGCCTGAGGTTTTCTGTGTTCTGTTGGACGGACGGGAGCAGCATGTGTTTAGACCCTCTAAGAAAAAAGTTAGTTACAGACATGTATAGAAGAGAAGCTAAACTGATCAAGTCCGTCAAATAGATCCGTACAATTAGTCCATAACATTATTTCCCATAGTACCGTCCATCTGTCAACGTCGCGTCGCCTCTCCCCGATATCTGAAAGCATGGTGCGTCACACGTGGCAGAGCCAGAGCGCCCGTAGCATAGTCATGCAGGACACATATGAACACCGCCACGTCGGTCGCGGCCGTTGAAGTCAGCCGATGCAGGGACGCTTGCCGAAAACATTTTTTAAAAACGTTATATTCCGTCTTTCTTCGGATCGCCTTGTGACCTGAGCCTGTCCATCGTGAATTCCTAAAAAGAACCTAGAAAGAGAAAATTGGGACGATAAATGGTCACACTGCTATTGGTGATGATTATGACTCATGGTTATTTTTAGAATTACAGGATGGGCGGACATTGGTTAGAAGGCGACGCGGAGAGAGGCGTAACGAGTTTTCAGTTGGATGTGACGTGCATCATACTGTAGGAGTTATGGCTCGTGGCGCCATTACAGCTCGTGCTAAAATAGCTCTAGGCTTCATTAGAGGAGGTATGACGGCACAGCGAATATAGAAGATACTGGAAACTCATTTTTAGCCATTTCACGAAAATGTTGGCAGCTCAATTTTCTAACAACAGAATGTCCGTTCCCATATTGCTGGAGCTACAATGAACTACCTCAATAGCACTTATCTCTGCCCTCTTCCTTGGAGTCCTAGATCTACAGAAATTCCCCCCCCCCGAACATGTGTGGGATATGGGGGGGAAGAGTGATCTCTTTACCTCATCCTCGATGAGCATTTGCGGCCCCTGAGAACCAAATGAAGGTGGCTTTCCATGAGATACCTCAAGAAGAAATAAATCATCTCATCAGAAGCATGCATCGACGACTGGATTAGTTCCTGTAGCATCGTTAGCGGACCAACACATTATTAAGGAAACCTAGCAAAACATACTGTAAAATTTCATCACAACATCCTCTTACATATCTGTACCATTCAAATAAAAAAAATCTACTTGGTGTTCCATTTTGTTTCCAACAGTATATGAGTATATTTTGATAATCATTCATGTCTGGCCAATGAAACCACATATATTTGAAACCCTTCTTTAATGTAGTAAATGTTTTGGTCACAACGGTGACCTGCTTCAGCACATGACACTTTTGACAATATTTTATTCATCTGACTTCCATATAACACTTCGTTTGTTTTTTCTGTCCATTCCTATACAGTTTGTTACTAAAATAGTCTTAAAGGTTCGTTAAATACGGAGATTGCGCAAAGCGATCATTCGAAATTTTAAGATGTCACAACGTAAAACCAGCATACTCGTAGACCAAGACCGCCTGAGGTAAGCATTCCCGATCCAAAATGGTTGTCTAGCCCCCCTAAACGACAAGCGAGTATAAGGTTATCTGCCGATGTTTTAATGTACCAGATACGTAACCCTCGTCCATGTCGTAATATACCGGTTGATTGTTATGCAATCTTCCACCAACATGTTGTAAGTGCATTGTTTAAGGATCTGAAATGGGATAAATAGCACTTTGACACTTAAAGGGAACATGGTGTCCAGTAAAAAAACAATATTAAGACGCAACAGTTTAGCCTTGAGAAGGCGAAGTAAAACATCTGCTCGTTTGAGATCCAACAACAAACCATGGGAAAAAACCGGATAAAAAAGTCATGTGCCATTGTTATTTTGGAGAATATTAACTAGATCTTCCTTTCAAGAATGTTCAACCAAATTGGGTAATCGCCACAGACGAACTAGTAAGACAATTGTTGTTCAATTTTATACAGGGTGTCCAAGAAGTCGACGTCAAGCAGAAATGGGGATAGGCGAAGACATAATAGTTATCAGAATATAGGCTTTGAAAAAAATCGGAAAAATCTACACCCTGTGATGACCTTTCAGATCCCGTCACTACAAGTTTAAATTTTTTTTTAGACAGAGTTAGTATAGCTTATAATCTGTGGATGGAGTGACGGACAGTGCCATTCTACGTAGTGACAGCAAGACAAATAGTAACCCCGCTTTTATTAGTTCATGATTGTGTAGTGGCACCATATATGTGTGCACAGTACAGGAACACGCCAACATGCATTGCATCTACATTCCCCATAAATAAGGTGCAAGTGCTGCACCTAGGCTTTATCGTCAGATGTACCAAAATGCTGCTCGTCATACCGATCACCGAGTTATTGTGAATGTGCACCGTTTACTCTGAGGGACGATTCCCAAATCAAGCACATGGTGGAGAAAGGATTTCCTTTCCTTACGAGGGCGTTATACTACAAGCAGTTGAAGAAAACCCGAGCACTTCAGTAGGTCAAACAGAAGCAAGCGATTTTTAGAGAAAATTTGATGGACTGATGAGTTGACTTTAAAAAAGATACACACAGCTTACACGAGAGGCATGCAGAAAATCCACATTTGATGAGACAAGATCGATCACAGTATCGTTGTATCACTGTACCCCTTGAGCTGCCAGAGTTCTTGAATGGCGAAATTTATTTTATTATTTTACAAAATCATTTACCAAATTTATTGGAAGACGTGCCACTAAGCATTTACAAAGACATGTGGTACCCGCAAGACGGTTGGACGGCGCACTATGCCCGTAGAATTAGAGAATAACTTGATGCGGAATACCCGAACAGATGGATATGGCGGTCTGGTACAATTTCGTGGCCAGCTCGTTCACCTGACTTAATTCATTCGATTTTTTTTACTGGGGAGCAGCGAAAGTAAAAGTTTACTCAAAGACAATCGAAAATTTATCTGAGCTACGAGACTGAATATCGGAAGCAGCCGAATTTGTTAATAACGGAAGATTCGCCGGTCTGATAAACCGAAGATGTCCAGCTTGCATTGTGCTGAAGGGATGCAGTTTGAACATTTATTGTGAATAAATACATGCACGAATTAATAAAAGTGGCGTTACCATCTGTCTTGCTCTCAATTCGTAGACACTGTCCGTCTAAAAAAAAAGATTGACATTTGTAGTAATGGGAACTAAAATATCATTACAGGATGTAGACTTTCCGGGATTTCTTTAAAGAATATAATTTGATTTTTTTTTATATTTTTCTGAAACTATTGCGACTTGGCCAGCTTGACGTCGACTTCTGGGACAGCCCATATAGGCTGACTCATTTACCTTCCGTTTGTAATCATTATCCTCTTTGTGTAGTATTAAGACGTCTTCTCATTTTATCCTGTGGCCTTATAAGTACCATCCTTAGTGCTATAACAAAAGTATATTGACTTTATGTTATTTAATTCTACATTTAACATGTCTTGATGTTTACTGATGTAGAATTTACCGCAGTTACAGTCTATTTTATACAGGGTGATTCAGAAGTCGTGACCCCCTCGAGGGCTTCATTAAACAGATACGAGGTGTTGAAGTTTAAAAATAAAAAACAGTTTATTTAATATCTTCAAAACCATCAACTGGAATGAACTTAAATTTGGTATGTGGATTTACCTAAGTATTCTCCACATTCAAAAGTATTTACTTAAAATTAACGTGCACCAGTAGCGGAGATACAGAGAATTAGTGGCATTTTACTAAATAAAAATAGTACGTTCATTTTTTTTTCGAAACGCGCAATTTCTCGAGTGTTACCATTAATTTGCTACAAATAATTATCTACACTTGTGTTTCAGTTAGTTTAAAAATGTAATAGGAGGCCTAGATACCAACTTGACGTTTCTTGGGATAGTTTGTCAAAGTTATGTGTTATATGGTTCCTATCGTTACTACTACCATTTTTGTTTTTGTAAAAGTCAAGTAAAAAGTTTCTTTTTTACTTTTTTGAGTGTTGTGAAATGAAATTAAGCAATGATCGCCGATAATATTTTTGTGTACGGGTTCTGTAATGGAAATGCTTCTCGGAAGTATCAACGTAGATTTTCTAAGAGACGCCAACATACCTTACGCGTTCATTTCTAAGTTCAAGAGAAAGTGGACGTGATTAATTTGGCATTGGATGATCCTAGTACTAGTACAAGTACTAGGCAGATTACAGCCCAGTTACCATGTTCCCAAAGTCTTGCGTGGATAATTTTAAATCGGGAAGTTTTACATCCTTACCAACGGTAAAATGTGCAATGTCTGCAACCCGGCGACGAAGTGTAACGGTGAAATTTTTGTGAGTGGTTACTGCAAATGCATAGTCAAAATGCAGACTTTATTGTTTTGGTTTTATGGTCAGATGAATCGCTTTTTACGAGGAGCGGAACCTTTAATTCTCATAATGAACATATTTTGGAAAATCTCCGTTCTGTAAGAATCCACTCGTTTAAACACAAATTTTCTAGAAATGTCTCGTGCGGCATTTTCAATGACCAACTGTGTATGCACGTATTGCCACAACGTTTAAATGCAAACTCATACTAAGAGAACTACATAGAAAATGTGTTAGATGGTGTTTCGTTAGCAATGAGAGTACGAAAGTGGTATCAGCACGACAGCGCCCCACCGCAAATAATCATTTTAGACAACGACGGATTGGCAGGAACGGACCCATACAATGGCCTAAGAGGTCTACTGATTTGAACCCTCTGGATTCCTTTTTGTGGGGTGCTTTCAGACAACTAGTGTGTGCTGAACAAATTAATACTGTTGATCAGTTACAAAAAAGGATAGATAATGCGTTTCATCAAATTCAAGCCACAACAAATTTTGCGGAAATATGGTTTTATTTATTAAAAAGATGCCGCACTTGTATCCATCAGAATTGTGGCATTTTTGAACATTTATTGAAATAAAGCTTTTGATTATCTAATTTATTTTTTTTTATTTTTACGAAAACAATATACTCTAGGAAAAAACAAGAGTAATTATTTGTACCAAATTGAAGGTGAAATTTGAAAAAGTGCGCGTTTCGAAAAAAAAAAAAACAGTGGCATACTGTTTTTATTTGAAAAATTGCCTTGTATCTCCCCCACTGGTGCATGTTCATTTATTTATTTTTGTACTTAAACACCCTGTATCTTTAATGAAGCCCTCGAGGAAAAAATATTACAAAGAAGACCCACCTCAAAATGCGGTCCTGTGTATGACGTTTCATTTTTGGTCAATTCTTGTGAATCACCCTGTATATTGAATTCTTTGTGTCTATATTTTCATTAGTAGGTTTTGTGTGGCACAGTAGCGATCTTAGTGTGTTAGTTGTTTTGAAGACAGTTCTGATATTAAAACTTTTGCAAACATCTCCAAGTATATTTTATTTCCTTTGAAAAACCCGGTATCGGGGTGTGCTCCCCGAGGAATCCATCCGCCGGTTGTGTTAAGTCGACCCTTCACGTGAAGCCGCCCTTCGAGCTAAGCCATCTGCCGGTCGGGGCGAAGTGAGTTCCCCCTTCCCCCTGCAGCCTGGCTGCGTACCCTGACGAGTGTGGACACCGACCCCATCGAGCCCGACCGGTCGACTCCGTACTACCTACCTTCCTACCCTCGGTCGGGAGCCCAGTATTGATTTTCCAACCCTCGACGGCCGCAGGGTGGTTTCCGAGAAGTCTCAAGCGCCCCTAGAAACGTTCTCCCTGGATAGGGTTTCCGTTAGGGCTGGGCTCAGTAGCGCGCTTTTAGCTTCTCACGGAAAATAGCGAAGGTCCCGCAGAAAAATAATGCTGCATACATAAAATCAATCCTCATAACGTTTTGAATCATAGGGGCTAGCATAAGACGTCACTTCCTGTACCAGTTAAGGCTTCACACCTGTCGGTGAATGTAACCGGTAGTCGGTCCGTGCCAGCATACCCCTTGGTATTTCTGATTTAACCTGCTATCAAATTACGTCCATGGAACATTGTTTGAAGCAGCAACTATGAACGGAAAACTGAATAGCCCGCCTTTTTATTTCCAAATAGGAATACTACTACTTCTACTAAAATTATCAGATAAAGGATTATTACTACGTCGGTCTGAATTAACATTTGTTGAGACCTTTTTGGAAAGCTGACTATACGGGCAAATTTTTCCAGTAATTTTAGTTGTGTCCCAGTAATTTTAGAAGCAAGACACGATTTTGTTCCCCGAACTTTAAATGAAAAGTATTTTATTTCTTAGAATAGCTATATTTTTATTGTGTATATATGTGTATTACAATCTATTATTGAATCCCTGTATCAGCTTAATTTAAGTACAAACCACGAAAGTTAGATGAATTATTCTCGCATGTGTCACGCGAATGTCTAGTATTTTATTGAGTTGCACTTTTTACTGCTGTATTAGATTCGTTTAAGTATAAACCACATAGACTTATTGCATTCTCGGTTGTTAAAAAATCGCAAAAATTGAAAAATCTCATTAGCTGTTCCACACATACCCGATGAAAAGTGACATTTCACAGGATTAATGGACACAAACCCACTATTTTTGACCATGCCGTAAATTAAAGTGCCCGTCCAGTAATGGCACATTTTTGTACCAAAGTATGTACCATAATGAACAACTTTGTAGCTGCTACAACTGGAACTTGTCGGAATTACTTCAATAATACACAAAACATACAGTGCTTTTCTTTAATGTCCCCCTCCCCTTTGATTTTTTGAACGGATCAATTCAAAAAATTAAAACTTGAGGTAATGGAATTTGTTGCGTGGATACCATATTTTAGAGTAAAATTGACAGATGAAATTGTCATGATGGCCGCTGGGCGCCATCTTGGAAAAAAATATATTAAAACGGGGGTTATTTGGCACATCATTTTGAAGCTCCTGACGAGTACTTCATTACCCTAGAATATAACGTCAATACCTTTACCTGCTACAAAATGATGGTACATTTAATAATGACTTGAACACAAACCTACTAACATACATATCTCTGCAAATAATTGCAAATCCCTGCCGTATACACAGCAACAGCGATAAAAACTTGTTTTGTTATTTTTTGTTGACAGTGACAAGAATATCAGTATGAAAACAAACATCATTGTACAGTTAAAATATTCTTATTTAGTTTTCGGTTTTAGTGCTAGATACTGTTTGAACTATTTTGAAAATGGTCAATTCTCGTCCATTGGAAGAAAAAATCGAAGCGATTTTTATTTATGGTGCGACGCGTAACTTTCAGGAGACCGAAAGGATTTTTAATGATCGTTTCCCGAATCGTCCTATCTGTAGAAAATAATAACTTGTATCTAAATTTACAGCTACTGGTAGTGTAAACAACAAAAAGAAAAGCAAGTTCAAATAATTGGTGAGATCATAGTGAATCCCCAACAGTCTCCTTCCTCCATCGCGAGTGTATGCGAGGTTTGTCCTTCTACTGTATGGAGACTTTTGAAAAAGAATAAGTATCAGCCATACAAAATTCAAATGGTACATCACCTAACTGAAGACGACCCTGACCGAAGAACAGAATTCTGCGACATTATGACGGGAAACATTGCACGACATTATACCTATATCCAAAATATTTGTTTTAGTGATGAATGTAAATTTTTTCTCAACGGTAATGTGCATAGACAAAATTGACGTTATTGGAGTGACACCAATCCTCACGTTTTCCGGGAAATTCATACTCAATATCCACAAAAATTAACGTTTGGGCTGGGATATTGGGAAATCATATTGTAGGGCCTCTATTCATCGAACAAACTTTAACCGGGGAACTGTATTTGGATATGCTGGAAAATACTATTGACCCTCTAATCACCGAAATCGTCGATGCGAATCCTAATAATTTCGATACTGATATTGTATTCCAGCAAGATGGTGCTCCACCACACTACTACAGGCAAGTTGGGAATTATTTAGATAACAATTTCCTCGGTCGTTTTATTGGCCGTCGAGGACCTGTGGAATGGCGAGCACGCTCGCCAGATTTGACACCTTTAGACTTTTTTATGGGGCTATTTGAAGCAAAAGGTGTACGAAACTGAACTTGCTTCAATATTGGATATACGGCTGAGAATAACAAATATTTGTAGAAATATCGAAGTTACTATGTTTGAAAATCTTCGAAGCGAAATTACGAACCGGCTGTTAGTGTGTCAAGAAGTTCTAGGCAACCATTTCCAGCATCTTCTAAACTGAAGTCAACGTATTTATTTGAATTATCAAGTTAAATGTCAATGTATTCAGGTAATTATTAAATGTACCACCAGTTTGTAGTAGGTAAAGGTATTTACTTTACATTCTAGGGTTATAAAGTACTCGCCAGGAGCTTCAAAATGATGTGACACAAGACCCCTATTTTCATATAATTTTTTTCCAAGATGGCGCCCAGCGGCCATCTTGACATTTTCATCTGTCAATTTTATTCTAAAATATGGTATTCACGCATTCAAAAAAATCAAAGGGGAGGAGGACATTAAAGAAAAGCCGTGATGTATAAAGCGCACCATTAACAAGGTAAATAAATTCGTCGCATATCTGACACGGCCAATGTCATCTGATGGAGGCCTCAGTAGTGAGGGGTGCAGAATTTTGGCACGGGTTGCAAACTTGATTATGCGGTATGGAGCTCCCATCTATACTCGGGAACCGAAACGGTAGAGAGCAGAGAAACGCATGCCCAAGTTAACGAGGCATCTGTTGACAAAGACGTCGCCCGGGTATCCTGTCATATTCAAAACGATGCTCCCTTCCTTTTTGGTTTCAGAGTATTTAACAAAGAGAAGCCAGCGAAAAGTAGAGTTGAGCGTGATATGCGCTTACAGAACGGTGTCGACCAATGCACTACTGTTGGTGGCTGGTATCCCGCCAATTGATTTGCCTGAGGAAATATGCGCGATCTATAAGGTTGCCGAAGCTTGAAGGGACGAAAGAGAGCTTTTTGTCAAATGGCAGGAGAGATGGGATACAACTGGCCATGGTGCATGGACTAGAAGGCTGATCTCAGATGTTAAAACTTGGATTCTCAAGGAAGCGGTGCGGTCAGATTACTATACTACACAGTTCTCTCATAGGACAGCTACCGAAAGAAGGCAGGGGTAGGATAGAGATAGTACGCGAACTGCATATATTGCCACGAGGAGGAAGGTACTATGAAGAAATGCGGCAAGCATTACCGTTATTGTATGTGGGACTTGGAGGCTTTAGTGAGTATGCCCCTTCAAAGATTGAATGACGTCCAATCTCTGATTTACGTCGATAACCAGACACTTGATCAGCAAATATTCGTTAAGTTATAGAACTCCACTTCCAAGGTGATCGAACATTCTTCCTTTCAATAAAAATTCCACAGCTTCGGAGTTTGAGATAGTGGCCTAGTTCATGATAATTTTACTTCCAAAAAAACATAAAATATCTGTCAGTTCGTGCCTCTATCAATGAAAAATCATGAGAAAAGTGGCTATAAAAGCTATTTCAATAAAAAGTCACAGCCAAAGCTTAAACAGTTGATAACACTAACACGAGCCCCTCTAGGTCGTGTGATATATTTGCACTGACTGCAAAACTAGTTCAAAGTGCGGACAGAACATACATGTATGCACTGTTTTTGCCAAAATACCATAAAACCCGCACCAAAGGTACACTAATTTCTCCAAAAGAGGCTATTAGCTTCCCTTGTACTGATAGAACCTTGAGTCCCACCCAACAGGCATGCCCGCAGCATCTTCTCACAGACAAGACGCCCGCCAAAAATAACCGTCATCCATCTCTCTCCCTTGAAGAGATAAGCTCGATGTCCCGCGTAATCCTGCGTTTTCGTGGGGCTTCACTATGGCTTTTGTGACGTCCGAGAGAGGCAGGTAGGAAAGAAAAGTCCCGCCAAGCCAACCGTCAAGGAGTGCCGGTGGCGTCGAACAGAACAATAAATGGCCTACAAGGAAATTGAAGAGAGTGGAGGGCGACATGGAACGTTCACCTCAAGCTGCAAATACTCCAGTTGTTCGTTCTCTGGCGTTCGACTTTTCTTCACTATACAGGGTGTCCCGCGTAGAACTGCAATAATCGATTGCTGTAAGACGACTATGAACATTTGCCTTTGTAGTATAACTGATGGGAGCAATTCGGATAAGGCATTTTCAGAACGGTGGTACTTTGGACTTATCTTAAATAGAACACTCTTCTAATATTCAATTTTTGGATTTTAGGCGAGATTACCATCCTATACCTAAGTCTAACTGTTATGAGATACCTAAAATTTTGCGTGAATTAGAACAAATGCTGGCCAATGAATCACAACAACTTTATCTCTAAATGATGCCTTTGTAATATAATTTGTAACGGGTTTCTTCTAGCAGGGAATTTACTTTCGTGGATTTTATTCCGAATTTGGATAACATATAATATTGATTAATGTATTCTACCTGAAGATAGCTAATCTAATGCCATATCTGGGCGTCCGACATCAACTAAAAAAGCGTCGCGTCCTCTATGAGAATTTGTCACGGCTATGTCTCTCCTCTCCGTGATAATCATAGATATACTTCAAAAACATTAAGTGTCTCCTAGATATGCTCATGTATAGCTGGCTAATCAATGCTAATAGTCAATGGGCGCCAAAATAACACTTAGCTTTCAAAAAACGAAAACCACCCTTTTTATAATTTCATCGTATAGCCCCACGGTACCAATGGGTGTTTAGGCCTTAGGCCTTCGTAGGGTATAAAAAAAAAGTATCAAGCATTGAGAAAAATGTTAATTTCGTTGTCTACTTCGCAAATTATGATTTACGTTTTCTGTTTAAAATAGTTAATGGCGTCTGTCAAATTGTGCAGAGGTGCTTGTACAAATAAATCTTAATGTTAATGAAAACGAACTCGCAATACAGAACTGTTTACGATTCCACATCATTCTACCAATTATGGTATGAATGAACCAGTTAACTGGAATTCTTGGATCTGGCAACGCCGCTGTAAGCCACAATATAGATATTTTCACTAGCAATATTAAGCACACCAAAAAACACATCAAAAGTGTATCTTTTTTTTTAGTTAATTAATTTATATAAAGTTATTCTGAGATTCTCTTATGGTAAGAGGCGTATGTAAGCGAAAAACCAATATTATAAAATTAACCTTATTTTATGCTCAATACGATGACATTATGAAAAATGGCGTCGCTGTCATCAGTTCGTAAAAGATTATGTTTGACATCTAGCCCTTCTGAGATAAAAAAGTTAGTCACTCACATGTATAACAAAAAATTAAATGACCTTCCTCCTCCCCCTGACAGGTATTGCTGCAGCTGCATATGAATCGTTACGATGACCCATCCCGCGTGAATGACGATATTGGCTTTCATCATGCAGAGTGCACGCAGTAGTGTGCGAGTGCCGACTGTGACGTACGACCACTGATGACGACGCTTATCCATCGGGGGACGATGTCGCACGTAGCGACACCCGACTGCAGGATATATTTCCAAGTTTTAAGGGTAAACGTACGGGGACATCTATGATGAGTGAAATATGCCTAATATGTGCGTAGAATTACTGGGGTTGGAGACGTATATATACTAACGTCAACAAATTGAGATATACTCTCCCTCACCCTCTGAAACCCCGAACCCACAATTTTTAACCCCTACAAATGTTTTTCCGATAACGATTAGGACCGTCTGATACGTTAAAAAATAAGATTGCGCGATTTTTATTTTTTTGTTTTTAGTCTTTTTCTTTGTCGCGAATAGACCGATTCTCAAAAACTACCAAGCTTTTATAGGCGGTTATAAGATTTGCGGACAGTCCGACGAAATGAGTGACTTGATTGTATGTATGTACATGTTCGCAATTAACAATATGTAGTTCCCCGACGCTAAGCGTAAGGTAGTTTTCTCTTGAAAAAATTGGCTTTTTGGTTTTGCTTAAATCAAACATTATTAATATTACGTTGACAACCCTGTACTATATGCTATCCAATTTTAGAATAAGATAAGAATCACTGAAAAAGTAGAAGTACGAGAAAAAGTTGTTGCAATTCGTTAGTCTGCATTTGTAATTTTTTCTGCAAAGTTTGAGATACTTCAAAAACGGTTAGACTTAGGTATATGATGTTCTATTTAAAATAAGCAAGTTGGTTTATACTTGCGGTACAAGTGGAAGTGCTACCATTTTGAAAATATTTCAGCCGAATTCCAACCATCAATTACACTATAAACTCGGCAACTTTTTGAATAATCAATCGAGGCAGTTCTACGTGGGACACCCTGTATATTATTGATTCTTATTTTCTTCATCAGCCAGAATTTACAATACAAACTATGATATTCATTTCGCTTAGTCTACTTGTTTTTAGGGTTTTGGCCACCTCAAGCTAAATAACTCTTCTCAATAGAAGATGTAGAATACCTACAGTGTTCTAAATAAAATTGCATTCCCCATTAGGTTTTCTGTACCGATAGAAAGAGTTTTTATTGGGATTGGTGCCTACGGTGTAATGAACACAACGTAACCCTTGAATTACCAGTGTCATCTGTAGATGACAGAACTTCAACTTATGTTTTTTCCACAAAGTTTAATTTTATAGGTTCTGTTATTTCTTGCAATACAAAGTGAAATAAAACTGTCCAGACCGTATTGTTTTTGTATTGCATGATGTAATATAAACTGACGACCATATGACCTTACACTATTTTAAAAAGGCAGCCAACTTTTTTATTAACGTTGAATGTGAAAAAAAGAGTAAGCAACGGAGAATTCCACCTGTTGTTTGTTGAGGCTGTTGACAAGCAGGTGCCCTATTGCATGCTATACACCGTTAAATATCACCGGGTAGTCGAGTATAAATGCGACGATAGTCACAGTTTTTCACAGAGCTTGGTGACTGCGGACTGGAGTAAAATCAGACGATAGGCAATGCGGCAACGCAGGCAACGGAAAATTCCTCATGTTGTTTGTTGTATGTTAGCCGGCTGTTGCCAGGCAGGCAGCCTGGCCCTGGCAGGCCCCGAGCTGAGTGAGCCAGTTGCTGCCCCTTCCCCTGGCCCCGCTCACTTCCAACCTCTCTGACATAGCATTAGCTCACAGCTATGGAGGTGGAACATGGAACAGATATGCTGTGTGCTCTGTGGCTTGCCCGCACTCCGCGCTGCCACAGACGCATATTGTTTGCTGTTCGGATTCACTTCAGCCGAGACGACTTTGTGTACTAGGTTGCTACTACGACGTCAATTCAAACGAAAATGTTCAAATGCTCTTGGACGAAGTGAACACCTCGGCGAGAAAGTACTGCAATCGCGAAAACTTTCGAAAATGACATGTTTTTGCGGCAAGTTCATCACAAAAAACCATCTCACTCATTTCCGTCGGTGTTTGTCTGTCTGTCCGCTATTCCTTGGCCCGTCTACAACTTGAGAAGCACCGCTCTGATTTTGACACACAAGGTTACTACTACGTCAAGACCGAAAAACTTTATAATTTTTGAAAATCGGTCCAGTGCCGACGGAGCTGGGGGCAAATAGGTACACGAAAAAAAAAAATCGCTCGGACGTCGTTGTTTGAAGTTTCAGAAGCTCCTGATCATTTTCAGAAAAAAAATTGTTGGAGCTAAGAAATGGGGGTTGTAAGGGGTAGGGAGAGAATATTTCGATGTCAATTTATCTCTACCTTTATACGCTCTGAACCTCGGTAATTCTGCTTCTGCTTCCTGGATTTCCGGGCGGGCGTGCCGCCAGATGGGGCGGTACTACCGGTAGGGCAGGTAAAGAATGTCTACAGACTATTTTTATGGGCCGGTTTGACTGACAACCCTTTTAATTTCTCTGTTGTACATGTTCATACTTAGTTTTTTCTCACAGGAGTGGAGTGTTGAGTGGAAAGCGCAGATTCAGTACTTGCCGCTATTCTTTTCATATGCACGCTTCTTGGATGAGGCTTAACATGAATCAAGAGGTTGCTGGGTTGTAATCTAAAATAAATTTGTTTAAACCATAAACAAATGAAAAATGAATGAAAAAAAGTATTTTTGCTTTTCAGAAGCCGCGTACAGACCGAAATTCCAACGCAAGCCAAGGCACATGTGGGTACAGATTTGGACGAGTTCGAATCGGTGTGTACGGCACTAGCCAACATAAGCAAACTGTTTCCAAGGTCGGTGTTGGCCTTCGATTGCGTTCGCTCCTTGATCGGTACATCAAAGGAGGTTTGATTTGGTCTAGACAGGATTTGTTGCGGTCCTAGTATTTAGTCGATTGTCTGCATTCGATGAGAGGAGACTCGTCATTCGACATTAGCACCGAACTTGATCCAACGTAGTCCAACTCGAAAAAACTAAATTAGGTGTAGACGAGTGCATTCCAATTCCTTCCAGCACCAAACGCCAACGTCACATGTGCTTACATTCGTTTGTTCGGCTTTGGATTTTCGGTCTGTACGCCGGTGAAGGCTTACTTTTTTTAGTTATAAGCGAAGAAAACTAGTAGCGACTTTCTCTCTGACGAGGGATTTGGAAGTTATCACTGTTTGTGTACGCAACAATCTGGTAGACTTTAATGCTTCCAAAACACACCTTATCTAATAAAAAGCTGTTTCGATCATGACAGAGTTCTGTCTAAGAGCCGTTTTACACACAAGAGAATTACTCCGAAAATTATGGTCATAATTATGCTGAAAATTTGCATGGAAAAAATATTGAAGATTTTCTCTACAACCTGTATGACACAAGCAAACAAAATTTCGGAGTAATTCATATGATACGCCTGCGCATTAGAGTTATATTTTCAAATGGACATAACCTTAACGGGTATGACGTCCAATATAATCGGAAAGACAACAGACGTCGATAATTTAAATTTATTTTTGAAATCGAGATCTTGGTTAATATTATAAAACTTCTCAATGCTTGGACTATCGCATCCAGCGCCTGACGCCGCAAATTTCTGTTTTTGTAATTGGGTGACTTCACCTTGTACAGGTTTGGCCATTTTTGATACTCCTCCAACAACATTGTAAATTCTTCCCGATTCCACGACATTATGAATAAACAATAACAATAAACGCTCCTTCGTACGACTCGAACATTACCACTCCCACAAATGTTAAGTGAGGTTATGTTGTTGTTGTTGTCGTTGACATTTGATATTGACATGCACGGAAATAACCCTCTGCGCCGATTCTCGCGCATATAATATAGAACGGGTTTTATATTTTTACCATGAAAATTTTCACAAGAATTCTTTTACGTGTAATACGACAGCAAAAATTTTCGGCATAATTATGACCATAATTTTCGGAGTAATTTTCTTGTGTGTAAAACGGCTCTAAGAGCTATTCGTTTCGACTGATCTTAGTTCAGGGCCAAGGACTTGACTTGCCACGATCAGATCTCGTCATTCGCAACAGCTGCCGGAAGAAGGTTGGGTAATTTTTTTAGGGCTAAGAAGTACTTTTCTTCACGAAACCCACATGAGACCAGCCTCGAGTACTCCTCACATGTTTGGTGTACTGCCAAGTGTCCGAGTTAGAGTTTGAACTTTCTCCTACAATCATTGTTATTTAAATTTAAATTCCATATCCTGGAACGAAAAAATCTTTTTTTGCACCGAGTACTCGGTTTATATCCGGTACTCGGTGCCGAATACCCGTAGTAAAAATTACTCGGCCGGGTAATAACTCGGTCTAGACGTACGACACACAACCTGTGTGAATGAAAGAATTGTATCTGGGAAGTGCAAAACCTTAGCTCGTACGATTTTCCTAAACCTTCATTATATTTACCCCAAGACATTATCTCACCATCAAAGAAATAGCAAAGGTTACAGCATATTCTTGCTGAATCATTTACCTGATTGGATGCTTTTTCGGTAAATGTCGACGGTCTTTAGTAGTCAGTAGTCTAGTGTATTTATGGTATTTGCGAAGCTTATTTTTTATATACAAGCTGTTACATAAAAAGTACACTACATAGAGTAGCTACTATGAGTATATCAGTTAAACTGAGAAAACACATTGCATTGCTTTTTGAAAATTTCATTCGCTTTTCATATGAATATTCAAAAAACAGCAAAAAACTACAAAATAAAATAAACAAACGGCAGAAAAACGTGGTCACGTAAATAACGGATATTTCGCGTTTCTGCATAGATAACCTTTGCTCAAATGTGATAATTTTGGTTTAAGCCTTCCCAAATAAGAATTGGTCCCGCCACGCCAGCCAGCAGTTATGTGTTTCTTTTGTGTAGCCTTCTCTGACAGGCAGCCTAAGAAACCAGTATTGAAATATAGTAACTGTGCCGGCCATGTCATGGTAGCAATTCTGTTAGGTAGTCTTTCGAAATTTGAGCAACTAAAAATAGGTAGATTTAAGTTGTTGAGTATATTTCTTTTGAGTGTCTCAAAAATGTGATTTTCTTGTGATAGGAAAAATGGAAAACATATCAAATATGAAAGACTCACAGTAAAAACATATGCCAAGCTGTTCCCAAACGTTTAAAAAAACAAAATATTTCAGAAGAAACTTTTTTTGAGAAGCGTTAATTTCTTGGAAAAGTGAATCAATTTTGAGAATAAGGGCCCTTCAAAATGCAAATCCAATTACTTAAGTAGCTCACATAACCGTAAAGTAGTTCACCGAGTACGCGGTAGAAATTTGTTTTAAAAAAATTACTTAAATAAATTTGCACCGGTTAATCACTGCTAACCCCAGTGCGTAACCAAGGGGAGGCAAGGGGGAGAGAACATTTTATACAAAAATTTAATTATTCATTGTCCACAATCTGAATCAATATCTATTAAATAAGAAATTACTTGGATTAATTGAAATCCATGTTAGACATGAACTTAATTTTGCTAAACGCACTATATGTTACGTATGTTTCAAATTCAAACCTCGCCTTTAGGATCTCGGAAACGGAAAAGCGAATGTTACACGTATTTACTGTGGTCCGTACTATCAGTGGATTTCTGCGTAACATTATGCATCAATAATTGCTGACGTCCAGGCTACACGGTCAATAGATATCACATCTCATGATAAATATACGACGCGGAGTACTTTATGGGGGCAAAATGAAAAGTCTAACTTGGTCCATTTGGAAATTCAAATTATTGTTATTGTTATGTATTCTAAGTCGTTTAAATTTTTTCCTGGCTTTTCTCCGGAACAAAACTTGTCAAACATCCTCATTGACTACAAATTTCAATCAAATAACACAATAACATTACCACTTTGTCTCTTCTACACGGTGGCATAATTAGAATGTCGATCTAACGTTTCAGCTCTCATTTCTTTAAAATCATACCGTTTTCGATGTCTTTATGATTATCCTTAAATAATATAAATGTGTTACATTGTGTGGTTCGTCATTCGATGAAATAAATGACTATATGGTAACTTCAAGGCTTCAAGAAATAATTCTTGAAATAATATATGACATCCTATAATATTTGAAATCAGAATTAAAAGCTAAAAGCTAGGTGTTTTTATCCCTCTCCCAATTCCTCTATAGACTTATATCTTTGAAGTTCGATAAAAAAGTTACCCAGAATTTTTTATTTTGAGGCCTTTGCATTCACTTTAAGAATATATAAATCCATCTCTACTAACTAAACTACATATACATACTTGAATGCTCGTGAAAACAGGAAAATGTTGTTGTTGACGTATTTTAGTATAAGTTTGTATGCATCTGCTACTACAAATCATTTGTTATAATTAGACCCAAATATGGCACTCAATATATACAGCAACCTTTCCAAAATCGGATTTGCGAAAACGCTCTTAGCTTCCCTAAGCTCATGGATATCTTATTATAAAACAGTCTTTCCCAAAGTATAGGTTGTGACCCTCTGGGGTGTCGCAATGAGGGGATCGCCGGAACTTTCCAAAAAATGAAACATAAAACTGAATATCAATAAGTCCAGTGGGACAAATCGAAATTATTAAAATGACTGTTAAGCTTTTTTAATATATTTAATTTAAATTTAAAAGCTAAGGTAAAATAATATTTGTAAAACATCAGTTACTTGTATACAATTTTTGACATTATTTTCGTTTGGGTGATAAGTAGGGGTAAATAGGGAGCCGGGAACAATGTTTTTAACAAAAGGGGACTCCGTTTCATTCTAAAATTCAGCCCTTTTAAAGAAAGTGCTGCAGCGAAGAATACTTTTAATAAAATCACAGCAAATACGAACACGGTGTGTGAATCACCCCCAAACACATAGAACTAGGTATTGATCTATCCTCAACCCTGCTCCGTCCCCTAACATTACCGGCCGGCTCAGGCCCCTACCGAATCAAGACCCTCGAAAGATCTTTTGGTTGGGCAGGCAAAAAAAGATAATCGATAAAGCAGAATAGAAACGCTCCCAGACCGTCAGCCAAGTATATGGAGGCAAAGGAAATGAAGACTGAAAATGTGCGACCACAGCAAGAGGTCCCGGGGTTGCCAGACTGAGCGGTTTTTCTTTCCTTAGGATAAATGCCATTTTTAAACGACAGTAAGCATCAGTAAGCTAACATGCAGACCTTCCTATCATTTGTGTTAAGAAGTCCATACGCTTGAGCCCAATAACTGTCGTGAATACTTGCTTAACATAGCACTTGGGGCACCTGATTTCAATAAGCTCTAATAGATCAAATCTTTTAGAATTTAACCAGAATATACGTCATGTTAGCAGTACCCTCTGTCAAATGGTTTCATTGTTATTGCGGTGCTTTGTGATTCAGTAAGTACATAATAACATAACGTGGAGTACTTTTTTGGTTGCTGAAAACGTTTCAAACTTGCAGTAGACCCATATTCCCCTGTTTGCTTTTCGTCGTCTGTCTCCAAATGACTAGACCTACAGCGTACTGATATTTGCTAAAAGTATGAAACAACGTTGTATAAGGTTGTTTATAGACATATACTATATTATGCCATTGATTGACGTATTCTACCTGAAGATAGCCAACCTAATACAAATACTATATTCGCGCGTCCGAAAAATTATCCGAGATGAAATGAGATACTGTATCGTCATCTATGAGAATTTTTCAGGTATTTTTCTCCTCTTCACAATAATTAGAAGCCCAATGTGAAAAGGTTACCGTCTCGTAGATGGCGTTGTGGCTATATGCTTGGAGTAATCAGTAGTACTCAACACCAATACTGTTCCATTGCACGTTGTATTCTCATGCATTATTTCTAGAGCTGTTGGGAAGCATATCACCAATCACTCTCAATCCAAAAACAACTGGAAAGCAACTCCAAACTGTTTTGATTACACTATAAAATGACAAACAACTTGGAGGTATAGTAACAATAACGAATTTAGGTACTTACAGCTAACAATGAAATAACAGTCAATAGTATGAAAGAATCTGATGCCTACTGAAATTTCAAATATTTTCTTTCTACAATCGATCGAAAAAGTATGTGGTACCTATGTTACTATTCGCAGTTTAGCATGATCCGAACGCAAATGGTAGCTTTGGAGTTCTTAAGCCGTGAATTAGAAAACACGCTTGCTACAGGTTGCGATCGACGATAAATGACCCAAACATCCAGGCCTAAAAAACGTTTATGTATCAAAAACATATTTAAACTGTACTTTTGTCACTTCATACCATTTCTGTAATGTGGACCAAGAAGGCGTGATGTCGAAAATAACAGATGCTTGTAATAGAAACATGGCAACATTGTTAAGGGATTCGGTTTCTTCTCTTCAGGTTCATGACTTCATGTTCGATAAGAAATGAATATCACATTCATGTTTCAATTTGCTTTCTTTGGTTTTTTATCAGTAACAATACAAGGCACATTATGAAAAAAAAAATGATTTTGTGCGATCCTTATTTAATATCAAATGGTGAAATAGCTGGGATGACTAGAAAATGAATACATATATGGACAGAAATACCACGCTTTTTTGTCTTATCAGGAATTACTGGTCATGTTGTTAACGCAGAAATTAGGAGTAAATCATCTTTCTTCTTTCAAGTACCTAACAACTAGATATTCTCCGTACAATGAAAGTACCTACCTACGTAGGTGCCTAGTTTCAGTGAATGTATTCTAGTAATTCAAGAAAAATATTTTTCATTAGCTTATAATAATGCTTATGTTTGTGTTTGCAGATAATATCAGTTTCAACCACATTATCATTTATCACATGAAAACTTAAAATTATGCCTAACTGATAAGTACCTAGTACCTCATTGAGAATCTGGAATAGGTGGTACCATAATCGTTATGGCATGGCGAATTATTATTGTACAGTTATACCATTTCTTTTATTTTGTTTTTATCCCGAAATTTGGCTGTGCTGAAACCTGTTTACGCACACGCAAAGGTGTATGCGTAATCGTAAAGGTCGCGCCAAAATATTCTTACTCCTTCCTTTTAAATCCTAATTCTTTATGTTGTCCTATATTTCTCAACATACTTAACCTCAAATATCGAAACTGTTTTCGTCAGACAACATTCAGGAGAAAGTGAAAGAAAATGAGATGAGTATGGTTGAGAATGGAAATCAAGAAATGAAATGGAAAATCAGGCAATAAACAGGAATCTTACCTGTTTAGCCGTGAATGTCCAGATGACACAATTGAACATGCAAAACAAACACGGGATTAAAGTTCGCGATGAGGGAAAAAATAAGATCAAGACCGCAAATACAAAACAGACCGTACGATTAGAAGAGACAGGATTACTATTTTGTTGTGCATTGAATTCGTTTCTCTTCCTCTCATCTCTTTGCTCTCTTTCAACGTTTATCCGTTCTCTCTCTCTCTCTCCCTCACCTCTATCCGTTTTTGCCAGAGTTTCTACTTCACCAAACTGTGTATCCGGGCCAGACGCAGCGCGCCAGTTTCTCCAAGCTTGTCCCGTAGTCCAGCTAACAGCGAAAGCTCGCGCGCTCATTGGTTGTTCGGTTGGCGTAGCTGCGTAACTGCCTACTGCGCATTCTGATTACGTCACTTGCATTTCGTTTCTACTGGTCCGGATACCAGCTCGGTGCAGAAATCCTGATCCTGTCGATCGTCGCTTTTAGTTCAAAGCCGCCCTATGATGACTTAACATTGTTTTTAGTCGTCTCCAGCAAAGATATAATACAAGTGAAAAATATTGTGATATTTAGTTTATAGTGTGCCAAAATAGGTAAATATGATTGATCCTTTTCATTTTATGCATTTTCCGTCATATTTTTTCATGTATTTTCGGAGTATGGGACTCTGAATGATGTGGGTTGGGGCAGCTTTAGCACCATCAAAGCTTTTCTGTGGTAAAATCGTGTATGGGTAAAGCTCATAGTAAACAAACATGTTCCGGTAACTTTTGGAAGGATTTTCGGTGTATTTTTTAGTGATTTAAGGGATAGATGTAATTATCATTGAGTTTCGTCGTACCGATGCTTCGCCATTTTCCCGTGTGGTTCGGAAAAGCCGCCATTGTGGTACCAGAAAGCGGACGCTTGGCTTTCCCTTCCCCCACTTTTGGATGACGTGTATCCTGTTCTAAAGCTGATCACGCTTGCGTGGAGCGTTTCGGGCCCCAACCAGGTTGAGCCAAGCCTCTTTCCATCGCTGGGTTCCTCCATTTTGAGTTTGTCCTCCATTTTATGTGACCACGTTGGCATCCGGCTAGAACTTGGTCACAGTCTGATATATTATAGTGATTTGGGTACGGTTTTAACTTTGAAAATTTGTAAGCTAGGTCCTGACCTAGTTGAGCCAATTCTCTTTTATGCAGAGCTGGGTTTTCCTCCGTTTTGAGTTGGTCCTCTATTTTATGTGACCACGCCGGCATCCTTGTGATTTCATAGATATTTGGGTACTGTTTTAACTTTGAGATTTCGGTGTATTCAAGCAAGACGTCAGGTTATGGGGGATTGAGTAATAGTTCCCTGATCTTGAAGCATTTCCGAAAAGTTGTATCAAGTCTCTGTAAAATTGAGATTGTTGTAGGAACCAGTCATCGTGGTTAGTTTTGATAGGTGTTTTAACATTTACTTTTGTTACAGAAAAATGGAGGACGATCAGCAGTTCTGCTTGAGGTGGAACAATCACCAAAGTACTCTAGTAGCGGTCTTTGACACATTATTAGAAAATGGAACGCTAGTAGACTGCACGCTGGCCGCCGAGGGAAAGTTCCTGAATGCACACAAAGTCGTCTTATCAGCGTGCAGTCCATATTTTGAGGTAAATATGATTTTCATGTCCACAAAGTGTTTTCAGTTTTTATGGGGTATGACAGTTTTGAAAACATAAGGAGCCAAATTAACGTATTGAAATGTATCGCTCTCATTTAGAGGCTACTACTACTAGGTGATAGATGCTACTATTAAGCAACTATAAATATTTATATATAAATCTGCTGTATCCTATTGTTTCCATATAAACAGCAGCATCTTTTTTGAATAGTTATGAGTCGGGTTGCAAGGGGTCATTGCACTCCTGGTACAGTTATGAAATGGTTTACAGTTAGGTCATCTATAAATTGTCATTAATCAGGAAGTTGGACTTTGCTTTTTTGCTTCTTATGTTTTTATATTGAAAAAGCTTCATAATATTACAGAATTGTATTTCACATCAAATGTCTTCTGGTCTACAAGGGCTCGACATGTTGCCAATTTTAATTGAAAATTTGAGTCCAGCCTAATATTGCTGATAACAAGTTATGAATTGATCATATCTTGTGGTTCACATAAATCAAATCTACTGTTAATTTGATTTTTATGAACTAATATAAAAAATTTGGTTCATAACTTGTTGCTGTCAATATTTTTGATTTTAAGGCGTATTTTTTAATTCACCGGTTGAGCCAACTGTGCAACCAATTATCCAATTTTACTTCCTTTAATTGCCGTCTGAGCGACCGGTTGTCCACCAAAATTGTCTATAAACTATACAGACAAGTTTGGTGTACAACCTGTTGCTCAGATGGAACTTAAAGGAAGTAAAATTGGACAATTGGTTGCACCCGTGGCTCAACCCGTGAATTAAAAAATACGTCTTATCTGAAAGAAGTTTACAAGTTGATGGAATAGACAGTTTAAGCTACCTGATATGAACTGAACTACTTTTTTCATTTCATAACAGGCAAATTTACATAAATCATAACTACTCTATTTTGGTTTATGTGAATTATGATAGGGTAGCTAGACTGATCTTTCAATTCACAATGGTTCATTACTTTTGTCATAATCTGCTCTTGAACTAACAATGTTTTGCCCAATACTATCACAGTAAGGTCAGAATAGTAGTAATGAAAATGCTCACTTGTGGTTGGTAGATGTTATCTAGATGTAAAATTATTTGCTAACCACAACTGAATGTTAGACGCAAGTGACTTCTTATGAACTGGACCTACTTTATGTTCATTCCAAAAGGAGTTGCTGTAAAAGATGGAAATTTGACCTCTTACTGTATCCAAAAAAGTATTGATTTTATGAATAATGAATAATGGTTGTAGTGTATTGAAAATTGAATTGTCGGCAGCTATAAATTCCCTTTAAAATTTTTTTTACAATGGTTGTATGTCTAACCAGCTGCGTTTCTATTTTTTACAGGCACTATTATCAAAACACTTTGATAAGCATCCAATCCTCATCCTAAAAGATGTCAAGTTCCAAGAACTGAAGGCAATGATGGACTACATGTATAGGGGTGAGGTAAACATATCGCAGGACCAATTAGGCGCATTATTAAAAGCAGCAGAATCTCTGCAAATAAAAGGCCTGTCAGATAACAGGAAAGGTGAGACTGAACGAAAACCTGCGCCTGCACCGCCTCCACCAAAAAGTCCTCAACCTGCCTCCACAATCCCAAAAGTCCAGGGACTAACGATAGAGCAACGAAGCAGAGATGACAGCAGGGAGGGAAGCATGTCACCTGGGCCTCGAAAGAAAAAACGGATGAGGCGCAAAAGTGAAGAATTAGATAACCACCATGACGCCTCAAACTCATCCGAATCTCATAGCCTGCCTGCCACCCAGAACATTCCTTTGTTACCCACCTCCAAAATGAATGCCGATGTGCCTGACACCATAGAGACAAAACAAGAGATACTCACTGCTAGGTTAAAGCAAAGCAGTGATGAGGCCCCGCAAGTTCCTATGATCAAAGAGAAATTAGAGACTCATTCAGAATTAATGCTCGAACCAAAGGCTGAATATGTGGAGGAAATGAATGAAGACAGTATTGAGGACTTGACTTTGGATGATGATGACTTGAGCAACATGGAACAAATGGATGATTCAGGAGCTGGACCTAGTCACGGGAATGCAGGGGAAGGATCAAGTCAAGGTGAGAAACTCATACTTTGCAGCTAACTTTCTTGAATTGACAATTTTTATGATTATTTAGACAAAAATCACAAACACTGGAAATTTGAATGTGTTTATTTACCTCGTGGAATTTTCTAATTTTCTGTTGTGTCTCTGCATGGTGTACTTCCAAATACCATGTGTTAATGTTTCTTTATTAGAAACGTATTTTTTTTTATCAAAACCTGAAACTATCGGTGTTGCTATTTTTTATATTAACAATTACTTCAACTTTGGATTATTGATTTTTGTATGTATTGACATTTTGAAAATATTTGTGATGGAAATATCAAGCTTGCCATTTTTTATCTGAATCTGGCAGTGTTTGTCTCATCTCTAGGCCATTGTAAGCACAAAGATTGGTGAAATAGTTTGGATCAAAAGTTTCAGAAGTACTTTTCTAAATTGTATTATTTTATGGTATTTTATGATTTAGACAAAATTGCAAAAACGGGAAATTTGAGAGTCTTTACCTTACAAGATCTTCAAATTTTCATTTTTATTGCTGCATGGTGTATCTCCACAAAAGCATGTGTATATAATGTCTGTATCATAAAATACTTTTTTTGTGAAATCCTGAAGTCATCTGTAATGAGTTCTTGCACAAAAGTGAAAGCAAATTTATGCCTTATTACCTATATTTTTAGTAGTTTTTATTGCAAAAATAATCACATACATTTTGTCAATACCTTTTCTCATTTGCGGAAGAGTGCTTTTTATGTGTCTAAAAAATACCCTGGTATCTCCTGTACTTTTAGGATATATCAGTATATCTTCCAAAAACTCTGTTTTTGTCTAAAGTTCAAAATGATAATATATGTTTGATCCTATATTTGATCTAGCTTATGTTACCATTTTTTTTGCTGTTGCACATGAGTTCTCGTTTCACTTTTAAATTTTGAATGTTCAAGTTAAACATGAATAAGTACTTCAAATAAGGTTTGGCATTTCTAAAACACACCAATTCACTAAATTCAATATATCATGTTCCTAAGTGTGAAAAATGAGTTTTTTCAAATTTGTTTTGTTGCAGGATTTGGCGGATGGCATATGGGTAATCAGAGTCAAGATGAAGTATTTTTAGCGGCACAAGAGGCTGTTGGTGCTCACAGAGACTCACAAGGTAAGATTTTTGTTTCAATTGTAAAAGCTAGCCTGATTATCTCTCCTTTTTAAATAAATTTTTGAAAATTTGTACATCAGTTTTATCACATAGAGATGGACAGGCTAGCTTATTTTTATTTGTTTACATATCTTATGGCAAAATAACAACACCTGAGTCCCCAGTCTCTGATTTTATTTATTGTTTTGGGAAGCTTTTGGTTAACTGTATTTTTGCTTTTTACATTGTTTGCAATAGTAGTGGCATGTAGTACTTTTGTTTATCCTTTGGAAATGAACCCTTCTCCCTCCACTGACGAAATACTTTTCTTTTGTTTAGAGCGCAATTTATATTTTCATATAGGTCTGAAATTGAATGCATATTTTAGCAGTCACTGCCTAACAACTTGGATTAAAAATATTCTAACTGCATTTATGGCTATTTTTGCTACTGGATTTGAAAAAAAGCTGATAGCATTTGAATATTCCCAGTGGCATAAACAGCTCTATAAGCTTGTCAAAAAAAGCTAGTAGCATTGTTCTAGTAAACCATGAAATATCTTCATTATTTAACATTCTCATAGTTGATGCAAGATTCTAATTACTGTAGCTCCTGTTGGTGTTTCCACTCAAATGTAGTGGTAACTAATGTTCAACTTTGCTGCAAAGGTAAGAAGGGGGAGAATGGATATAAAATCAAAATGTTGCCTTCTTCACATTCTTCATAGATTAGAACATTACTTCTTTCAAATTGATGTTATCTGTACACTCTCAAGTTTGTTCATTACTTACATGGACTGATTTTGTGGATGTGCAGAGATATCTTGCCATAAAAAAGTAATCTTCTAAGTTGTTCATGGTTCTCATCATGGCAAACATTTTGGTTTTCAATCAGGGACTGACGTCTCAGTGTTTAGTGATGAAAAATTTGTTTCTCCCACTTTTTACAAAGAACATGCTCATTGTTTTTTTTTTATTTTTTTATCACCTGTCTTCTTTTAACACATCAATATTTTGCCATAGGAATGTAAGCATCAATGTCTGGGTTTTGTAATTTTTTTGATCAGCTAACAATATTCAATGCTTTTATTTCATTCATTACAGTTCATATTACAGTTGAATATTGTTTGTTGGTTATACATTGTTGGCCTTCTATCTCATGTTTCAACTTTTCGGTCTAACATGTATCTTATCATGTGCATGCAATTTTTGTATATTGTATATTTCTTTCATTGTTGGTGACATGGCTACAGTTTAGTCTTGTTACACATGTCCTCTGAATTTGTTATACTTAATTAACAAATTTGGAGCATCATCAAGAAAATTGACATGTATAGTGGTTTTTGAGTACTTTCCACTAATTGCTATAATGTTGATTTTCAAATGTTGATCTGTAGCTATTTTGGATTTACCTTACTAGCTACCAATGTGCAACTGTTGCATGTATTCATGCTACAGTTTTGAGAATTCTGTCAGTTGACAGAATTCTCTAAGCTCAAAAGAAAGCAGTTCATTATATTTTCCTATTTACCAATTTTGTAAATAGGTTAATGTTTTGAAATGTTCTTCACAATGATCGACTTGCTGTGCAAAAAGATTCTGCATAACAAGCATTTTTGCTTGAATTATGCAATAGGCTTCCACATCTCAATTTTGAGATGTGGCTTAGGAAATTTGCTTAAAACTGTAGCTGTGTATTGGATAAAATACACAGTGAGGTATTTTATTGATCTGTTTGTTGTCATATGGAAGTGCTTTTGTGTTTTCAAAACTGTATTTTAGACTGGTATTGCAGCAATAATTTTATTGCTGTAGCTTCAAGATTTTTTCAGCACACTGCAAAAACATTTGAGCAAAACATGTTATTAGCAATTTATTTATTGCTAATGATGATGTTGAAACACCTGATAAAAAGTTACTTTTCAGAAGTTCCAGTGTTTGATGTGAAACAAAAACTATATTTTGAGCAATTTTGGGATTATAGGCAGGATACTTAGCATATATTCCCGATTTTATCAAATTTAGTTTGATGTTAGCAAATCTGTATACTGAGATAACCATTGTATCGAAATTTTGATTTGTTTGCATTTACTTTTTGTTGCAAACATCTCAGGATTTTGGAATCTTGGTTTATCACTTGCAGTAACATTTTGGAAGAGCTAAAATTTCTAAGCTTGTTTCTATTTGTAGTCACTTGATTACAGATATTAAATAGTTTTAAAATATAGCTCTCATAACTAATAAGTTTCTATCCACAGAATATTTGTAACATTAAAATCGTAAGCCTCTATTTCATGATCCTGCAAATGTTGTCTGTTTACTTTCAATTGCGATTATTTGTAGGATATGAAATTTTGGTAATACTCGAGTTGATTTTTGCAATCAACTTTGGTTGTGAATATTGACAACTTTTTTATAGCGGCGGCAGTAGTAGTGCTTGAACAGACATCCTCAAAAATTTGTGGTTCATTTTTAGAATGGCTTCAAGATATATTCCACAGATTATCAATGTTGCTTGAATGTTATACATTCATCCTTATTGCAGCAGTGGTTTACTGCATTCTGGGAAATCATTTGTGTTATTATGAAATTCATGAATATTTGCAATTTACTTTAATTGTAACTATTTGTGGCTTTTTGATGCAGTTACATATGTAGCTGTGTAATATTTTTTACACAGTGAGGTATTTTTTTGTGAATGAAAATGAGTTGAATTTTGATCCTGCTTGCTCACAGTATTGTGGAAAGACGTGATTTAGAAGTAGTGTACACTATTAATTTACTCTTTCAGATATAATGTAGCTGTGTGGTTTTTTATCACACAGTGAGGTAATTGTGCTTTACAAAAGATTTAAACCTTTGTATACTCCCGACACAACCATGCAGCTGTGCAGTTTCACTGCCACGTGAGATATAACTTGTGTGGCTGTGCTTGCTTCTAACACTGAGGCAGTGCAAAAGGGGGGGGGGGGGGTATGAAGGTTATATTCCATACACTTATTTGCTAAGGTTATGAAATATTTTCTCAAAAGAAACATGCCTAAGCTACTATTTGTATGAAACATAACGCAAAGAGTATCTATAAAGGAATGGGCCTGCTTGCTGTATGAATGTTGCTTGGAATAGAGGGCCAACATAACTGTAGTACTGATTTTTATTTGGTTTTATAGCATCGTCGCAGTTTTCATCAAACTGTATTATACTTAATTAATATGGGTTGATGGTAACTGGACAACCTAAAAGCTGAGTTTAAAGATCAGTCTGCATAAAACCATGTTGGTATTCTGAATGTGACTGAATGGATGTTTATTTGCAGACCCATTGCCTTATAGATGTCACCGATGTGGGAGGGGGTATTCAGTCCATTATACTCTTGAAAGACATCTAAAATATGAGTGTGGAGTAGCTCGAAAATTTTCATGTCAGGTCTGTTCAAGAAAATTCTCTAGAAGAGATATTTTGAGGAATCATGAGAAAAAGTTCAATCATATTGTTGATCAGACCACTCCTTTGTATAATAGTCAAGTATAAATGTGCTAAAAGTGCCAAATGGCCTTGATTTTTGAGCTAAGTAGACCACTTGTCATCTTTCCTCAAGAAAAGGTGACACGCGGTTTGGGAAAGGCGGTGGGATTTTTCATTCTTTGAAATATCATTTTCAAACTCACATTTTCCAAATTGAAATTAAATACATCAAGAATCATCCAGTCATCCTAGGACGTCGTTGATATCCATGTATTCCTAGTTCCTATTAAATCCATCCCATGATCCCTTTTTTCCGTATTTTCATTCCACCATCAAGAAACGAAGATCCATGGGGTCAGCTCATCTTGGTCAAGAGGAACCATTTATGAAGGTTTGTTTCTTTTTTTCTTGTCTCAATTTTAGCTGCTAGTTCTGTGCTTCACATAAATTGTTTGTGATTGAACAGGTGAGAATATTTGTCTCAAGATACAACCTGTTTCTGATCAGTTCTGTCTAAAATGTATCTTGATCATTTATTAGTGCTTGAACAATTATTTTCAAATCGATTGTCATGCATTGTAGTGTAGCACTGTTGATTGGTAATAGTGGCCAATTGTAAATGAACTGGTTAGAACTACATTTACTTAACAATGTGGTTCAGTCAATTGCTTTTTGAGCTACTTTAGATTGCCATGATGGCTGTTTCAATGCTGTGAGGATATTATTTCCTTTTGATGAACTTCACATTCTAGTTTTACATCATACATGTAACCTTTTATCATAAATTTAGAATTCATGTAGTTTGTGCAAATAGAAAAATGGACAAGTTTATTTATTATTCAAGAATTGATATCTCTACTTTTGGATATTATGTTCAAGAATCTTATAAGCTTGTCTAGATTCATCTGCATAAGTTCCAGTGAAATATGTTTATGATAAAAGGTAAACAAATTGTTGATAATTATGGTTCCAGGATGTTGTAGATTCCTTATTTTTTTTATCTTTAGAACATGGATCTTTAAAGTTGCTATGTCAAAGTTGAGCAATCTTGCATGTTTCACTGGCTTATTTAAGATGTAGAATCAATATATTTACTGACTACTGAGGTTGTTGAAATGTCGGAAAATGTTTCAATTCTACATCGTTTCATTTGGTGACCAGAGTGAAACATGCAGGTAGATCAAGTCATAGGGTCAACTTTTAAGGGTTAAATTCAATAATATTAATCTCTTGTTAGTCAGATTTTCATCATTACTAACATTGAAAAGATTATAAAATTCACATGAATTATGATCATTTTTAATAGAATGTGAAAATCTGGCTAGTCAGTTTGAACATATAAGTTTCTAATATCCATGCAGGTTGTGGAACTTCCAACATCTTTGACCATTCCTCACTAATAGCCTTAATTGGAAGCTTATGGTCCTTTTCTCTATTGTTACAGATTTTTGGCGTTCGTACCTCCCTCGAAAGAAGACTTCAAATATTGTTTTGAAATATGAAAAAAATCAATACATATATTTTGAAGATATATTTACTTTTACTGCATCACCCCTTTTTATCACCCATTTATCATTTATGTTGGAATGTGTTTTAAATGTTGGGCCGAAAAATTGAAAACAGAGATAGAAAAAAATAACAAAATTGCTAGTACAGCAGTATATTTTTGCAGGCGATGTTAAATGGTATCTTCGCCATTTAGATGCAGAATCTACCCAAGGTTTTCCTTGCGGAAATTGCGGGAAAATCTACAAACATCGTGGCAACATGCGTAGGCATATGGTATATGAGTGCGGCAAACAAGCACAATTTCAGTGTTCACACTGTTTCAGAAAATTTCATCAACAGTCGAATTTAAAAAGACATTTTGAAAACAAGCACAGTGTGATGCCTCCTAAATTCGGCAAAGTAGTTACGGTTGTTAGAACCAGATAGATTTCTAGTCGTGAATTAACCAAAGATTTTTCACATGTTAGATTTAAAAAAAAGATCAAGCCTTGCTAGTGCTTGTTACTTGATTTCAAGTTGGTTGTTTGTTCAAACATATACAGCGTTTTCTAAATTATTTTTTTCGCAATTGATTTCAGATTGACTTCCCAATATTCATGTCTTCCTAGTTTTAATTTATATTGAACTTGAAATTTAGTAACTCAAAAAATAATGAACACCAAGGCCCCAGTAAAGTCTTGAAACGTTACCAAATAAGTCGAGTCTAGTCACTTTCGTAAATGTGTGTGCCATAATCATCGTACCTTTTTTTGATCTGTAAATAATCCAAAAGTATTGTATAAGATGAAACGGAAATATATAGCCAATTTATGAATAGATTAGTTTATATAAAAGCTAGTAAGTGAAAAAAAAAGAATGGAAGGTGGGTATACAACGGCATTCTAAAATCGTATCATTCCACAGTATTTGCACAATGTAAATAATGCTTAGATTTCAAAAATTGAACATAGAATTCTTTCTTGATCACTGTGGAATTTTACATTTTCAAAATAAAAAAAAATGTATTTTTTTTCATTAAGGATATTTCTTTTTGTAAAAATTACTCTAAATTTTTTTTTGAAAACCTTATTGCCAAATTCTCATTGATTTTTATTTTTTAAGATAAGTTTTATTTTGGCCTTATCAGTTTTTGGAATTGGAATGTCGTTGAAACGAAAATATATTGAGAGCTGCAGTAAGAGTGTGCCACTAACTACTGGAAAAGTTCGAAGGTCTGCTGGAGCTGTGCTGCTTGCTAGAGGTTCATAAATAAGGTGGAATATCATGGGATTTTTGATTAAAATTTATAAGAACACAATCGGAAAATATACAACTTCAGCAGAATATTCCATTTTATTTAAGAGCTTTTGATAAGAAAGAGAAAAGGGTAAGTTTCATGTTTGAAGTCTCTGAATGACATTAAATATTTCAAGAATTTGCCCATTCAAGCAATATTGTATTTAGAATTCACTTACTGTAAACCAAAGTTCATTTCATGCAAGATAAGATCTTTAATGAAAATTCTGAAGTATAGTGGGATTTTTAATGAAAGATGATTGAAAACTAAAATATGTCTATGACTGACACTTAGTTATCTGCAATTGAAGGGTGGAATGATGTTAAATCTGTGATAGTTGCAGAAAGTTCAAATTTTGTTACATCCATGGAAATCGAAATTAGTATATGGAATAACAAACTGTGATGTTAATTGCTGGGTGGAAAAGTGCCAGATTTGTCCAAATCAGTTGCACAGTGGCGTGCTAGCTGGTAAAAGATTTAAACAGTCCGACAGACTGGAACTCTGTAGTTAATGGCGTTAATTTATCCAATCCTATTTCATCTGGTAGTGGTCAAAAATTAAGTTGCAAAGTTCTGGGTTGCAATATTACTGGCATATGGTATAAACAAGAATTGGCTAAATTTTCTTAAAAGCCTGCACCTAAATCCAGCTATGGTGTCTATGGGGCCTCTTCTGTTTCACATTTTAATGAATCTTTTTATGCTTTTGGTACCAGGTCTTGTTTCTGCAATATTCCATAATAGTCCTCAATACTGTTATAAATTTTGGCCTTTATTTCTGTTTAACTGGTTCTGCTATTTCTGTTTAACTGGTTCTGCCCCATATTGTATGAGACGACCACTATCTGCTGGACAACTTTCCTCTCTGTATCTGTATAGCTATGCATCAGTACTCCCAAAATAGTTGAAACTTTCTTACTGAACTATTTTGCTGTCCACTTTTAGTGTGCACCTCCTTGGTATTTTCAGATCGTTCTTTTTCTTGTTTGTGAATCTAATGCTGTTACATTATGGAGAGCATTATTTTCATACAATTAGTAAGATTAAGATTTATGTCGAGACATACTGAATTGCCCAAGTACAAAAAATATCGCTACAAAACGTTTCCTTCTGTTTTCGAGCCCTTTCAACAGTCACAAAGCCGTTTTAGTGAGCCTAGGGACTTGTCAGTTCAATTATCTAACTTATAGGTGTATGTCACAAACTACAGGGTGCGGCAGAGAGGATGAACGGTTTTAAAAAAATCATAAAATAGTTAATTTTTACTTGAAAACAAATGTATTGATGGAATCAGGTTCACAAGGAAATAGCATTTGAGGCAGTCAAGTGTGGAAAATCACATCAGGCATGTGGTGGCCGAAATCGTTGATGCAGTGCTTGGAGGCGTTCTTGGAAGTTCGCGTAGACTCTCCAAGATCGCTCTCTCAACTTTGGCGACTTCCACGCGAATTTCGCCCTTCAATTAGTCCAGAGTTCGGGTCTTGTTCGCGTATACTCTAGCTTTGAGTTGTCCCCATAAGAAAAAATCGCATATGGATAAATCTGGGGTTACCCAGGAGGCCAATGAACATCGCCAAACCTGGAAATAAGGCGACCAGGGAAGAGAGGGCGAATAACGTCCATGGATGCTCGGGCTGTGTGGGCGGTCGCCCCATCCTGCTGGAACCGCACACGTCGGATTGGAACACGTCGCCGTCGTAATTCAGGGAGAAAGAAGTTGGTGATCATGTCGCGCTCTGAGTTCACGGTAACATCACGACCATTACCGTCTTCGAAGAAGTAAGGGCCAATGATGCAAGTTTGCGATACAGCGCACCAAACCGTTACTTTTGGGCTGTGCAGCGGCCTTTCGTGTAACTGTTGCGGATTTTCATTAGCCCAATAACGACAATTCTGCTGGTTAACCATGCTGTTTAGGTGAAAGTGGGCTTCGTCGTTAGGCAAAAACGCGGTGCTCCACCGTCCAAGGCTCCATAACGACAACTGGTAAAATAATGCTAGGATCTCACGAGTCAAACGGCACCCTCCCCACCTCTCTCGTAGACGGAGGCGGAGAGAACTACCCATCCCAAAAACGTCTGCCCACTCTGCCGCACCCTGTAGGAAGTCTTAACAGTCAAGTAGAACAATGCTAAATGCATACTAAATTATAGGTACCTTAATAGCAATAAATCGAGCAGTGGCAATATCATTGCTCATTTTCGTAATCAATTTGCGGATTTTTACTAAAACAGTCTGTTAGACCTTATGAATCCATTTGTCAATTTGTTGGCCTGGTCACCGGAAAACTAATGTAGGAAAAAATAAGAGAAAATATGTAGGAATGAAGGGAGCACACTACTCGAAACATTTTCAGACAGATCCGTCGTTGTCCTCCTCTCTTTAAAATGTGCGATGGGTCGCCTATGTAGTTGAATTTGGTATTTGTTTTCATAGTCAGGAAATTGAATCAGATATGGGATGTACGTTTCACTAGTGTAAAAAAATGTTAATAGAAGAATATCTACTATATTGAGTTGCCATAGTCCATATTTAAAAGCTATCAGCGTCAGAAAACATCATGCTTACGAAGCATATAATCAGGTTACCCTACCCAGAGAAGTAAAAACGTATAAAGTACCAAACTGGAAGAGAAGTCGTACGCGACTGCTGATGCGGTGAGTCAAATAGGGAAAATATTCCGATTCGTTTTGTTTTGCATAACTTTATTCAAAACAGTATCCTATTGAATCCGCATTTTCCAAGTGCAAAATTGCGTCAAAAACTTGTTTAAACAAATACAAAAAATTGCTACTTTCGCTACAGACAATGCTCCTTTTGTGATTGTGAACATACCACGTTCTTACGGACTTTACTATAAAATTAATAGTTTTCGAGATACAAGCAAATTAGCATTTGAAAAGTACAAAATATGCTATTTTTGTCATCTGAAAACCGTATGAAAAAAAAACGTTGACAAATATTCTGCAAACATCCATCAATAAAATTTCAAACCATCTTAAGGGGTAAACGTGTGCTCATCCAGAACAACAAAAAACAATGCCCCCTATAAGATGCTTTGGAATTTAAATGAATGAGGAATATATTTAGGAACTTTGGCAATATTGGAATGTTTGCTTTTTCATGTTGCTTTCAGAAGTCGAAAATGGTAACTCGTATATTGCACTTATTAAAATATTGAGTTGCTTATGTCTCGAAAACGTATCAAATATGGAGCAAATTCATGAGCCCAAGAACCTAAAAAACTTCAGAGCGACTGAAAACAATTCTTGGAAGTTGTTTAAAAACAATTTAGGACGTCACAACATGCATATTTGTTACGAGGGGTCTTTTTCGAATAACGCGCCAAAAAAAAAAGAATCTAAATATTTTTCTGAGCTGGTGTGAAGATACAGATCGAAATGCCTGAACACGCAGTGATAAGCGAATAGCATATTTGACACGGAGTAAATGATGTCAGTAACATACGATGTGTCGCACTACTCCCTCCCAATTTGGTACTTGACTATAATTACAAGTTTCCAGGGGCCATTGGGCATGGATGCTAGTAATTAGTACTCTTAGTACTTTCCGAATACCTGTCGAAGGAGGTTCAAAATATCCAAAATGTTGAAGTACTTGACGTATTAAAACAAATATTTGACTGGTTGAAAAAGTCGAAGGATGTTGAAAATTCCATTTTGAAATGCAGCCAAAATACCCACTTAAAGCACTTTTTTCTCAAGGAAAGATATGCCGGAAGTTGTAAGTCCCTACCAGTCTCTTGGCTGGGTTAAAAGCAAGTGTCCGGGTGGTTGGCATTTTGTTTTACATAACTTCGAACAGCAAAAACGTGATTACCTGTTTCTCCTAAGCCTTCCGTATCACTATATCAATAGAGAAAACTGCAACATACCTCAACATTAACCTGTCATTGCCTCGCATTTTTGCCCCCTGAAAAACGCTTTAATTTTCATGTTACTGATTATGGTCTGGTACCGATGAAACCTAACAAAACACATCGTACGCCACTGTTAGAAGAGTTTTCGAATACGGCGGGATCCACGCGTACCGACTACGTATAACAAAGGTACGCCGCGCATGCTGTGCCATACTACTTTATTTCGTTTTGGAAATCGAGTACATAGAAGAGCACACACTTATACTTACAACTATACAGAGAAATCCATATACCACTGACGTGATGTGTACGAGCCAGAAGCTGCAATACCTATGTTAGAAAGACATAGAAGCACCACGTTGTGTAGCAACCGGAGTGACAAGGCCACTGACGCAGTTGCGGCTTGCCGCGTTGCCATCGCCGCACTCTTTCCAACATATGAATTGCAGGCTTCTCCCACTTCTCGGTTGTACACACCACCTCGTCAGTGATATTTGGATTTCTCTGTATATCTGTTGACCAGTGAATGTCCCAATACCGCATAAAGTTGAGCATTTGAAGGGCTTTGTATAAGAGGAAACATGAGATCAATTCACATGTCATGTTGGAGGAAATTTTTTGACCGAAACTCCTAAATTTACCTATCAATCGCTGGGGCTCAAGGGAAATGGAAACTCAATTTCCATGCAGCGAAACTCCTATTTAGTCAATAGGGAGATTTTGAAGAACTTTTTGTCAACATTTGAGGCACTCAACAACCGTATCGGCTGGATCATCGCTTACCTTAAACACTTTGAGAAAAGTGAGCTTTTCGAAGATGTAAACATTTTTTTTTGGCACAAGGCTCTGAAACTACCCATGCCTTAGAAAAATATTCACGCAATTAATACAAGTATGAAAATAGTTCTTGGTGAAGGACGCACACGTAGATTCTTCGACCTTAGATGAGGAGGTAGGCTACTGAACGCAACTAACCAAAATCTATGGTGGCTTGAAGGGTTCTAACAGTTGCAGGTGAAAAGTTCAGATAATAATTTTTATTTTCTTTTGGATTCAGGTTCCGATAGTATCCTAAAACGTTTATTATTGGGTTGTCCTGTCATCGAAGAGGAATATCAGTTTGAAGAAGGTGAAACCAAACTAAATCCAATGTGAAACTACTGGAAATCCTTGCATTTTTTGTGCAATCAATATTATTTAGTCTGAAGATAAGGGAGAAACTATATTTCAATCGGAATACCTTTGTTGTCTGTTGATACAACAGGTTTTTAGTTATATATTTGTTTTTTATTATTTATGTAGATATTATAGTTATGAATACTAGTTTTTGCTATAGTTCATATTTTACTAAACGACGATTTTTTTAGATCGATTCAATTTTACTGTTTTATCTCGATTATTTATTGTTGTGATGTTTATACCAGATTATGTACAAGAAAAAAGACTGCACAATGAATAGAGGTATCGTCTCTTGTTGGTTATTCGTTTTCGCATTCCCGCTGTATATAAGATTTTTGAGATCCCATCAGCAAAAAAATTCTAAATTCTATGATTTAAGTACTCATAGCAATGCCCACCAACAAAATATTTTATTAAATTGACAGATCGAAATTATACTTAGAAAATCCATTCTAACGTCAAAAACCAGAATGGTACATAGTGTAACACAGGGCATGCCACTGTTAATCTGGGGTTCTGCATAGCTGTTAGAGAACATTGAATAGCGGGGAAATTTTTTTGAATATTCGTTTGATTTTTGAGCGTTTGGGAGGTCTCATGAAGCACGTGGGCACTTGGTTAGCTCATAGGGCAAAGACGAAATAGTTATAAGCTATTGTGAAATAAATATTTTTGCCACCGACCCCCTGAAAAATATGGGAGACAGTAACGCCACACTACTAGAAAAACAAAAGGCATGTTTTTAGATATCATCATCTTTCCTTGTCTCTGCGATTGGCGTTGCTAGTGATTTGAGAATTTGTTTGCCAAATTATTTGTTTAAACATATTTTATTTACAGTATAGTTGTAGATTGTAGGCTTATGGGAATCTGGATAGTATCGGAGACATTCAAAAATTCTAGAAGCCATCAGCAATTTTTTAGAATTGCGTTGAGAGCATGATGGCAATTTGGTAACCGAGATAACATTCAAGAGCCACTGAGGGCGACTAGAAAAAAGTCGATGATCTGGAGATTCTGAATCACCTTCCTTTTTATTGAGATAATATAAAAAAAATCATGAACCCTAATTAAAAAAAAAAAAACGAGAGGAGATGCCAGCAGGCATTGAACCATGATCCTGCTTTTGAATATTTGGTTGTCACGTTGGAGTAGCGTTCTCTGGGAGTCGAAATTATTTTCTTACTGCTTGTGAAACAGGCGAAAACAGGATATCTTTAAAAAAAATTGAGGCGAAAGGTATGATAGAAGCCTTCCAACCGTCAGCCAAAAGCCTTTCATCAAGGAGCTTCCATCTTCGCCCAAGGACTTCGCATGAACCTTCAGATTGAAACAAGGTGTTTTTCAAAAGAAACTACCAAGTTGTAACACGAAATTCGACTCTTTGATTGTTTTAAACATTTTAGCTAGGAGCTATCTAAATTGGGCTAGCTCAGCGGTGTCTTTGACCAGGTTCCTTCGTCACTTTCAAGAATAGGTCCTTATAATAAGCTTGTTAATAAAAATATGAATTTGATTGATGATTTTCAATAATGTTCAAATTTCCAAATTATATCGGCCATTTAGGGGCGTCACTACTTACTAACTCTACTCGTGTCTAAAAATAGTGTTTTTCATATTACATAAGTACAATGAAATTCCGATTTTTTTATAAAATAAAGTAGATCAATCATTTGCCATGGATTTAGAATTAACCCCACTTCTAACTTGATTTTAAGACTAAAATTGAATTTGGGTACAGGAAATTTCAGGACTCCCGGTTCATTTGAAAGCTAGTCCTGAAATTTCCGGTTCTTTGTAAGAATCGTTTCTTAAGGCCTATATCTCTACAATCCATATCAAATTCGGACTTTTCAGTTTATTCTCATGACAAATATATATTTATACTTATATATAACCATTTACTCACTGGACGACTCAAGGTGTGGGCAATTAAAGGACATTTATTTCCCAAAATAGCACCTATCTTGCTTAGCTAGTTTACTGAATACTATTGGAAAACCCTTGTTTCAATTGTGAAAAGTTCACTCCTCATCTCAATCGCTTCCAAATCCGACTACGCGCTGCGAAAAGTAAATTTCCGCCATTCCTGAACCGATTATTTCTTGCAACGTGAGATGATAACTGTTTAAAATATTAAGCCTTAAGAGTGTGGTCCAGATTTTTTCCGATTCTGGCCAGCCTTTATAATCTGGTACCAAAATGGAAGAGAGTAGCAAAATGCATTGTAGGCCACTGCTAACGCGTTGTAATATACTCGTACATACCGCTGTAGCAGTGGCGCACGATGCGTTATGCTACTCATTTTGGTAGCCAAGGTTCTTGAAAAAGAAATAAGTTCGATGTGTTTACACACAAACAAAATCAAACTATCGCCTATCTAGTTCCTCTGTAGATTGTGACCCTATTTGGCCGAGTATCTTTTAAGGAAATATTTAACTGATGTTATACAAAACGACTGATGTACAATTAGTTTTTTATTTCCAGATTTTTCCTTTTGGGTTTTAGCCCAATTGCGCAAATTTTTGCTTCTCTATCTCTATTTTATATTATTTCCTCACAAGACAAACTACATTGTTCGCTTGGGGTGTCGATGTGCTATTTCTCCCATTTCAAATTCTATTTTATAATTATCAAATAAAATATTTTTTTTTTATAAATGATTAATGAAATAAGGTAAAATAGTTACACTTCTTGATTTTATGTGTATTACAATAGCTACGCAACCTAGAGATAATTTTATTGATACGAAATCACTGCGTACGCATGTCGCCAGGTCGTTTGAGCCAGTCTAAATCGAACTTGCATCTACTTAGCAGCGTACGCAATAATTTAGCCGTACATCCTTAAGGAAATTTACGATGAATCTAATAAAGAGAAGGTGATATATAAAATGAAAAGGTATCGTAGCGATTTACGTGCAACCGATACAAACATAGAAGCTGTTTCTAGAGAAGTTCTTCAATTTATTATTGAAAGGGACTTTGCCCTTTATATCACTGATAGTACAATACTTTTTGTCTTTTTGCGTTCCAGCCTTGCGAGAGGAGTTTTTCTAAGCTAAGGCTTATTATCTTCGTTCTACGATGAACCAAGTACAATTGGTTAATTTATCCATTTTATCAATTGAAAGGAAGCTTCCAAAAGAAATAGATTTATTGGAGTTATTGACAAGTTTAGCAAAATGATGGCGCGGAAACATTTAATAATTAAGAGCAATAGTTCTGCTCTTATAAATAAACAAAACTAATATTATTTGAAGATATACTAATATACAGATGTATTTTTCTGTTGAAGAAACTATTTTAACTCATCTATTAGAACATAATTTTGTGTTGTTGAGGATGGAAGATTTTTTAAAATTTAGTCCGTATTTGTTAACCTTTTCGTTCTTAGGCATGTCTCAATTTAAAATATACTCAGTGACACTACAAGTGTTACACCCAGAAAAATTTCTGCAACTTGTTTTTTGGCAACATAATGACTAAATTTAAAGCATGCTGTGGCAACAATGTCAGCGTTTTATCTTTGTTTTTGTTTACCTTTGTTAAGATGCTATCTCTTAGTTTTTGTAAAGAAAGCCGTTTCTGAGAGCTGAGTAGTACAGATATTTTTAGTTATTGCCCTTTCATTTACTAGTGATAAGCATAACAAAATGCCTCGAGTTCGAAGACGTCGAAATTATCACCATGTTAGCGACATTGACATGGGTAGAATTATTCCCTATAGAGATGTTGGTTTGTCCTATTCCCCGGCCGAGCAGTGGACCCAGTAGGAGAGCGGGACAGTCGCTCGGACCCTTTTCTACTTACTAGACCGAGTACCATCCCCCTACCTACTCGGTATATCGCCCGACACGTTTGAACAGGTACTCGGTGTGCTATTACTCGCCAAGTAAAGAAAGACTGTCTAGTTTTATATTGTGGCCGTGTCAATTTGGAACTAAGATTTTCTAAGAATAAATGGGACTGTGATGCCACAATCAAATTCATCCAGCAATACAAATTAATTGCATTCTTGCTTGTGGAATTTCCAGTCGACAGACTACAAAAATAAATATAAACGGAATGCCGCAATTGTGGCAATAGTTCAAGAAATGGACATTGATGGCATTGGGATCCACGTACAGTCAAGATTTGGACAAAATTAATGATTCAAAGAGATCAGGGGCTGGGCTCAGTAATGCGTATACTTCAAACATCAGGTGGTTCAAGGAAATGGAAGAGGTGTATAGTATATGATTCTCTTTTGTGCGCAATAATTCATATAATTCTTCGATCATAAGTGGCATGAGTAACTTTGTATATTTCATGCTACAGCCATTACGATCCATTTTTATTAGCAAAACTAGCCCGTCGTCCGATCGACAATGCACTGATTCGCAGAAAAGCTCCAGATAGTGTAAACACCTCCTCGCTAGTACAACTCTGGACCTACTAATATTTTGATGTCTCGCCAATGATCTCGTTACATCTAACCAATGCATACGTATATAGCGAAATCGGCCGCCGTGTTAGTTGTACTGCAATGACGGTGATGCGTATGTGTCGTGTGTGGATAGAAGAAGGTGGAGGAACACGAAGGAGGCCAACTGGTCGACGCGTACCACAGAGCGTCAAGATAGGCGCTTCAGGCAATTAGCCTACGAAACCGTTTTGCTACTACGGGTCAGATCGCTGACCAAGGGTTTGGAGAAGAAAGTAGACCTGTTACTGTACGTACATTCTATCGCCTCATTCAAACCTTTGGACATTTTTCATATCGTCCACGGTTAGTGTTTCCTCTGACTGCGGACCTCTGCCGTCAACGTTTGAACTGGAACAGAAAACGGTAACATTGGGAGGCAGAATGGCATAATGACATCTTCAGCGACGAATCGCGATTCTGTCTAGGTACGCACGATGGTCGAAAAAGGGTAAGACGCCACCGTGGAGAACGGCCTGATATTGGATTTGCTGTTGAGAGGCATGTACACAGGACTATTGGAGTAATGGTTTGAAGAGCTATTGCCTATGGTAGCCGATTACCTCTTCTCTTTGTTCAAGACAATATGAATGCGTCGCGTTATGTTGATGATGTCCTAAAAACCAGTTTATTGCCATATCGAGAGGGCCGTCCGCACGTCCTTTTCCAACGCATCGTACGTCCCTATGTTTCTCGTACTACGGGCATTCTTCAAGAAGCAGGCGTTAATGTTTTGCCGTGGCCACCCCGTTCACCGGACTTCAATCGCATCGAACATGTTTGGGATATGATGGGGAGGAGACTATCCACTTTGCACCATCCGCCACAGACTCTGTCACAGCTAATCCACTAAGTGCGTGCTGCTTGGAATGAGGTGCCACAACCGGACATCGATCATCTCATTTTGTCGATGACCAGACGTATTCAGGAGTGTATTCAGTTGAAGAAATTATTTTTTCTGGATGTAACACTTCTAGTGTCAGAGTATATTTCACTTATTCCTTTCCCTTTTATCACTTCACTCTATTATGATTAGGTATTCGAAATCTTAGAGTCCGTAACTACATTACTTATAAGAATAAAAGTTCAAAAAATACATTATGAATAAACGATTTTTTCATCCATTTGTGTTACTAATTTTTTACCCATTATAGATGATCAATTGCTATTTAGTTTTTCCGCTCCGCCCCTCCGATGGGCTTAGTCCGCCACACACACTGTATGGTAGCGAAGAAAAGAAAAATAAATGAACTGCCACCTGGAAAGCAGATAGACAAACTATATTGTCATTTGTACTTGGAAAAAGGCCACTGCGGTGGTCGAAAAGTTAAGCGGCATGATAATCAATGGAGGCCCATCAGCGTGCTACATGATAAGTTTCAGGTCTTACATTAAGATTATACATGGTATCTCTTGACGCTTATCCTGCCTCTAGGTGTCTCACTGATTCACCTCCATAAATAACATCACGCAAGCTGATGAAAACTGTTAAAGTATAACGTAAAAAATATAAGAAAAGCTTCCAAGATTACCGAAACGTTAGTGTCATAGTCTGATACTGAAACAGGGGAGAAAAGCAAAACACTGTTAATGCGGCGTGCGTGTCTTTGATATGCGACGCGATCCGTGCACACCGACTTTGTCGATACAAAGGTGCACTGCGCTGGCAGTGGCGTACCACGTGTTTTGCTACACTCTTTCGTTTTGGTACCAGAGTATAATTCAGTCCTTAATCAATTTTAGACCATCGATTTCTGTGTGTCTGCGGAAAACGATACAAAACGAAATGCAATATGCAATTCCATCAACGATTCGAATGTGGGAAGGATCCTCAGTTTGCTTGTAGCGAATGCCCCAGGTCATTTCACAGAAAAGCCAACTTGAAAACACATTTGAAGTGTGTACATCGAATGCCCCTTGAACGTGTCCGTAGCAGGTTGGAAAATACATTTTGGTGAACGCTTCAAATTATGTATTTTGTAGTAGATAAATCCCATTTATTTTTAGAACTATAATATTTTAGATTAATTATTTGTACTACATTTAAAACATCATTCCCTGATCATGTCACCCAAATTTCATTTGAGAAAAATTAAATAATAAGTTATGTCCAAAAAGGAATTTCTATCAGAGACTGTCAAACAATTTTTCAAAGTTCTAATGCGATGTTGCCTAGCATCGACCAAATATTGCCTCACAAGCAAGCATCAGCTTGAAGTTGCTTTGCGTCTCAAGTTGACTACTGTTTATTTTTGGTCCTCTTTTTTACTTAATATTTTATGGTTTTTGGGTTACCAGGCCTGATAGACTTACGAGCTGATACTATGACACAAGAACTAAGGCACTACCAACCTGTGTAACCTGTGAAAAAATCATTCAATAGAAATTCAAATTTAAGAGATCACCTGGTTAGGGTTCATAAGATTCTACCTAAATAAACTGCTGCTGCGGGGTCGTTACACAAATTCATATTTATGTTAATGCACATTTGAACTGTTATTTTGTCAGAACGTGGAGCTATACACAAATACTTTGTTGGAGACATTCCTAACTTTTGTTGCAGTTAAGCAGTGATATTACAACGTTTTGTGTGCTGCTTTGCCCAAAAAATCGTTCATTCTGAAAAATCTGTACAAAAAATTTACAATCTATATTTCTGATAAGGCTACCTCAATGGCGATGTTTGACATAATAAATAAAAAAAAATCAATATTACATGAATTGAAAAGTATTATCAATGATTTGATCCAGAAAATTTTTATTGTGACATCATTTCCAAATATTTCCACTATAATATGTTGTAATATAGTTCCTATTATTTCCAGTTTGGGTTTTTAAATGCGATTGTGGAAGGCGATACAAGAGGAAAGAAAACATGAGATTCCATCAAAAGTTTGAATGCGGAAAGGATCCTCAATTCACTTGTACGCTTTGCTCAAAGTCATTCCATAGGAAATACACCTTGAAACAACATTTGTTCACGGTACATAAATCTGATTATAATTGAATTGTCTTGATTTTCCAAGAAAATGTAAATTCAGGCTGAAAAATATCTGCTTGCTTTCCGTCTCTGCAATTATAATCAACCGTTGTTCCATGCTTTTTAGCAATCGTCAAAACAGTGTATGTCTAGTCATTTGGTACAGATGGCGGAAAGCAAACGAACTATTGAAAAAGTCAATATTGGGATGTATGAAAAATAAAGGTGATACCTTTGTTTTTCGCAATATGTAAATTGTTTTGTTTTTCATGAACATGTTTCTTTATGTTGATCTTATGAGCTCTGTGGCTGTCAAATACATGCTTTGGAAAAATAAAACTTATTGAGAAAAAGTAATAGAATAATTGACAAAAATACTACCGATTTGAAACAAGTTTGTTTGCTCAAAAGAAGCGTCCCTAAACTGTTTGAGTGAATAGATGCTCAAAAGATGGCATCTTAAAAGAACATTACGTCTGAAGGTAGGTTTAGAGATTGTCCATAGAGAAACACTATCAGCGACTTCCAGTTTGTTGAAACCATGGAGGTCAAGGCCAAGACGAATACAAAAATATGATCAGCAGTTCATTGCTTTTATGATGTATTTGTACTTTGTTAATACATTCAAGTTAAATAAAAAATATATACTTTGTCAAAATTAAATTGCTGCTCCCAAAAGTACGATATCAGATCAGAGTAAGTTTTTACCTATCATAAAGGTAGGTTTCCGTTACAATAAATTTGCGCGGTATCAAGTACCAGGAATGGAAATCATCGGTAACAAAACAGCGCTAAATTTTCTTCTTCATTTCTGGCACTTGTGCCCGGGCATTCTGTACGGATAAAATGTTGCAGGTATCAAAGTAAAATGTTGTGCAATATGTGCCAGGCATTCTGAGAACCTGAAACATGTAAAAATAGCCGGAAAACGTGGTCAAAATATAAGCTGTTGTTTGGTGTGACCAAAATTTGGTACGATACCTAGGATTTTCAATCGCGGATCAACAATTTGTTGTAATATTATCAACAAAATTTCGGAGTATTAGATATCCACCCGACTTGAACATTGTATCTTTGAATTTTTAAGATGGCTGATCACGAATCGGAGATTGACATACAGACAAAATGGTGGACGCAAAAAAGCTGGAGAGTGTTTTTAATTGTATCTGATTAATGATGGAGAATTTTATACTTTTTGGTTTGTCAAGTTGTTGTTTATGTATCTAATATCGAACAAAAACAATATGCTGCAAAAAGTGCAAGTAGAGTCTCGTTATTAAGCAAGAATAGTTCAGGTGATCTCAGCCTGTAGTAGTTTAAAGTATCTTGGACAGTTCACGGACTATTGTTTGTGACCTATGACCTGCTTAGGTGTCTGGGTATTAGGGCTGGAAAAATATTGCTGATATAGTCCCGTTGTGGTATAACTAAATTCGCTGCGGCTTGCTAGGCAGCTGGAACCAGCTAATCTTTTATGATAAGGTACTTCACTCATGTAGTCCATATTTCAGCCTAGTCAGACCAATGTCTTTTACTGTACTCCAACTCACATGACACATGAAAATCGACGATTAGGTGAAGTGCTAAGAAGAAGGAATCAAGAAACTCACGCGTACAAGCACGTAACTTTTGTTCCGAAATCAAGATTTTCTGTTGCCAGTCACCAGTTTGCTGAGCACCCAAAGGGTTTGAATTGTTAGTTTTACTTCTACATATATGTTAGCAATGTAGGAGGGTTTTTGGAAAAATGATTTTTGGTAGGAAACGGCACTACCACTGTGCGGCACGTGTGCCGGTTAGCTGAGAAATCTTTTTTTTATAGGTGAAGAATTTCGTATTGGAATGAATTCCATACAAACGAACCTTTGGAGTCTACGGTTGAAATAAAGAAAATCAAAGAGCGACTTATTGATTCAAAAAATTCAGTATTTTCTGTTTGAAGAAATTACGTTTTTAATAGCTGAAACAGGCTGTTCGCTTTCATTTTCAAATACGTTAACCAATTTTCTTTCGAAGAAAAATTGTATTTGAAATCCTCTATATTTCCCGCCGAAAAATCAGCATAAGATTGTCGACTGCCATGCACGACCATCAGCCGGACCACGTCACGCGACTGTTTGATATATTTCTAAATTTTAAGGAAAATGTACGGGGAGATCTATGAAGAGTGAAATCTGTCTAATAGGTGTGTAGAATTACCGGAGTTGGAGGCGTATAAATATACCAACGTCAAAAAATTGAGATATACCCCCTGTCAATATCAAGATCACATTTTAACTTCTTGCGTCACAACCTTGTAGTATAATTTTTCATTTGAACTGTGAAGGGCACGTTTTGTCACTTTTCTTGACAGAATAAAGTAAAACATCCAAAATAGTATATTTTTTAGAGGCAAAATATTGAAATATCCCCCGAATATTTTTTCTCATTTCGCATTTTGTGGGGGATCTATAATGTCAAATATTTCATATATGGGTTTTCTCATTTTTTCCGTCTAAACTTTCCTCATTCATTAATTGGTTTGGTGATACCTCGAATACACTAATTTTTCGTGAAACCTAAGTACACTCTGTAGCAGTCATGAATATGATTTAAGATAATATACATTTGCTTTGTATTTATTATATTGAAAAAAGCCAATCTTTAACGGAGATGCTACTCGCTTTTGCACAAACTCATGAAATGGGTGTCGGTCTGTTGTATTCTCAGCAATTACTTCTTTTTTTATCGAATATCAATAGCAGAAATGGCACGTCGATGACAAGTAAGTTGTCATACTAATTGTGCCAAGCGTTAATGTCGAAGATCATACGTTGTCAAGGAAATTTTCAAGGCAATGATACAAAACTGAAAAACGCCACCTTACACAAATAAACGTCCGCGTATAGACGCCGATTGTATATGTAGATAACATATGTGTGAGGGAGATAGATGTATGAAAGTAATTCCTATAGCCTTAGGGGCCCATCAGAAAACATTAAGAGACTCGCAGTTTTAAAAATACCGCAGAGGTGGCCGAAACCTGCAGATTCATTAGATAATATAAAACAAATGGTAAATGGTTTCGCTGGCAAGTGACAAAAAGTTCCTGTAACACTGTTACATATATTTGATATTTGGCTGATGCAGTATCTAATTCAGGACTTCAGAGCTCTGGTGCTCACGTGTTTGTTGGAAACTGGCTGCATGAACCATTTATGTCCCAATGCCAACAAATAAAAGAAGGATATTACTGAAACTAACCTGTTACTGTAAATGACCCCTCAGTTGATACTCGTAATATATGTTTTGCAGTACAGGAGCATGATGACCCATTCTGAATCAGGAATGAAGTAGTCCTAATCTGCTGAAAACTACATGGGGTCACACAGATTATTACAGCAAAATTGCTAATTGTTACTGGGCTATCGCTTTATTTTCAACGAAAACTGGTTCACTGAGTATCAGCTCACTGAGAATACTGAATACGGATAGATACATAGAGATATATTGTTTATTCCCTGGACTTTTACAGTGTAGGACCAGTCGTATATGTAAGGACAAAGTAGTTGAAAAAAGCTGGCATAGAAAAAACATAGAAATCTTAAAGTTTTAAGTCTCAACATTCTAGATATTCCTTAACTGTGTAAAATGTATTCTGTATAAGGAGCTCCTTTACTTCACATTTGGTTTTCTGATTGGTTATAAGCTGCGGTTGCCTGGGCAGCTTATTGTAGAGCTGTATGCCAGAGAACAATGGATTTCGGTTAGAAGTCGTTAGTCGATGTAGTTGAATGGAAAGGTTTTCGCCAAACCTAGTATGTACCTATGTATGATACGCGTTATTTTTTATGAATTTCTGAACTTAAAAATGCAACGTTTTTATGAAATGTTCCCATTGTGTATCGCCCTACATTTGCTAATTCCAGAAGCCACGTAATTCGAGTGAGAGACCTTCCTCACCTACACGCCATGACCATGTCGCCAGGACTAACTTGTTGCATTTAACTGACGTGGCGACTAAATCTTATTTTCACGACTATCCATCAGGTTTTGACGTACTGAGGTGTACAGCTGATCGGCAAATGCGTCCGTGGATCTGGCAAAGCTTGCTTGTAGCGTTTTTCTGTATGCAAATGAATTTTTCTAAGCGAAAGAGTTATTAGCAAGTACAAAATGATTAGTATCGTGCAATCAGTCAAAACAAAATATTCCTATGTATACCTGGCGTTGACGGATCCATCAGAATTTTGTCATTTGTCGATGTGGGGAATTTCAAAATATTACTAGATGATCAGCTGTCATCCTACCAAAATGTATACTCGTGAAAAAGACCTTAGAGGCGATGCGACGGACGCCAGTATTTAGGCTGCCATGTATTTCTGTAGGTTAACCTCCGACCTTAATAATGCGGTAATACGTGTTCCAATTTAATTGTTAATAAAACATTGAAAAAGTCGAAATTTTGGCTATTGTTTTGTACATGATAGGTCAATAATAGCTTCGAGCTGCGGCGCACTAGCGGCTTCCACTAGTTGCAGATTTATATACAGGGTATCCCAAATTATAATATAACTGATAGGAGCGAGTTGGCGCAAATACTTTTAAAAAGGAACTTCTGTTTGTACTAGAAGTACATGACAACTTGCTTATTTCAAATAGAATATCATCCTGTCCTAAGTCTGACGGTTTTTGGGACAACTCAAATTTTGCGTATAAAATAACAAGTGCAGGTCAATGAATTATAACAATTTTTTCTTGTATTTTTGCCTTTGCCATGTGACTTATTTATTTTCTCCAAATGAAAGCCACTGTCCTTGTTCTTTCATCGTAATAAGCGTTAAAAGTACGGTTAATTTTATGTGGAGCCTACTTCGCAAATTAGTAGTTTCCGAATTATATTGGATTTTCACTTGCTTAAATGCTGCATACGGCTTCTACCATAAGATAATCTGAGTCGGCCATGGCGCTGCCATAGCGTGATATCCTGACTTGTTCGCCCGATTTCAGACATGATCAACTGAGAGTACCTATACCGAAATTTACATGTACCTCGAAAACTATTACTTTGCAAAGTAGACATTCCTATGTTCAATGCTTAATACGTTGAAATTATAAAAAAGTAGGTTTTATAAATTCTGACCTTCATTCTCTTTTTTCGACCACCCTGTACTATTCATCTAAATCAGGAATAAAATCTAATTAAAGTATGTCCCTACATAAGACATACGACAAAAATACGCAAAAAATAATGATTTATTGTCTTTCATTTGCCACTTTTTACGCAAAATTTGGGATACCTATCTCAAAAACAGGTATATGTGTTTATAATATCGCGCCGATTCCAAAAATAATATTCAAAAAAAGCAAATCGGTATCTATTTCAGGTACAACAGGAAGTGCCACCATCTTGAAAATGTTGTTGCCGAATTGCCCCCATCCCATGCTTTAACCTCAAATTTTCTTACGACAACTTTTTCAGCAATCGATTACTGAAGTTCTTCAGGGGACACCCTATATTTTGGATGATCGTCTTGTCGCAAGTTATCAAAAGTGAAAAAACAAATAATTGAAATTTTTATACTTAATGGAAACTCATATTTTGAGTCTGTGTGCAATTGTGTTGTTGAAATTATTCTTGTATTTTACTAGTTGTATCTAACATAAGTGAATTATTTTTTTTTGAAGTATCTGAAAAAAATAAAATCTAATTTTTGACTACACCAAGTAGGTATTACTTAAGGGGTGATTTCACATCAAGAGAAAAGCGCACGGTGTGCGTGTTTCGCAAAATAAAACATACCTTTCAACACCCTATTACTTTTATTGAAAATAAGGCGGTCTGTGGGCAAAAATCTCTCAGATATCCATTATCATGTTGACTGTTAAATAAACGATAAGTCAACCCCAACGTATATGCGCATTGATGAATTGTATACAAAGTATGAATATGTAAAGAAAGAAGATTATTCTATTTACCCCACTGACTGGTTCATTCAACGAGCTTACGCCTATAATTCGGCTACGACGTCAGTCAGCTCGATGCATTGTCCAAAGTATTTACCTTGTATTTAATAGTATCTTGATCTTATTGACAAATTTCATCCTTAAGAATTGTTCAATGGGCGTGCGTATTTTTAGATCCTTAAATCAAATCTATAAACAGAATTTTTCTCTCCCCACAGATATTCGGTAACATCTACTTTTATGAATTACAATACGTCTCATATTACTGCATTTCTCAGCGTTTCTGTGATGACGCACATATATAATGTTAAGACCTGTCTATTCCTGTTTATTATATGCGAGCTCTATGTTTAGAGAGCATATTGCATTTATTAGTAGACTAATGGCAGCCAAGTCAGTTACGTTTTCTGTGTTGAAGAGTACTGAGATGTTCTGAGTACTATTAATTTTTGTTAAAACGGTGTGTTGTTTTTAGTTTTTTTGTGATCGAGACTAGCTTTAAGGACAATGTCTAGAAATTGTGTAAATAGTGCGAACAGTTTTTGCTATGTGTGCGGAGAGCTAACTTTGAAATCCCAAAAACGCACTTTTACTCCCCTAAAGGATACGAACTTTATTTTGGAATTAAAGTTGGCGACCAAGATAAATGTATTTTGAATTTGAATTGAATTTAAATTTAAAGATAAACTATGGGTCCCTCATATATGTTGTAAAGACTTGTGTAACGTTGTTAACAGGTTGGTTAAGGGGCGACAATCGTGAAATGCCTTTTGCGGTAGATACCAATGGTTTGGAGAGAACCGAGAGACCATACTTCTGATTGCTATTTTTGGCTCACAAATATTAAAGGTATTGGACCAAAATCGAAACATACTGTTAAGTAACCATCAGCTTTGCGGCCCGTTAAGCATAGTGAGATGAACTTTCTGTCCTAGTTGCACCATAATCTTGCTTTTTGGATGAAAAATTCGAATCCGCCGATTAAGAAAGTGATGGTACAGAAAGCCTAAAAATTTCAGATCCTTCGTTTGACCTGCCAGGATGTTCAACAGCGCCGCATTTGATCACACAGGGCGAACTTAATGACCTAGTTCCAGAATTAAATCTGTCAAAATCCCAGTTAGAAGTTTTAGCGTCAGGATTAAAAGTATGGAATCTTCTCCACGGTGATGTTAACATTGCTTTATACCGAAAACGGCAACAAGACCTCACACTCTGTTTCCGTCAAGAAACGCAGTTGATATATTGCTCTGATGTCAACAATTTGTTTGACGCGTTAGGACAGAAACATGATCCAAATGATTGGCGCCTGTTCATTGATTCCTCTAAGCTTAGTTTAAAAGCGGTATCGGTACACAACGGTAATAAATATCCATCTGGACCTATAGCGCACGCAGTTCATATGAAGGAATCATATGAAAATATGCCAGTAATGTTAGAGCATGTCCATTATAATCAATATGAATGGGCCATATATGTGCAGATCTAAACGTAATAGTCCTTCTTCTTGGAATGCAACCAAATATTGTGGTTTTCTTTGTGAATGGAACAGTCGTGCGCGAGATCGTCATTATGAACAGACGGAACTACGTCAGGTATTAACTCCGGACCTCAAAAACATTGCTCATGAACCACTACTTGATCCCAAAAACGTGTTGCTTCCACCTTTGCATATTGTTGGGACTGATCAAAAATTTTGTGAAATCTATGGATCGAAATGGAAGAGGGTTTCTGCATTTAAAATAAAGTGACTTGTGAGGCAAAAATTAAAGAGGGCATATTTGTGGGTCCACAAATACGGAAAATCATGAAGGATGATGTATTTGACAGTGCTTTGAATGAAACTGAATTACGAGCTTGGAATGCTTTTAAATCAGTTACTGCAAATTTTTTAGGCAATGTGAAGGCGGACAATTATTATAAAGATATTGTCAGTGATCTATTTAATGCTTATAAAGGGATGGGATGTAACATGTCTCTAAAAATTCACTTTTTGGATTCGCCTCTCGATTTTTTTCCGGAAAATTTAGGTGCGGTAAGTGATGAACATGGTGAACGGTTCGACCAAGACATTTCTGCTATGGAAAAACGGTATCAAGACAAACTGAGTGTCAATTTATTAGCTGATTATTGCTGGACATTGTTAAGAGATACTTCAGGAGCAACATATCGCCGTAAACCATCGACAACAACATTCTGAGATTAATGTTTATTCGAGTGTTTATTAGTACTCTTCACACACATATCCTTATATTTTAGGAGTATAAGCAGCAAATAAAATGGCTTATTGCAAGAAAACCGTGGGTGATAGAAAAAATCGAATGCCATTTCCGGCTTTTTGGGTACGTTTTACATATTAACCACCTTGTTTTGTCCATGTCACAATATTTTTTTTTAATTTTGTTCAGCAGTGTTATTTTTATTGTCTAAAACTTTAAAATAGAAAAGACCATTATTTTACCCACCAGCCACACATTCGTAGTTATTTAGTAAATGTGAAGTGTTCGACCTCTTCATATAATTTTCATTTCAGTCAGAAATCACCGATGTGAAAGTTGTGGCAAAGCTTACAAACACACGAAACATCTCAACAGCCACATCAAAAATGAATGCGAAAAGGAGCCTTGTCAGTATTATACTAAATATGTACTTATTCGAAGGTACCTTTTATCAATTTTCGTTCCAGCTGAATACCACCGTTGTGAATATTGTTACAAAACCTACAAGTATAAGAAACATCTTAACAGCCATACCAAATATGAATGCGGAAAGGAGCCGATGTTTCTTTGTCAATATTGTAGCAAAGCTTTTTACCAGAAATACAGTCTGACGTCTCACACAATGCGAATGCATCTACAGCATGTAAACACAACCAGTTCACAGCCAGATCATTATAGGAAATGTCAATAGCAACTAACACTAGATCGGCGCTAACAACTCAAACGGTATGGTTTAAGTAAAATCTTTTACATTGTGGTTTGACAAATGACACCGAGATGTCCGAAACTTTTTCAATCTGCAACTGTGGTTTTATTCCACGACCAGAGTAAAATGGAGCGTGTCACAATTTTTAGGAATGAAGTCGGAACATAGAAGAGACCGGGTCAAAGTGAGCTTTCTATTATAGAAATATTAATACAGAATTATGCACAACATGAAAAAAGATTCTTTATTTACCCTTCTCCAACAAATAAACAATAATCCCCGGTTGTAACAATCACGGAAAAAATAACAAAAAATAAAAGGATGCAAAATTATCCATTTTGCCTGGACCCACAGGCTAAAGTGAGCACATATCACAAATTGCTCTGAATCTAATTTCATAGGTACTTCATAATTTACATTTTTATCAATTTGCAGTTTTGCGCAAATTAATCGAGCTTTTCTGACAAGGACCCTTGATTTACTTTTCTTTCCCTGCTTATATTCTAATTGCAACAAAATTTTAAATTCATTAAGAAAAAAAATAAGGTTAAGGGCGAATACCTTATCCATGTTGCACTATCCATTTTGTCCGAAATCACTTATTTGAAACTTTTCTTGTTTTTTCCCAAAACCATCGATCCAATCATGAGAGAGTTCTTCAAATATATGTACGTTAGATATCTTGAAAAGCCATCGTATTCACAGTATAAAATTTAAATTATTAGCACCACCTGTTTTGCAATATCAATCTTTTTGTTGAAATGATGAATGATGGAACTGATTGTGAATAATTTTAGACGGTTGGACGACTGTGACTTGCACTTTTTCGCGATGACCGATTTATGGTTTGGATGTAAAAGGGGGAATACGCTTTGCCCGGGTTTTCCCTAGATAAAATGCATACTTTTACAAAAAAAAGCTTATCACCATTCTGCATCTATAGCGAAAATTATTTATTGATAGTGGTATCGGCAGGCAATATTGTACATTTTTGATTAGGGTTGTTGAATGTACATATCGTAAAAGCATTATGCAGTGAGATCTAGACATCATTTAGTCAGTATTTTAGTAAATGTGTGTGTGTGCTTGATTAGCAAAATATATTATTACCGTTTTATCTAATTTTGATTTCAGTTGGATATCACCGTTGCAAAACTTGTAATAAAGCTTACAAACACAGGAAACATCTCAACAGTCACGTCAAATATGAATGTGGGAAGGAGCCAATGTTTCCTTGTCCGTATTGTGCTAAGGCTTTTCACCAAAAATCTAGTCTGAAGTCCCACACATCGCGAATGCATCTACAGCATGTTATCAACACTATTACACAGCCAGAGTATTCTAAGGAGGGTCAGGGGCAACACTAGCTGAGCGTTACCACTCCAAATGATATACACTGAAAACCAAATACCACTGACGTTGTAATGAGTACTAGAGAGAATTGTGCAATATGTGTGTTAGACAAAAATATAGAAGCACGTCATTGCGTAGCAACACACACATTGCACGCTTCTAGCGCTTCTCTCTCGTACACATTACGACAGCAGCCAATTTCGAACCTCACCGTATGATAGGATAAAGCGGGACATGGGCGCACGCAGGAATTTTTTTCAGGGATGGAGGCGATCATCGACTAGACGCTCATTTTTGTGCACCTGCTTCAAAACTTTTTGAAAAGCAGAAATACACATATATCTATCTATCAAAAAGCGGGGGATATCAATTTTTCTCACGGAGGATCTAAATTGGAAATAGAGTGTTTCTGCGACTGTCTCATGGATGGCGCTAGGATCTATCAGATCTCTTTTTGGACACCGGAATTCATTGTGGTTGGCTATATTCACGGAGGTTACGGAATCATATTAATATGCGGCGGATCTTTGAACACTATGGATGCATATGGGCCTCGCGAAAGAGTCAAACTCCGGCCTTGCTATGCCGCTGGTGATAATTGGGGAGCGGGTAGGGGCACGGGAGAGCAGTTTTTCAAAACACAAATAAACGCCTCTAGTTTGAGGTCCCCGGAACCACGAGATGTGGGACCTCTCGTATCTCAGTGCCCGACGCACATTGTGTTGTGTGCTACATCTTAGATCTGCCCCTTGTAACATACCTACATGTCTTTTTACGGTTTTTGGCGGGCCATTAAAATTTCTGCGTCAACGTACGAGTCTTTTATATTTGTCACTGTCAGTATGACAAATTGCTTGCCATGAACTTGCGATTTTAGTTTGCCTTCTGTCCTCCTTTGATATAAAGCATAGCAATGCCTGAAGCTACAAGAACAATGTCAACAGACTGTTAGATCAAGCAACATAGATAAAAAAACAATATTCTATCATCCAATATGTGTGGGTACTAGAGCGAATAGCAGCTGCGTTAATGATCGACGTGCAATTTCCTTTTGGAGGTGTTGAGCTCAGCACATTGTAGAGATAGTCAATCTGTTTACTTATTTCGTATTGCATTGTGACAAAAACCTTGAAAGGGACTATAGAGCGCTTGAACTTTGGGATAGAGTTAGATAGAGATTATTAATATCAAGAGCGGTTATGGTATAGTACTTGTGCACAATAACGAAGTTTCCGCTTTAACCTTCTTCAATCAGGTGAGGCATGCTAATTAAATCTATTTCAGACGGCAGATAAACCGTTTAGACTATTTCTGTAGAATTGTAGCATATACAATTTTTAGGTTTGATTAATCATTGAATCTAACAGTTTGTGCAGTAGAGATGTATCAATTTTTGATGGGAACTCTGGAAAAATGAGGAGATAACACTATGCAGCAAAAGTTGAAATAAAATATTTTTCATTGGGACTTCGCCATTCTTTGAAAACAACAATACTCGATCATCTAATATGAGAGCGGAGTAAGCTCAAAATTGGAATTTCAAAAACTTCACAAAATGGAGATATCCCCGAGCTATTACATTTCGGAACAAATATAGAGATTAATTCTATGTATAGACAGTGAGGTCGTATATCAAGGGGTTTTCGTTGATCCACCTACAACCTTACACACATGTGCAGCTCCAGCAAGTATATAGATATATCATTATATTGGTAGTATTGCATGCATGATTTATGGAAGATATGAAAATCGTTTTTTCATTTAATTTGAATTGCAGTTGATCTTCACCGTTGTGGACATTGTGACAGAGCTTATAAACACAAAAAACATCTTAACAGCCATATCAGACACGAGTGCGGAAAAGATCCAATGCTTCCGTGTTCCTACTGTAATAAGGCATTTTACAGAAAGTGCAATCTGAGAAGTCACACAGTACGAAGACACAAACGTCTGCCACCTGAGTAGATTTTAGTGTTTTTTTGTATTCCTAAATGTGTTTTGTTTTATGAATACATATTTCACACACTGTGATTACATTAATGCCTGCCACCAGGTAGACCTGAGTATTTTTTGGTTATTTTTGAATGTGTTGAGTTTTAGAGCATGAAAAATGAAATGTAACTGACAGTTCTGAAGATATACTATTTTATTTTATGAAAACATGTTTCACACAGTGCGAAGACTTGAATGTGTGGAACTTCAGCTCTAGATTTGAATATTTTTACCTGCTAGTTGAGTTTTAAACTGGTAAAAATGTAATATATAGTTTTGACGAATTTCTGTTTCCTATATGAAAATATGCTTAGCCGGAATAAATTTACATTAAGATAAGAGTTGTTTAAAATTACTTATCGTCAGTACTTTTTGAAAAAAAGTGAAAACACACACTGAATATTAGTTATGTTTTAATTACATGATTTAATTTTGATCCTAAGTACATATACGTAAATACATACAACTTTATTAATACAAAAATGGGAACGAAAACAGTTTATTTTTTGAAATATCTTATTTTTTTCGTTGTGTGTAGTATCTGGCGGTTCTTAAACGCTTTTTAAAGTTCTGTTACTTCAAAAGTGTAGTGTACTGAAATCAGTTGAATTGTTATCACCGTTACGTCCATCGGCAGAGAAGTATTCTAATCGCACAAGATTTCGAAAATGAGATATATTTTTTGGATGTTATATGACTTCATACATCACAAAAAACCGTGTCACATTTCTGCGGGTCTGTCTGTCGGTATGTGGCGGCGGACAATAAGAGCAAAAACGAAAAACATAAATACCGATCAAACTTCGTTTTTTTACGTTTCAGAGGATCCTGGTCAGTTTTGATAACATTGTAGGGATACAAAAATGTGGAGGCGGGGAGGGTTATCTCAATTTTTGGTGTTTATACACTCCCAACCTCCCCGTGCATTTGCCCGTTAAACTTGAATAAAGGAGAAATGCGTTCGATATGTCACTAGTTCTGCGGTCTGTTAGTTATACAAGTTAGTAACTATTTTTTTGTTAGAGGGTTCAACTTGTGCTGAACACAATCGTTTATCTTGGCGCCATTTTTCACATAGATTCGACCTGCTTACTTGCTTTTTGACTTTGTATTGGTGATATTCCTACGTCATCAGACCTTAATAACTTTTAACAAGAATTTGAATATTGACCTTGGTTTTGTTCTTGAGTCTCACCTTCAAGGTCGTAGTAGTACATGGGATCGTGTTAGAACGTACAATTTGCTTTGCCGATATCAAAGAGGGGGTTCCCGATTTAAAAAAGTTGACATTGAAATTACTTTAAGGTGGCGTTCAAGATTGAATCCAAGGCGACCATTGAAATCCTTGTTAAAAGCTACTACAGACATGTCCTTAATAATTTCTTTCCACCAATAATCTTGCTAAACTAATAGGAATTTCCATTAGCTTCACACGTTGGGCCTTCATTTGGCATTTAGAAGTGATTTCAGATTTTAATAGATAGTTGCACATGGAATTTTTCGTTCTTTCTATTGCCGGCTTCAAAAAGGAGGTTTTCCATTTAAGAAAAAAAGTTGACCTTGGAGTAACCTTGAAAATGATTATCAAGGTGAAATCCAAGGTATCCAAAGCTGGTAAATACCTGATTTCGACCTTTTTAAAAAACCTGAAAAAAATGCAGTACCGTTCCTTCTACTTTTTTACTTGGTGTGCCTAAAGGTCACAGATGCGCGTGATATTAACCATTTTATATAATACATCTTTCACGATATTTTTTTTTAGATCCGACATACCGATGTGACAGATGCGGGAAGCTATATAAGCACAGGAACACTTTAAATAGACATATTAAATATGAATGTGGGAAGGAACCAATGTTCTGTTGTCAGTTTTGTAAAAAAAATTTCCATCAAAAGGCTAACCTAAAGTCTCATGTTTTGAGTGCTCATATCAAACGTTACTGAAAAATAAAGAAAACATGTTAACTTCAGTTTGTTTTAATCTGTGAGGTTTGGATGTCCAAAAATGATTTTTTTACACGGCTGACACGAAAAGGAGGGTGTGATAAGTAAAACGTGTTTAGGTGTGCGTCTGTCTGTGACATCGTAGCTAGCCAACGGATGAACCAATTGATGTGCGTTTACCGAATGTCTTGTCTATGGAGATGATTATCAGATATGTTTGATGAAAATCAGTTCATCTATTTCAACGTTATGAGAGACTGAACGTGGGGGTATGCAACTCAAAGTAATCAAACAATGCCTAAATGAAGTATCAGATGAAAAGATTCCAAAATCGTTTTTTTTTAATGAAAATCGGTCAAGTTATTAAACAATTAGATACATTTTTCTGCATGCCTTTCAACCCCTGATACAAGGAAGTATCAACACGAGAGTCATTTGAAGGCCGGATTTTTTTTAATTTGCCTTGCAAATAGGTTGATGTGAAAGTCTTTGGAAAAAGATGAGTGTTTCTAAAAGTTTCCAGTTTTGCATGGACGCAAATTACTTCAATATAGTTTTCTGAAATGCCTGTCTATTTCAGATCCTGAACTTACATGTAACCAATGTGGCAAATCATACAGCCACAAGAGATCGTTGAATAGTCATATCAGATATGAGTGTGGACGGGAACCCCAGTTTTCTTGTGGGCACTGCGATAGATGGTTCCATCAGAAAACTAATTTGAATACGCATCTAAAACGGTGTATTAGAAGGACATGAATTTATATAAAGCAATTTTGGGGATTTATCCATACATTAGAAGCCTGCAAAGCATTGGCTTCGGGAACAGAACCTCAAAATATCCGACGTAGATAAATAGAAATTAGAATAGAGGATACACAGGATCTCACATAACATGATCTCTCAGATTCCATATATATTATTCTAGACAAAAGTTATAACTAAGAAAATAGTACACCCATTAAAATTTTTGAATTAAATTTTGTACACAGATATACATAAGTAAGACAGAGTCGTAATTAAATTATGAAGTTTCACCAGATAAATTACAGAATCTTTCTGATTCATAAAAAATTCTTGGTGTTTTTTTTTTACAAAATTAAGGTCTTTTGATCTTGTTAAAAGTCTTTCGCAGAAAACCTATCTAAGGCTACGTACCCTTGTAGCAAACAGGTACTACTAAATGTTTAGACAATTTCTCCAAAAAGTATGTCTTTGGCTTACGCAAATTTGATCATGTAACAGCGAAATCAAATTACCCCAGATTATGACAGGATATATACATAAGCAAACAAATCAAACTGAAGATGTACAAAGTTACAATCGACCGGTGATCGTGTATGGAGTGGAAACCATCTACCTTACAATGAAAGACCAGGAAAGACTCGAACCCAAAATTATCCGAACAATCATAGGACCAATAAAGGAAGACGAAGGGCTTAGGCTGCTTAGAAATGAGGAAATTCTGAGAGTACAGAATGGGGAGGATATTGTAAGATTTATCAAGTCCCAAAGGTTAAGGTGGGTAGGAAATATTGAAAGAATGGACAATGATTCGCTGATCAAAAAGATTACTTAATGGAAGCCAACGACAGCTAGAACAAGAGGAAGACCAAAAGTAAGATAGAAACAGACACAGACATGGAAACCCTTGGAAATAAAAGCTGGAGTGAACTCTGTAAGAATAGGAATAGGAAAGACTGGAAGTAGGTAGTGAATAGTGCCAGTTGCAAGACAAAGTATAAGAGAAAAAAAAAAAAAAACACATGCAAGGTGGTTTCCTGCATTTAAAGAACCAGGAGAGCCCAAGTAGGGTGTCAATCATTCCACTATGAATGCGAACGCCATTATAACAGAGCTTAAAAATTAACGACTTGGTGAAGTACCACTATTCAGTTTCTATTCACAAATTACAACCCACGGCAAAACCCCATTGAGAGAACATTTTTCATTTAATAATGTTCACTGCAGAACCCTCAAAGGACCAAGTATAAACCCCCGCATACGTCAACACTTTTTAATGTACAAATAGTTTTTCCTACACTGTTGCTATTATTTATAATGACCTTCCTGAAGTATAAAAAGAATTTTCGTTACCTGCCTTTCGACAAAAAGTTAAAACATTACTCAACCCCACAAACATTTAATTTATATAATTATTGATGATTTGTCATCCCTTGATTAATTCGGGTTCATAATTTGTGGTGTTTCTTCTATTTCAAAAAGTTGAGCTTGACTATTTGAAGTATGCTATTAAAAGTTTCTCATGAAAAACATTGGAAGTTGCACAGTGTCACTTTAGTTCAACGTTATTAATGCTAGAGATCGACCAACATGACCGGCCGATGCCGATAACCGGCCGATACTTCAAAGGCCCGTATATCGGTATCGTCATATGGAGCATTCATCTTTTTCTGTACATAATCGGGCAAATCGCCGCTTACGTTGGCGGCAACATGCCTATGTAAGTCATAAAATCATTCATATTGGAAAAACCTCTCTCGTTTTCAATAAAGTATTTCAAAGAGCCAGTTGTATTTAATCATGAACGGATACAAAAAACTTTTATACCATTAGTTACGACAGTCTTGATTTACGGCGATGGATATGCATTTGTAGAAGTATCTGTGACGTAATAAAAAAAACTATTCAGTTTTATTTTAGCAGCTGTGTAAACACTCTTGAAACCTTAAGGAAAATCCTCCAACTCGAAATTATAACTTGAAATGGAAAACTAGAGTCACATATAAGCATTTTGCGGAACATGGTTTCATAAAATTGCGTTTCATAAAACGCAATGCTCACATAACTGACTGTTTGTTGGTTTTTGTCTGTTGCAATTTGCAATTTCATGTCAATAAAACGGTTTTCGCTAGTGTGAGCCACACCTTGATTTATTTTGAAGACATCAAGTAATAATATTGTATAAAAATGTTGGAGCTCAAAATTGCGATGTGTGGAAGTATATATTTCAAGAAAAATTATTCAAATACCGACAAAGTCGCTAGTGCCATTTGTAAATCAGAAAATGGTTTAGCTTGATCCTATTAATGACAATATGTATTTATCTATTATTTTTCTTATCAGTTCAGTAGTTCTGATCCTCATTAACTTTCTGGTGTATATGAGTCGGTCCAATATCGGCCGATTCGTACAAATATATCGGAAAATTAGGCAGATATTGCCGATATACCGACATATGTATCGCAAGTGGTTGACCTCTTATAATCGTATAATTACCCTGTATTTCGACAGTGGACCATCTTGACACCTGTGCATATTATGACTACTAACTTCTTTATAGTTTTGCGGTTTTAAAGACTCTTTAATGCTGTAAGCTATTGCAATTTCAGGACTCCGGTTCGAAGGCCTGTCACAGCTGAGCATATTCAGGCTTAAAAATCTGCTCACCAAAGGCAAAGGACAGCTCCATAACCCCAAGAAGATCACAACGTATCGACGATGCAGTAATTGTAGCATGCGTCGGAGAACAGAGAAAAGGACAACAATAATATGCGAAATCTGCGATTTGCCTTATTGCAAGGGATGCTTTTTTACGTTTCATGTTGAGTTTTTCGGTCAAAAGAGCATACCCTTCGATTGGCATGGTTTCAGAGCGCTTTTAGAAAGATAAGGCGCTTCGTCCGATAAAAAAAAAGCTGAACAATAATTATAGTCAACCCTTGATTTTAACCCTTGGATTTTAAACGAGCAAAAACGTACCCTTGAGTAATGCTCAAGTTGTGGTTTCACATTAGGATGTCAACAGGTTTTCAAAATATACAAAATTTTAAATACCTTCGTAATTTCTAAGATTCTAAAAATTGTTACGGTTCTCAAGATTATCAAAATTGACACAGTTCAATTTTTTTGAGGATATTAGGTATTTTTAGAATTTCCCAAACATTGATTATCAATGGCTTGGAATTTTTTTAAAATCTCTAGATTTTCGATTTCAAATATTGTATAAACCCCAAGTATTTTGAAAACTTTCTAAATTTTCGATGTTGCAATAGTTTCAAAGCTTTGAACATTTCAAAAATTCGTTCGATTTTCGGTCTGTACGCGGCTTAACAAAGAAGCAAGACTGTTTTCGTAAGTCTCGCTCATCATACGTGAAAAGTATACTAAGATACGTGGATGATATGTTTTATTGATGGTCGACTCGAGCTATTTCTACATTCTACAATTTTTATAGCAATTTAGCTATATGAATATGTATACTCAGCCTATTTCATTCAGTGCCTTAGAAAAGAAAATTAAGAAAGACTTTAAAATTTGAAGAACTTGTTATATACGTGATTATGTATTTTTGATCAAACTTATTATATATACTGTTAAAGTTTAGTACAATAAAAATATCTAAAAGGAGCTACTCCTTCATTTGAATTTTCATGATTGCTTAACCACTCCTAGGCTATTCCGAATCGAAATTCAATCGAATATTACTTTGTGATGAAAAAAGAAGCAAATATTTTATGTGTCAGCTTTTGATGACAGCACTATCAAAAGTTGAAGCCGAGTGTACCGAAGTATAGGAATGAATTGTAGATATTTAGGTGCCTTATTTTTCTTTTAAAACTACATTCAACGTTCTTTTAGGATGTCAGGATAGAGAGAGTATGAAGACCAAATTCTATGAAAATTTAAAAGCAAAACCTCAGAAGGCAACCACTTTTCACATGCCTCTATCACGGTATTCTAAATTAGTGAATGAACTAAAAATGGCCAAGAGTGGCATCAAGAAGAAAACTCTCCACCATTATGTTTTACAGCATTACGATGTTATCACTGTCAACGATGAGGAGAAACTTATCCGTCCCATAGTTAATACTGATCAAATTTTGTTTTATGCTATATACGAAGAGCTATTTGACATTTTGTATGATATACATCATTCTATTGGTCATTGTGGCCGAGATAAGATGAAGGCTGAAGTTAAGAAAACGTACAAAAATATTACTAATTTTGACATACAAACATTTTTGAATTTGTGCGAAACTTGTCTTCGAAAAAGAAACCTACTGTGAAACTATTGCCTTAACTTGAAATAAAGGACTAGTAACCAAGCTGGTGATTCTAGTTTCATGGGTTTTGAGGTGGATTGGGTATTAACTTAGTACCATCCTAAATTAAGCAAGAAGATTATATTTAGACAGAATTAAGAAACTGTTACACTATAACCAAATGTTAATGAAAAAATTTTCGCGAACTGTAAAAAGACTTTTTTTCAAAATTTTTGAAGATAAATTATTCATATCGGTCTCTAAGGTAAATTTTTTGTTAGATATATTTTTATTTAGAGAAAAATATATTCTTTACACTGCCTACGTCATTCTTGTTTAGTCTGTCGATAAATAATAGTCAATTGACAGATGTCGTAAGAAGAAGAAAAAAAAGATTACTTATTGAAGAATGCCATGGAATAGAAGATATACGGCTTGATGGGAAACATGCGGACTTCACCATATTTAATACGTGGTTTTCGGTGTATAAGCTTAGCTTACCATATTGTAAAGCTGCATCTGTTTTGAACGTATTTTCCAAGTCAGTATACGTAGTTAATACTTACTCATTTGTACACAGTATGTGTTTGGAATCTGACTAATTTTTTGATCACGACTTCAACCAGAATCATCGACCAGGTTCCTCAATTATTACAATCTGTTTGACTGTCAAAATACTCATGTGATTCCAGATGCTAGAAAGAACCTCTGGAAAGAACAGTTTTCCTCGGCATTTGAACTTTGGGGATCAAGTCACACTCTAAGGAAAAAGCAAGGACACGCACACTCAGTAAGACGTCGTTGTAGTGGCTGTTCCACTATGAAGTTGAAAGGCGATATACCAAAGAGTAAAGTGCCAAAAGTGACGACATATTGTGATACCTGCGAAGGAAATCCACATTTTTGTTCTGAATGCTATACTTTGTACCATGGAGTATTTGTTTAAGATAATATTTAGCCACCAGAAGCCATTTTGTCACCACTATTATTAGCAATTTCTTAACTTGCAGACCGTTCTTTGTGTCAAAAGCTTAGATGTACTTAAAAATGCTGAATCATTTTTTCGTACAAAAAGTCTTGCAAATAATTTTCGCCAAAATAACGTCGATATTTTGACATCTATCTATATCGAGTGTCAAATTTGAAATACCAGACATAACTATAATATTCCTCACCTCACCTTAATAAATCAAATTATTAAAATGTTTCTGTTTTAGAGCGTTTTCAATGTGACAAATGCCGCAAAACCTATACACAAAAATCGCATCTGAATAGTCACACACGATATGAATGTGGGCAGCTGCCGTCATTTCATTGCTTACATTGTGGTAGACCATTTCATCAGAAGTCTAATTATAAGGCTCACTTGAGGGTTGTTCATCATCATTATGATACTACAAATTTATAAGTAAAATGATATATCTGGATTCGAGACTACGGGTAATTGAAATAAAGTCACTATTTGCACCAAAAGAACCGACGCCCTTATCACGTAACTGGGATAGCGATGATCACCCTACTTCTCGTTCACTTGCAGTGTTACCTAAATGTTAAGATACTTCAGCTATGTGTTGTAGATCTGATGTGATGTGACATTTACTTTAGAGAATGCACTAGCGGAGGCCATTCATAGCTTCTATGGCCTAAGCTGTAAGTTCTATACAATTTGTAGTTTTGTCATTCCTCCAAAGGTGGCGCTGTCAGCAAGTGGCACAAGTGACATGTATAGTGATCAGATCGCTATCAGAGCGAATATACCATATTACATAATATAGTTGCGGATCATTCTATTGAAAAATGTATTTATTAGTAATATACTTTGCAAATGGAGGAAGTACTTTATTTTTAACATATATCTTCGTTTCCCCTGTTCTTGATTTAAATCTGTCAGGATTCTTCAAATAATACCATTTCCTACAAATATAGTAATATACTTACCTAATAAGGAAGCGTTGTTACCCTCATTTGGGAAATCCCTTGTCGCAGTAATAAAATATACGATGACCCCTTCGGCTACTGCTTTGCTGAGGCTACATGTCTTAAAAAAGCCATCTAGATTCCAGGAAGGTGGATGGCACCGCTTAAGAAATTTCTCCATGAGCAATTTTTACTATACAGGGTTTTTCAAATTCGACCCTCACCATTGGGCTATCGGAAACTGTAAGAGATATGAAGTCGCATATTTTGGGAATCAACAAAATGTCGTTTAGAATGTTTTGAAATTTAAAGTACTTCCGGAGTTTCGAACTTCAAAGTACTTCCGGAGAGGACGGAAAACGAATTCTCCCAAAATCGTTTTAATTTTTTCCTGACTTTATTTGTAGTGGGATTTCAAAATAAATTGTACATTAACATTGACAGATTTTTTTCCACAAGATGGCGTAAGCATTCCAATATGACGTTTCGTCTCTTGTCCTCTGGAAATAACTTCATTTTTCCTTATAGACGCCATATTAGATTTTTGCAAAGATGAATAGAGTTTTCAAGTCCAAAAAGGTATAACACGTCTTACATAGGCGTTGCCAAACTTTACTTATTTAATAAAAAGCAGAATTTCCTAGACAGGGCTTGAAATTAGATCAGATAATCATTTCTTTGGCCTACCAAATTTGCTCCAAAATGACTTTTATTTTTTCATGACACTTTGAGATGTGATTCCAAAATAAATTTCCGAGATTCTAATGGTGAGGGTCGAATTTGAAATACCCTGGATAGAGCTTCTTAGAAAAGTCCCCCCTGTTTATTCTTTGAATGGGTCAAGTTGGCAACCTGAAATTCGGCGTGATAAAATTTATGTATGTATACTATATTTTGTCTTAAAAATGGCAATTGGAAGTTTGGCGGCTAGAGACCAACTTTTTTTTTTGTACTAGGAGATTGCGTCACATTAGCCAGATCCAATCTTGTATTTCTATATCTCTAATTATGGACAAATACACGACGTCACAGCATCCATGGCGAAGGCGAGATTCGAACTCGCGGCCCGGCCGGCCGGCTGACCAGTAGCACGACACTCTGACCCACGCGGCCAACCGAGGTCCCAAGAGGCCATCTTGGAACAGTTTTTAAATGGAATAGGGGGTCATGTGACACAGACTGTTGAAGTTGAACGTTTGTACATTAGAACTCTTATAACTCAATAACTAATGATTAAAAGTTTAGTGTAACATATATTTCCTTCTTTTGAAAGGTTGTATTCGACACCCTTTTTTAAATGAATTGTTCTATATTTTATTACATATTCAGATAGATCCTTCTAAAAGAACATCGTTTAACATACTGAAGCATTTTGTGATTGTTGGGTTATGTACAAAAACACTCAACTATGATAGCTTGTCAGTTCCCCATGTTGAGAGATAGCGAATTTATATTCTGTGGTTATGAAGTACGCATAAAAAGCTTCAGAATAGGGTAACACATGATCCCTTATTCTACTGAAATGTAGTGCCAACCCGCAATCTTGAAATCTCTAACTACTATTTATATGCATGAATTTCATCATTTCGAATTTCAGCTGGTTAAATTCACCCGTCCAAAAAATATGAGATGGGGCTTCATGAGAAGCACTGACTGTACGAGGTCTGTAAATTGAGTGATGAGACTGGCAATGTAGCATTTGATCTGGAGGCGCCGAAACTCCAGTAGGCCTACATAGATAGTGTTTTGTCAAGAGCCCGGGTTTTCCGGTGGTTGAAGGCATTTTCAGAAGGGAGAGAGTCGATTGAAGATGAACCACGAAGCCGAAGGCCTTCATCCTCAAGAACCGATGAAAATATGGACAGAATCCGAGATCTTGTGTGTTCAGATCGTCGATTGATAGTAATAATAATCTGGGAATAGTTAAACTTGAGGCACACCACCACTCATCAGAGGACAAAGGCTACTTGCCACACAGCAGTGTCAATAAAGCAGTTTTTGGTTAGTAAAAACATTCCTGTGGCTCCTCAGCCTCCTTATCCGTCTGACTTGAGTCCTTGCGATTTTTTTCTCTTCCCTAAGTTGAAAAATCACCTCAATTGAAATTATTTTGGGATATTCGAAAACATTTAAATGCCTGTAACAGACCAGCTGAAAACTATTGCAGTATCGGAGTTCTAGCACTGCTATGAGGAGTGGGAGAACCGTCTCCTGTGGGGCTCCAGATGGAAGTTATTTTGAGAGTGACAATATAAAATTGTAATTATATTTGAATAAAAAATTGAAAAAAGTCAATCTCATCACCTAATTTACAGACCTCATAGATGCTTATTGAGTGGTTTCTATTTTAGGGAAACGGTTTGAATGCGGCAATTGTGGAAAATCCTACAAACACAAATTCCATCTGAATAGACATGTGCGGTATGAATGTGGGAAATTACCTTCATATCACTGTGAAAGTTGTGGTAAAAATTTTTACCATAAATATAACTACAAGGCTCACATGAAAACTGTTCATGATATTACTTTATTACATGAAATCCAATGCTGAAATAAGATGAATAAATCTTATTCGTTGGTTAGTAAACTTCAATGGCTGATTCCTTGGATGTTTTTCAACAAGAAAGTTTCATACGAACTAGATCCGGTAATTCTTCATTTATAAGCTACACAATACGTTATGCAATACTTTGAATACATACATACTTAAAATTCATCTTTTTGAATCAGAATATTTGTTTCCTTGTAGTAAATTACGAACTGGACAATGTTGTTGATTATGGTTAATGACGGACTCATCTCCCATCAAAGGATCCCAATTATTATTTCATTATAGTATGTGCATGGTTTTCAATTTTTTTTATTTTTTCCATGTAGATTGTAGATGTTTACAAAGTTTCAGCAGAATGCACGTTTTTTATTTTATCCATTTTGTCGATGGCTCTGAATAAAGATTTTACAGTCCCCATACTGAACATTTTTAGTAATTTTGTTCATTTTTTAATCCAAATTTGGTACTTTATGTTAAATTTGGTGCTGTATTTTTTAGAAAAACCTTTTGGATGCACTCGGTGTGGAAAATTCTACAAACAAAAATCGAACCTTAATAGGCATATTCGATTTGAATGCGGGAAACCACCATCTTTCCAGTGCAGCTATTGTGGCAGAAAATTTCATCAACAATGCAACTATAAAACTCATATGAGGGCCTTCCATGGCATTTTTCAAACTCCGTGGCATAAAAACTGTATATTAAAATAAAAAAGTTTCTTCGAATATTCATCATATTTGTTTATCTTCAGCAAAGTTGAATTGAATCTTGTAAATATTAGAGGACGTGGTAAATATTTGAATTTTTCCAGTAACTTCAAATTGTGAGCAGTTATTTGGTTAGCTTGAAATATTCAAGTCCATAGAAATTATTGGCTTATGGCTTAATTATACATCTGACTAACGTATTCTAGATAGCCAACCTAATGCTGTATTCCCGCGTCCAAAAAATATAGACCAGATGCCGTAGCGTGATCTACCAGAATTTGACACAGTTCTTTCTGCGTTTATTATATATGCTTTGAAGCGATTAGTGTCTCGTAGATGCGCTGTTTGTATGAGCATATATGACTATATAAGTGACCAAAACGCCATCTATGCGACAGTAAACTTTTCATAGTACATATAGTAAATAGAGAAACATCTGTGACAAATTCTCGTAAAAGATGCTACGGTTTATCATTTTTTGGGCCCAGGAATATAGCATTGCCTATACGCCATATGCATGAGCATATATTAATCAACAGTAATACATATATGCGTATTTTATCAAACATTAGTAAAGTGGAAAAATGGAGAAAAGCAAAAAAATGGAAGACTGGAGGAAGAGACGTTGGTAAAGACAAGTACCCAAGTAATTTATTTTTTAGATGTTATTTTTAGTAGTTTGTTTTGTGATAAAAGGTTTAACTAACTATGCTAAAATTGTGAAAAAGTGAGTGTCATTTATATTTCATTTTAGACAGACCGTTTGGATGCACCAGTTGTGAAAAGGCCTACAAGAGAAAATCCCACCTGACGAGGCATATGCGATACGAGTGTGGAAAACCGCCTTCGTTTCAATGTATCCATTGCGGTAAAATGTTTCACCAGCAATCAAACTATAAGACTCATCTCAAATCATGCGATGTGAATTATCATGACCATTTAATCAAACTGTATTAAATAAATCTTATTGTACACAATTATAACATAATCATATCTTCTCGTCCATATACTCGATGCTGTTCAGAGGTTGTCTGACTGATCGATGACTTTTCCTTAACGGACAGTCGCAGGACACTTTCGCACCGCCTTCGACGACCTGGCTCTCTTCTTCCGCTAGGTCAACGGGCTTTACTCCTCAGAGCTGTCCTCCATGAAGACGCCGCGCGATGGTAGATTTTCAGCTCCCATCAGAGAAGTTTGAAAATAATATTTTTTTAATACTTTTGAATATTATACATTCAACGACTGAACTTTTATGTTTCTTATTATGCTCATATTATGTTTTAGATGGAATTCTTATTTTTTTCATTTTAGCATGAGTATCGGTTGATTAAGTATTGTAATACCTGCATTTTCACTAAATAAATGTTGATCATATTTTTCAGTGAGACCATTCGTGTGCATAAGATGTGAGAAGCGTTATAAAAGGAATTCACAACTAGACCGCCATGTCAAGTATGAATGTGGGAATGAACGGACATTCTTTTGTCAATAAAGCGTTTCATCTAAAATGTAACTGAAATGTACATATGAAACAGTGTCAATTTAGAAAAGATTGCTCACATTCAACAAAAAGTAAATGGTAGCTAATATGACAGAAAATATTCTGGGAGGGGAGTCTCAAATTTTACGCTTTAGCAAATTGGTGTTTTTGAACTGCGGCATATTGTCGACTGCAAAAACTGGTACGCTTGTCACTGCTGCCACATTTTTCAGGTAATTCTGATTTTGAGAGGGGGAAAAAGGTTATTAAATGTTACGAAATGACACGCACAGTTCCAATGTGTTGTGCAAGGTCATTCGGACTGGAGACTCTTGACATACGCAATTATATTGTCACCGATCTATACTAAGTGACATATAAATCCGAATACCCAGTTTAAATGGTTTTATTTTAATAAAATTTTGTATAAGTACTTAATGAAGCATAATAAGTAAATGATAAAAATTTCAAAATGATTGCACAGCTTTAAAGCCCTTCGATCTTTAATAATGTGTGGATGCACGCTGATGTGCTACGCATTCTCCAACGTGCCTAGGCATGCTTCTGATCAGGTGGTCAATGTCCTCCTGTGGTATCTCATTCCAGGCAACCACCAACTCCTCTCGAAGTGCTTCTAGAGTCTGAGGAGGACGTTGCAAATTGAGCAATCTCCTGCCCATCATATCCCACACGTGCTCAATTGGGGATAAGTCGGGAGATCTTGGTGGCCATGGTAACAATGTGACATCATTATGTTGAAAGAAGTCTATTGTGACTCTTGCAACATGTGGTCGGGCATTATCTTGTTGGAAAGTTGGATCTGCCAGGGTGTCAAGATAGGGTAAAAGATGGGGTTCTAGAACTTCGTGGATATAACGCTGCGCGTTCATGTTACCTCTGATGAAGATTAAAGCTGACCTGGAACCATAAGCTATAGCACCCCAAACCATAACTCCAACAGTGTGATGAACATGTCTTTCAACAAAAAACTGTGGATTCCTCCTTTCACCACGTCGCCTTCTAACCCTGGCACGAGCATCGTGCGTGCCTAAACAAAATCGAGACTCGTCACTAAAGACAATACTGTTCCATTCCTGATCCCAGAGTGACCGTTGTCTGCACCACTCAAGGCGATTACGTCGGTGTAAGGGTTAGAAGGCGACGTGGTGAAAGGAGGAATCCACAGTTTTTTGTTGAAAGACATGTTCATCACACTGTTGGAGTTATGGTTTTGGGTGATATAGCTTATGGTTCCAGGTCAGCTTTAATCTTCATCAGAGGTAACATGAACGCGCAGCGTTATATCCACGAAGTTCTAGAACCCCATCTTTTACCCTATCTTGACACCCTGGCAGATCCAACTTTCCAACCAGATAATGCCCGACCACATGTTGCAAGAGTCACAATATACTTCTTTCAACATAATGATGTCACATTGTTACCATGGCCACCAAGATCTCCCGACTTATCTCCAATTGAGCACGTGTGGGATATGATGGGTAGGAGATTGCTCAATTTGCAACGTCCTCCTCAGACTCTAGAAGCACTTCGAGAGGAGTTGGTGGTTGCCTGAAATGAGATACCACAGGAGGACATTGACCACCTGATCAGAAGCATGCCTAGGCGCGTTGGAGAATGCGTAGCCACATCAGGGTGCATCCACACATTATTAAAGGTCAAAGTGCTTTAAAGCAGTGCAATCATTTTGAAATTTTTATCATTTACTTATTATGCTTCATTAAGTACTTATACAAAATTTTATTAAAATAAAACCATTTAAACTGGGTGTTCGGATTTATATGTCACTTAGTATATGTACACAAGTATCTTATATTAATGAAAGCGATTCATTTATTATCGATGAAATTGTCTACTCTGAATTTTGTGACACTAAGAAATAACATCAAATATATTTAATCAGTTCTGTCCACGTAAATTGTGATTGCTGTGTATTCGAGAAATCACAAAACTGTTTGGCTGTTGGAATAAAAACAGTCTACGTACTCTGAAATACGCGTTTGTTTGGGAAATTCTAAATACAAATAAAGAATAAATAAATCTCGCAGGGTCTATTTTGACGAGATTCTCTCGAAAACGAAATTCAAGAAATTGCTTTATGAGTATGAGAACATACCCTCTTGGTCCGCCATTTTTTGCCTAGCAGTTGATATACAGGGTGGGGCAGAAAGACCTCACCGATTTGGAAACCGTCTAGCTATGCCAATGGGGGGGATAGCGCAGTGGGGGATATATCATTCAACTTGTCTAATCCTGTCATTTTTAGTATAAATCATGGCTCGAACAGCGACAGGACCAGCAAATGGAGGAGCTGTGAGATCGTCAATTCAGCAATCTCCGAAGTGCTATGCACGTAAACATGACATGCAACTGCTTTGCGATTATCAAATCGGAGTGTTCGGAGAATCCTGCACCGGGATCTTGTATGCATTGACTTAAAATGGCATTATATATGCTTTTAAAAAAATAAAGTTTTTTTATCAAGGTATATCTCGATTAGTTCAGTTTTTATCGGCTCTCCAAATCGTGGATGTTTTTCTGCCCCACCCTGTAGATTTCAACATTATCAAATACAGTATTGAAGTCTGAATAAGGCAGCGCGAAGCGCCATCTGCCAGTCGAATCGTCCACTGCGAACAGTTAATAGCAGCCTAGTCTCCACCTACCCGCTGGCGACGAATTTATCTGTGTAGTAGATGTGGTCTACTTGCCATTGAACAATGTTAACATGCTGCTTTTGTCAGCCCGACCAAAGATAGCTGGACAGCTGTTTCGTTCGTGCTTTTTGGCTTCTCATCAGCATGGTCTAGGCTTGGTCCATCGGACAACAAACGAAAGCATAGCATCTTTACACTATCAAAAGTGTTATTAGAACTCAAACTTTTGATAGTGTTCCGTTGCTATGCTTTCGATCGTTGTCCGATAGACGAAGCCTAGACCATAATAGTGAGTATTCAAAAAGCAGGAAACAGCGGTCTATGGTTGGCGGACTTTGGCCGGACGGACGAAAGCAGCATGTTTAGCTGGTATTGAATTCGCTGAGCTATGTACATATAAAAAAACGGATAGGACCTACTAATACTTGTTCGTAACTATGTTTTAAATAGTGCTGGTTAAACAAACCGCTTTTGATTCCAGTTTTAGTCCATACATGCTATGGAAGAGGCAAGTTTGTTTATGTCCAACCAAACTTGATAAAAACATCGAATACAGGGTATTCTGAAAATTAAAATTTTCTTTTCTTTCTGTCCTGTTTTCAGTTTGTTTCAGATAAGATTTATAAACAAGTTTACACACTTTTGGGTTGAATACTGACGCGCATCGAACTTTATTATTACAAAGATCAGAAGCTTCTAAACCGCCTTGAACGTGTTTCACTCATACTGAAGGTAGCATTCACAACCCCATACACCCCACAATACTCAAACCTCAATTCTTAACTTCTACATAACTTCCTTTGAAAATGATCTGGAGCCTCTGGATCGTAAAAAATGAGATTTGAGCGCCACTAACCGATTTTCAGAAACGACTAAACTTTTCCGTCCCTGGAATAGTAGTAACCTAAAATCAAAATCAGACCGGTACTTTCCAACTTATAGCAGGGCCAAGGATTAGCGAACAAACAAGTCAGACTAATGGAAATAACTGACATGTTTTTTTCGTGATGTACACGTGTAATGTAACGCCAAAAAGCATTCTCATTTTCAAAATGTTTTGCTACCTCGGGAGTTGGCTGTGGGAAGAAATATACCGTAACAAAATATTCGTGCAGCTCAAACTTGAACAAAAATGGTCACTTTTCATAGTCGATCGTGACCTCAATATCAATTTGTTATATTTGTGATAATGAGGCATTTATTCCATGATAATGATAATGTAAGCCAAGTTACGACGAAACAAAATTTGTAATGGATTTCAAGTTCAAGGTTTCGGGATTATGACGTAATTTTAAATCATGAACAGCTGTTTCGTACTATTTGGCATGGTCTCGGCTTTGTGTCAGGTAGGACAACGAACTTGAATTGTCCATTCTGAATCTTGCAATAAATATTCGTATTCTTTGATTCGCCCCATATGGTCTCCTACTTAAAACTATATTTTTCCTTTTCAGAAAAGCCATTTTCATGTCCCAACTGCAGACGGTCTTACAAAAGAAAATATGACCTAAGTAGACACTTGAGATATGAATGTGGAAAAGAACCATCATTCAAATGTGATTACTGTGATAAGGCTTTCAAACAAAAATCCAACTGTAAGCAGCATATATTGATGTCTCACATTTTAAAACAAAAATGGAAATGATTTGATGTTATAAAGCTGTAATATATTTTTATAATCAAACATTGCTGCTTGGTGCTGTTCGTATGGCCGGTACGTCTGATCATTTGTGCACTGAGAATGAGGCTTTCCTCATTTGTAACGACCTTAGCTCAAAACTTAAATATCAAGAAAAATTCTTGACCGCAGTCATTGTAAACTAACTGGAAAATCTATGTCTTCTTTAGTGTGCTTGCTGTAGCCTTCAAATGTGTCGACTGCCACAGATTTTACAAACGGAAGTATGACACATTAGATACGAATTTGGTAAAAAACCCATTTTATTGTAACTATTGTGATATGGCATTGTATCTAAAGCAGTGGTTCCAAAACTTTTTTCTTACATACCACTTCGAAAAATTTACTGTTTTCAGTGGACTCCATTCCCCCATTAAATTCCTAACGATGAACATTTTCACAGTGGTAAAAGTAAAAACAAAAATATTTTCTTACATCCTATTTATTAGAATAACACGATTACACATTTTATAGGAATAAAATTAAAACTTAACAACCTGCAACTTAACTTCTTTCGCAATACAAATCAACAGTGCACAAAATAGACCAATAAATCAGAATGTTAATGAAAGAGATTTGCTATTTAAACTTATTTCCGAAAGTAATGAAATAACACGGACCAGGTTTTTTCGTGCCGGTTGTTCAGTCCTATTCAGATTCAGTGATTTCCCAGGTCCATACACTGAAAGCACTTCTGCTAATACATTCTATGTCATTGATAGTCAAAGATGGCTACAGGCGATAAGCAAGTGAAGCCGCTACTTTAGGGAGCAGTGCAAATAATGAAAGTGCGATTTTTATTTAATATGGGGATGTTGATAGAGGTATCATGGTTTTTTCTTTTTTAGTAAAAAGGTTCGAATGCACGACATGCGACAGAAGCTATGCAAGAAAAGAATCCCTTACTAGGCATCTGAAATACGAATGTGGCAAAAAGGCCTCTTTTCAATGTGAATACTGTAATAGAATGTTTCACCTTAAGTCTAACTGTCAGCAACATATTCGCCTACGACACCTGCGAAAGCCGATATGAGAAAACTGATGTTTTGTGAGATAAGACTGTTATAATATGTATATTTTTTACATTAAATCTTCCAGCAAAAAAAGATATTTCGAGTTTCTTAGAATGTTTTCTTCGCAACGCGTTTTTTTTCGTAAATGCGTTGTTGAATTCCCCTCAATATGAATTCCGGTGCAAATTTTTTCTAAACAAATTATAAATACATCTTTGTTTCACTACTTTTTTAGGGTGTACTTCTCACTCCATTGGCGATTAAGATTATAGTGTCGAAAAATTAAAAGAATGAGATATGTCTTTTGGATGTTATTTCATGAAAAACCATGTCACTCATTTCTGCCGGTGTGTCAGTCCGCAAAATATTGACTCGTCTACTACCGCGAGCTGTGTAGGTTTTGAAAATCGATCCAGTGGCAGCGAAGCTAGGGGTAAAAAACGAAAAACAGCAACCAGCTACCCAGGAATACGCGATATCCTTTACCAGCGGCGGGTCCGATCCAATTTCAACAACGCGGACTCTACCCCAGGCCGCTGCGTCTTCGAGATCATCGATTTTTGATCCTTTAGTGTCATATTGTCACTCCTACAATAGTAGGAAGCCTGTATGGCCTCCTTGATTTTCATTGTCTTTTCTCTCCTTCACTATGATCTTGAGGTTGCAGCCACAACGCAAAAAAGTTCCTTCTTTCATCTTGGCATCTTGCAAAATCAGTCCTGCATAATTTTGAAGCCTCCCTCCTTCACAATTTAGCCATTCATTTTTTCAACAAAATTTTTCATTTCACAATCAATATTTTATTACCTGTTCGTTGTTGATGCTGTTCAATATAATGGTTCTTCTCCGTTTTTTTTTGGATTGTGCGTCTCGAAAGATTTCAACGCTGTGAGTAGTTTTTCAACGGCATTGTATTGGATTTAAAGTGTCATGCAATTATCTCTTTAGCCCTGATGAAGATAATAAACATTTTCGAAAGAACAAACGTTTTCTCTGCCCCGAATTTATTTGGGTTGTGACTCACCTCAAGATCCTTGTACTAGTATTTCTCTGTCCAATTATATACAATTAACAATGTATTTGTTTCAGTTAAACCATATCCATGTCCGAACTGCCCAAGGTCATATACAAGGAAATCTCTACTAGGTAGACACACAAGATATGAATGTGGGAAGGAAAAATCATTTCATTGCGAATATTGTCCAAAGACATTTCACCTCAAGTCTAACTGTAAAAAACATATGTATATATGCCAGTACAAAAAGTGAATGCTGGTTTGTATACTTACGAAGAAATTGTTGGGAAAACTAAAAATTCAAAATTATTCTGCAATGTGTTCTTGTAAATAAATTTCAAGTCTCTCTCTTGTCAAAATGGTTTCATCCTGTCACAAATACAATGCGCAAATTTATTTGTCACTGCTTATACTAGATGTAGTGTGTTTTTTTTGTATTTGAGGATCATAACGGAAGCAGCTAAAGCGATGATGTGGTGCTTTGAAATATTGCTGTTGCTGTACGTTTGTACCACGGTTCGTATCGGTAAAAATTATATATCAGTCGATCTCGAAACGTCGAGTATGACACCTTTTGTCAGCGGGTCTGTTATTAACACATTGACTGCCAACTACGAGATATCTCGTAGGTTGTTTACATGTGCAGGACACTAACGACGAGTTATCTCGTAGCTTCTTTATGACATACATAAATAATCAATTGGATTCTGGAAATGAAATTTTTGAAAATACCATGGCAGTTAACGTGTTCAAGATCCTGCATGGAAAATGGCCTTTTGATAACCATTTGAACCAAAGGAAGTTGGTACACATCTGGAACTACCTCTTGACGATATTACGTATCTGAATTAATGAAATAATAGAATATTAGTATAAAGCGTGATGGCCATGATATTGGGAATAGTACCTAATAACATAATTAATATATGGCGATCTTTGACATTCGTATATTGAAACTTTAAAGAATAGTTAATTAAAAAGCTAATACTAGATTCATTCAGTGTAATGTGGCCTATGAATATATCGTTTCTATAAATGTGCACAAATTAAAAAAAAAATTATGAATCTACAATGAAGACTTCCTTTGTTTCAGATAAATCATATCCATATCCGAACTGTCCAAGGTCATATATAAGAAAATCTCTCCTAGTTACACACACAACTTATGAGTGTGGGAAACAAAAGTCATTTCAATGTGATTATTGTCCACAAGACATTTCACCTGAAGTTTAATTTTAAACAACGTATGTATTTCTGCCTATACAGAAGATGAATGCTGGTGTTGTTACTTATACAAGAACTTGAGTTTTTTTTTTTTTTATACTCCAACTACCACGAAGGCCTAAGGCCTAAGCACCTATTGGGTGCCGTGGGGCTATGGGGGATACATGGGAAAGGGGGACGCCACACGGACTCTGGCGAGGGAACACGTGTGCATGCAACATGCACACATTCTGGCTCCGCCTACGAGAACCGCCGGGTGGTACCTCCGCGTTCGACAGTCAGAGACCATCTACCACCTACGATTGAGTATAAATCTTCGATTATACCTGTTTTGAACTGTGTTCTTGTGAATAGATCTCATACGAGACCCTTCTGTTTTTTCTGTGAATAATTTTGGAATATAGCATTAGTAATCCTAGTTGAATCTAAAGGTGGGTCCAGATATGTTCCTTTATCCGTACCGTGCCCCCGACTCATATCACCGTCGCGATCCAAGAACTCTGGACGCATAAATAATAACCAGTATCTTCGTAACGTCGCTGCAATCACCACGTATGCATTTCTGGGAGAAGTGTCGTCCGACTATGTCGTCGCATGCAGAAGTCTATGAGAATTTCGCGATTTCTTGCGCATGATTCATTGTTATTCGTAATATTATAACAACAAAAATAAAAAAACAAAGGAGGCGTCGTTGGTGGGCATTAGAAATGTATAATAATAGAGAAACATGTGGCGGACTTGATAAGAGAGTTAAAATTTCAAAGCATAAGTGGAAAATACAAAAACTTCACTTGCATGTCACCAAGCGACTTCGAATTCTTGATTAATTTAATTGGTCCAAAAATAAAAAAAGCAGATACCACATACAGGCGAGCGATTTCGGTACAAGAAAGATTGAGCATAACTTTGCGATATTGATTTTGAACAATCCAGGAGATCAACGAAAGTTATCCTTAATTTTGCAAAATTCCATCTGAACCAGGTACATAAATAAAAATGAATAAAATACATGTCATGCTGCTTGTACCTGTATTAAAAAATTTTTATAAACATACTTAAAAAATTATTTTCGCACTGTATAAAGTTTTTCTAGGTTTTTTGGGTCATTCTCAACAAAACAGGTCCTAAGGCGCCAGGGTACCCGGGTTTTTCGTCAAGTATTACCTGGGTGCGAAAACTCAGATACCTGGATATACCCGATACCGGTGGGTCCGAAAAGCCTATTCGCCAGGGGTTTATAGTTGTGAATCGTTGGGGCTGCAACCGTACGTATGCTTATGCATGGCGTTGGATTGGGTGATTGTATATAGTTTTTCAAGGCGTTAAAACAAATTAAATCTTAGATTCTTACAAACCATTTAAGTTGTCACCAAGAGAACAAACACTATTGACAGATTCGAGAGGAGGAGACTAATAGAAATTCGATTTTTTCTTTTTTAATATTAATCGACGACGACATCATTCTCTCTTTGAGACCAGTGAATTAGAAGTTAAAATTATGAATTGCTTATATTTTCCATTATAGATAGATAGATAGATACATTTATTGTCTTGTAGATCAAAAAAAAATGACATAAGACTCGTCCTAAGAGGGAGGTACATAGTACACATAATTAAAAATAAAAACGAAACAAACATAAGTATTTACAAAGTACAAACAGGGACAACTTAAGGGACAGACATTCACAGATAAAAAAAGATTAAAAAAATATATCACAGTGCGAGGTATTCAGACAAAGAGTAGAAATAATTTTCAACTAATACTTTTCGTAGTTTACATTTGAAACTAGCAACACTACTGACATTCCTGAGGTTAGCTGAATGTTTGTTATATATTCTGATGCAGGTGAATTCCGGTGAATTTTCAAACAGCGTCAGTGTGTGTTTTGGAATACTCAGACTCTCACCTGCCCTTGTATTATAATGTGTGTTGATGTTTTTGTTCTGTATAAATTTTGTTTTGTTTGTATGTGTGAAAAGGACGCACTTATAAATATGAATGCTTGGTAGAGTCATGATGTTTTTACTTCTGAAGATATCTCTGCAGGATTCTCTTCTACGAATGTTGAATATCAATCTGATTATTCTCTTCTGTTGAACAAATGCTCTAGAAATTGAAGTTGCTTGTCCCCAAATTATGATTTTCCTTGATAAATGTGAGTGGACGAGAGCATAATATACATCTGGTAAAGCTGACTCTGATAAGCAAGACTTGAGCTTAAGAATCGCATAATATGATTGGTTCAACTTTTTACACACACTGTCCATGTGTTGTTGCCAACAGAGCTTTGCATCCATTTCTATTCCCAAGAATGTCGTAGTTTTCGATGTCTCATGATTTGCTAGAATAGGGACGTTTGTATAAAAATGTATAACATCTGACTTTTCGAGGTTTAAAATCAAACGATTTGCTTGGCACCACCCTTTCATTTCACCTTTTACTCCATGTATTTTTGCAATAATGTCATTGCATGTAGTTCCACTTACAAGAACTGACGTATCATCCGCATAATTTGTTACAAATCCAGAGAGATGCAAATCATTTATATATAGAATGAATACAAGGGGTGCTAAAACTGAGCCTTGTGCTGCTCCAATGTCGATACTGTACGTTGCGGATGTAATTCCGTTAATATTATTATATTATTATATCTTTGAAAATAGAGGTGCGTTCGTTATACATATAATTTTAGATATGTTCACCTAACTTTCTGTTTGTTCAGTGTATTGCAGGTTCTTTTTAGCGAAACTCGGTTTGAATGAGGTAATATTTCCTTACCTGCACTACCAACGGACCAACTTAGCTTGACTGAGATTTGTCCTAATTTGTTTATTTGCAAAAGGTAATTTTTTAGGTTATGCTCTGATCACGGTTAACTTGGCTATTTTTTTTGAATTCTGAAGTGAGCAGCCTTTTTTCTGTTGGACTGTCTCACTTTACTTGTAAAACAATCGCAAGTCCAATCTCGCACGAGATCAATTAATTTTTGTCTTTTTCTTTCTGAATAACATTGGATCAGCTGAAACCAACAAAAATATTTGGATTCTGTGTAAATATCTATCCCTGCAGGTTTTGTATAAATACACCATAGTAGACCAACTGTATCGCCAATGTAGCTCCAACAATGAAAATTAGTTTTTTGATGCCTTTTAACGCACACTCCCGCACTTTTGGTGTCAATGATATACTAAGGATAGGTACATTGTGTGGAATATTGCAAATTTTGGCGTATGTCCTGTTACTGCACGAAATACGTAAAAAACAGGTAGTTATCCTAAATGTTTATGAAGATTAAGGGTCGTCTTTTTGCTATGAGATTCATCCAATTCACCAATGACCATAAGCCTATCTATGAATCTACAACGAACCATTCCTTTGTTTCAGCGAGATATCTATGTCCGAACTGTCCAAGATCATATAAAAGGAAGGATCACCTAATCAGACACACAAGATATGAGTGTGGAAAGGAAAAGTCATTTCGATGTGATTATTGTCCTAAGACATTTCACCTGAAATTTAACTGTAAAAAACATGCCGTTTTATGTAAATTCAAGTCATAGTTTATATGTATATTTCATTGCGTTGTTACAAATAAATCTATATTTCTCTTCGTGGTTTTTGGTAGGTACATGAAATGGGCACGGATGTTTTAGGCCAAGAAAAGTGGATATTATATATATACACACACACACACACCTATATATATACCTATATATATATACACCTATCTATATATAGGTATATATATACACCGCGAGATTGTTGCTGAAATTGTTCTTAAACGACAATGAAGGGAACACATAGTCGACGAATAAAAACTGGACCGATGTTCGATTAGGACGGAATTATTTTATTAATAAATGGCAAATCATAGCTATATTCTTTTAAACACTGATTGATTTGGAAGAACTTGAAAAATTATCAACTATTGAAAAATCCTTCGAGATTTCATTTTTTCTGGATAACCTCCACATTATCCAACATGTGCCGGCTGACTGACATTCTACAGCGGCCTATGAAATGTGACATTGAAGTTAATGAAAGGTCATTGGGCGTTTCGTACCTGTGACGCGTGTTGCCTACTATGTAGGTAGTTCTGTAATATAGTACAAGAGGGTGTGTTTTGTTATCCGATGAAGTACAGAGTTATTTTCAAATCTGATAGATGTTGTTGTGGAAGGAGTGTGATTTGAATGTTATCCTACCAAAGAGCTAGGTAATATGTAGGAAAAAAAGATTTGGAGCAAATTTATTTTAATTTTATTATAGATAGTGACGAATCTTTATTAAGTAATTTGAGCGATTATTGGGAGAGGTCGATGCCCTGTGGAGTTGACGTATGAAGCCAGAGCACATCGTTCTGGATGCAGTCGGGCACTATATATATATATATATATATATATAACTTGAGACGTGGTCATTGTCGTCTAGACCAGTCGACGAAGTACCCAACAAAAGGCGGAAGCTTTAATTTTTCACCTATATATATATATATACAGGGTTATCCAAATTAAGTGTCCACCATTAGTAACTTTGTTATTAGTGAAAATACAAAGTTGTTTGAATTAGCAAACTAGTAGCATTTTTAACGCTGGTAAAAATGAGAAATAAAAAAAAACAATTGAGAGTCGTTATTTTGATTTTTTTCAGTAAAATAACATTTTTTTAAATGGAAACCCCTGTATATTATATTTTTTTCTGTTAAAGCATCAAATTTTAAACAAAAAAGCTTAAAATAACTTTTCTCCTAGGTTACAAACTGTTGAAGTTATGGCCTCCAATCTGAAACAATTAAATTGTATCGACAAACTTTATTTTCAACATCAACTTATAATCTTACAAAATACAATAACAATTTTTTTTAAAGAAGATGCTCGAAAACACCACCTTGTTCTTCAATACATTTTTGGGCACGTTTTTCTACTGCTCGAACTGTCTTAAGTATGGTCCTACCATCTATCTGGGTTATCTTTTCCCTAACTGCAGTCTTTAACGCGTCAAGGTTATCGTACCTTCGCTTGTAAATTTGGTATAAGCTTCAAAATATCCAATAACTGCAATTTCCGTGGCCTCGCTTATTGTGAATTCTTTTTTTGCCCTTGTTTTAGCAAAAACATTTTCGTTGCCCCTAAATTTTCGATAAAGTCTCAGAAAATATCGTTCATACGGTTGAATGCGAGCGGGATATAATTCACTGTAGTATTCTCTTGCTCTCAAGGAGGATTTTCTGCACACTAAATAGCATTCTAACATATCACACTTTTCTTCATGGGAGAACATTTTTCTTTAAATTAATGACACAATAAAGCTTATAAACAAGTATTTACACTAATGTTTGACATTATTTGATTTTATCATTGTTTTCCAAAGCCTTCTAGTTGCGAGTATGTCCAGTTTAACAATTTGTCGCTTATCTTAATGCTGTCAAATCGCGAACGCCATGTTGTTTTCATAGCCGTCTTAATATTATAATACTGCAAATAATTAAAAATATTTATCGTTATTTTGACTTTATTTTTGACTTTAGCGGAAAAGTCATTATGAACTTTTTTGTTTAAAATTTGATGCTTTAACAGAAAAAAATATAATATACAGGGGTTTCCATTTAAAAAAATGTTATTTTACTGAAAAAAATCAAAATAATGACTCTCAATTGTTTTTTTTTATTTCTCATTTTTACCAGCGTTAAAAATGCTACTAGTTTGCTAATTCAAACAACTTTGTATTTTCACTAAAACAAAGTTACTAATGGTGGACACTTAATTTGGATAACCCTGTATATATACATACATATATATACATATACAGGGTGACGGGAAAATAGATGCGGAGCCGGTAGGGGGAGATAGTACAAGCCAATCTGAGTCGATTTTACTATAGGAACTACTGTCCGAAAATTAGCCGTTTTCGAATTATACTAATTTTTAAGATTTTATAAAATTAATGTCCTTTATACGTTAACCAAGTCATAAAACTTGAAAATTGGGTGTTTCATTTGATTTTATTTCTGGTTTTATAATAAAAATATTCTAAAATACGAATCCACAATAGAAGACCTCAGAAACAGGATAATACATGCAGCACAAGACATTCAAGCCTCTCTTAGGAATTCGGCAGTAATAAAATCAGCTATCATAAGAAGAGCAAGTGTGTGCATTAGAAAAAGGGGGCGCATATTAAAAATGTATTATAAAAATAAAGAAATGTAGTTTCAAACAAATTATCCTGTATTAAGGTATGATTTTGTAAGTGTAGTATTTTTATTGCTTTTTCCTTTCTCCTTTTATAATAGTAATATTTTTGCCAATTCTTAATCGTTTTGTGATTTTTATACCTCATTTGAAAAGTAATGAAACGTAGATGTTTTCTAATTATTTTGTACGAAAAATTTGTATGCGACGTTTGAGATGAACGAAGAATTTTTAACAAAAATCGCACTATTTTGACGGTTACTGCATGAGATAACGTCAATAATGTACATTTGAGTATCAATTTTCGTATTTTAGAATATTTTTAGTGTAAAACAAAAAAAAAGTCAAAAGATACACCCAATTTTCAAGTTTTATGACTTGGTTAACTTATAAACGACGATAATAGAATCTTAAAAATTAGTAATATATAATTCGAAAACGGTTAATTTTCGGACAGTAGTTCCTACAGTACAATCGACTCAAATTGGCTTGTACTATCTCCCCCCACCGGCTCCGCATCTATTTTCCCGTCACCCTGTATATATATATATACATATATATATATATATATATATATATATATATATAATTTGGGCGACAGTAAATTTTCTTGGTGGTATCGTTATATATATATATATATATATATATACAGTTATAGTTATAAATTCACACATTTGACTGATTTAAAAAAAATCAAATTGGTAGATTTGCGCGTCGATAGCCGCATGTTACGTTACTAGAAACTTAACGTACCTGCCCGACTTCAAGCAGCTTGCAGCTGAATTACACAACCTCTTCCTACAAATACATGGCTCGATGGAGTATTTTCTTCCAGTTTTGAACAAAATGAACCATATCGTTTTTATGGTTGCCGTTTCAATAACGTTTTGGCAAATAAACCTAACTTCATTTATCTATTCTCCATGTTGTCTACATCATTGTCTATATTATCTACATGCTGTCTACTATATGTTCTATCAATGATTTTCAAACGGTTTTCAACTAACAAAAATTCTTTTGACCAAACGACTTGTCAAAAAAATGGCTATTAACTCTATGCGTCAAAGTAAATTGTTTACCTGACTTGACTGTCCACAACCGTCAGAAATTCATTGCCAGAGCATGCCTATTATATATGCTTTTTGTGCATTGTAAACGTAGACAATTAAAGTAAACGCCCTAACCGAAGCAGAAACGCGTGCTAATATTTGTGCACTCAAGGATGCTATTTTCCAGATAGACCGTTCGTATGTACCGCTTGTGGCAAAAGTTACAAAAGGAAAATGCATTTAGTAAGCCATATGAGATACGAATGTGGAAAGGAGCCTGCTTTTCGCTGCGAATTCTGCAGTAAATTGTTCCATCAGAAGTCAAACTGCAAAAAACATATGAGGATGCACCTAACTGACCAGTCGCAAAACTACGAGTAGATTAAACATGCTTGTTAACGAAAACTTCGAGTATGTCCATGTATTTCATCATTCTAGTCAAAATAAATCTTCATTCAATTATATTCATGATAGATAATGAAACTACAGAATTTATTCAATTATATTGCCGACGGGGCAGCCATTTGCAATCAGATTTTACAACTGACTGACGCTGATTGGTAGATAACAGGAAAGCTGGAACGTTATGGTAGACAGAACTCCATATTTCTCTGTAAAAAGGAAACCACATATTCGCTTTCGCAAAATACTCCAATAATTTTCGAAAAAACTGTCAATATTGCCCCTTAGTTATATTTTCAGGAACTGCTATGTTTTACATTACGAAGGTAAACTCAAGATGGTTCTCCCAGGTCAAGTGGGTTGTCACAGTGGTAGTGATTGAGAATACTCATACGTTGACGAGAATGTTTTCGAGGTTGTAAGACGAAACTGAAGAACGTAAGCCTGAGCTTTCACAAAAAAGTCCGCGCATAAGAGGTAGATTGCATATGTATGTGTGAGTGAGATGGATGTACAAAAGTGATGCCGGTAGTTTTAGGGTCGTATCCTCAGTCGTTCCTACGCCTTTTTGGCTTCCTTGAATTTTATAATTTTCTAGTTCCCTGTCAGCGTTCTATTTAGAGTTTACGTTACAAATATTTATTTGAATCAAATTGATAATGCTTTTGATTTATATCATCTGTTATATCAGCCTGAAATCTCATATAAAAAGAAAACATAGCCTCACAATAGGAGAGCAGTGACGCTGACACGGAATGTAGACCTTTCGTGTGACCCGCCAAAAGCAGTAAGATGTTATGAATATAATACGTTGAAATTACCATTTACTGATGTTTGCGGTTTTGTTTGGCCAGAGAAACATGGAGTTCTGTCACTATGAAGACCACTGCATACCTCTCAGATGCTGATTGGTAGATTGATAGATGTCAGTCTACCAGTTAAGTAAGTATGCGTTTCGTCACCGATCAGTAGTCGTTCAATATGAGCAACGCCTTGATAGAATGTGCTTTCATATCTTCATCGACCCTTTTTTTCTAGGAAAATTATTCTATTCCTGTCCATGTGGAAGAAGTTACACAAAGCGGATATATTTGAACAGACATATCAAGTTCGAGTGTGGAAAGGAGCCTATTTTTCGTTGTCAGTATTGCCCAAAAGCCTGTCATCAAAAGTCTAATCTCAAGCAACACCTACTGACACATATAAGAAATCGATATTGAATACTTTAATATTTGAAAGCTACTTATTCCGGAATCTTAGAGGAAATCGCACAAACATTTGTGATGGTGGTTGGGTTTTCAGCTACTCTGCATCTTTTCAGGATTTGTATAGTTTTAATTGCTATTCATCTGTTTACGGATTTGTTTGGATTGTCATAACCTGCTATAAGTTCATGGCTAGTATGAATTTGTGTATAATTTTTTTCGGTTATTGTTCCGATATTTCAGTATTTTGCCAAAGAGCTGTACGATCTTCGATAATTTAATAGTAGGTAGGTAATACTGTGCTTAAATTCCATAGCTTATAATATGGTGGAAAATGTCTAGTGGAAATTGGTATCGATAGTATTCGACTCTCAGGAATCAGCTACTTGGTTAACTGACGAAAATCAAGACCTATTTTTGCAGTACAGTGTTGCATCAGTATTTTTTAAATCTTGATATTAAGAATCCCTGTTGCTGTAGTTTTTGTTATCAAAATTCGACAACACTTTCATTTTAATGTTCCGATTATAAATATTTACCATAATTTGTGTAACTTATAGTCTCCGTTTTCCAACTTCCTTAACTTTCGCCACATATTCCCAAAAACTATACATTACCTAAAATGTAAACGTTATTTGTGATACTTTCTTATTGGCATGAGTAGATTTGTTTTTAGACACATCTTAGAGATGTGAGTGTGGTAGAAACATTAGGTATGTATTTTGATTAAACAGCCATCACTATTCTTATTATTATTATTAGTTGATTTTGTTCTTTTTTATTTCAGTGCCAAGGCTGCCGGTCGCTCCAGAAAACCTTATGGTTCCTACCATTCCCGCTATTATGATGGAGTATTATCACCGAATGCGAAAATGGGACTCGGACCCCGTTAGCGATAAAATCACCCTAAAGAGCCTTACGAGACATGAATTTGGCAAAGCTAACAACGAAAACATTGTATCGAACAGAATTAAAAAGGAATATGACTACAGTATAAACCCGGAGAATAGATACCAATGTGATGTTTGCAGCAAAAGCTACAAAAACAAAAGACATCTATACAGACATCAGAAAGAAGAGTGTATTGGGGTTGAGCCTAAATTCAAGTGTGACATTTGCTCAAATATGTTCCGAAGGAAGTACCATCTGTCAAGGCATATGTCGAATAGACATGGAATTGATTTCAAGCTCGAAAGGATCGATGAAAGGCCAGAACACATTTGATTGGTGTTCATCTAGTATATGAGAAAGAGCGCTTGGCGTCCAAAGATAGTTTCGGTGAAAAAGCGATTTCTTCCACCTGCTTATCCTCACTTCTTAGTGCATTCAGATGTTTTTTTTATTGATATTCGTGGGCTCGGTTTTTCAATCGCCGGTTAACTTGCAAGTTATGTAAGTATAACTTGTAAGTCAATTTCAACATCAGTTGCTTGTGCATTCATTTCTTCAGTTCTGGTTAACAATCCATAAACCGTTGATGCGGTAACGCTGCCTTTGTCAACCATTACAACTTATGTCACTGGTTAGACATTGTGGTTTAACCACAGTTTTATAGCTATTTCATTCGTCACTACCGCTTTAGGACACACTTGACATTGAAAAACACTTTTTGAAAGTTAACTTCTATGTAGCAGTCAAGTTGCAGCTAACTTGAGATTACAAAACCCGGGCTTATGAGTAGAGAACAGTAAAGAAAATTATGAGTCTGTATCATAATATAGACCCGACTTTTTTTGGATCAAATGTCTCTTTTCACAGTTTGGTTAAATTTCGTATGTTACCAAGTTTTATTAACGCTTTTAGTATCTTATCTTTTGTACAGATGTGTGAGTAGAATATTTCATTTATGTTTTTGAGGTATGTAGTATCTTTTCTATTTGCCAATGGAATGGAACTGTGTTAGAATGTGCTTATCCGTTTTATCCGTTTTTATTTTGGTTAATTTTCACGTATAGGCATTGTTGACTTCATGGCTTGTGACAACAATAACTTTAATCGCATATGTAGTTTTTTCAAGACTGAATATATTTTTGATACAGATCATTTTACTTCAGTGCCTTTATCTACAATCCAGTAGTGGCCAAAGTATATACCTAGTATAATATATATTTAGATATAGAAAAAATTTCATTAGACTAATATTTTTTACCATATCACGTGTGCCATTGTATTTGTAGCCTTTATTTGTATTTTTTTAATATACTAATCGAAATAAATAACTGTTTTTCTTTTATAATTGCTAAACACATTATTTCCAGATCTTAAGACAAAATATGATAATCTTCTTTGTGATCGACTCTGTATAATCAATTTTTCTCTTCCCTGTGTTTTTGACGTTAACTTTCGTCAGTCTGCTGTGAATTTATGCGTCAGTCTTTATGTTCTTTCTCTCTTTCACTAACAGCTGAGTCCTGATCTTAATCAATTTTGGAGGAGGGATGTCTGTAATTCTGTGGAGTTCTGTTTGGAAATAGTGTCAGTCTGTGGAAAAAACTAACTGCTTTCAATCCTGCTTTCATCGAACATTTGACATTTCATACACATCATGCTTATGCTTCTTACTCAAACACCTGCTAAGAATAAATCAACGTGATTATAGTTTACTAACTTATCATTTTTGTAGGTTACATTTCGCTGTTATCCATGCGCTACACTTGCGACCAATGCGGTAGATCTTACAAACATAAAACTAATTTGTGCAACCACAAACGGGAAGAGTGTGGCAAGCCGCCATCGTACTTCTGCCCAGTTTGTAAGAAAGGGTTTAAGAAGAAGCAACACCTACAACGCCATCTGGTGGTACACCAAGAGAGTGAGTTTGTTAACGCCAACGTTGATCAAGAGACATTGAAGGCACTTATGACGAATACTACGCCAAAGATTGAGAATATGGTCATTTATCCTTCCTTACCACCTCTTCCAACTTTTCCTAATCCAGCTTACAGGGTTCCGTATTTAGGTGAAACGAGTTCTTATTTTCAAAACATGATGGCTTGTAAGTTTGGAAAGCAAGAACCTCAACAACAACAACAACAGCAACATAGTACTTATTTCGGGGGAATGATGGGAAGTATGGGGAATATTATTAATAAACAGGAACAACAAGAGGTTGCTTTTTTTGGAGGTAGGAATGTTGAACAAGAACTGCGCAGAGATCACTCTGGAACTATGATGGCTGATGAGTTAACCAAGCAAGAACAACCAAGCACTGTAGAGCCGAATTCCAGCTAGATCTCCAGTATTGTATATGGAAAGGGCTGTGGTTGGAGCTATTAAAATTGACCAATAATTCTGTTTACTGTAAGGGAGTCGATTAAAACAAATGCATAATACGGAAGGTAGTGCTTACCTTGGAGCTAGTAAGTCAGTGTTCTAGAATAATACTTTATTTTATGCAAAATTGGAGATAACGTATACTGTCTGCCTGTAAGGTGCTTTTCTCGTTTCGACGTGGATTTAAGTTTCGCAAATTTAGCGGCACTTCTGACTGAAATCATGTGAATGGTCTTAATTATTGGTTAGTATGTGTAATTTCTGTAAAACACTCTAGTCTCGGGCTAGGAAATATGTTAGAGTAAATAAGTGTAAATTGTTCTAATATTGATTAAGAAATCATACAATGTTTAATCGTATTGAAAAACGTCTCGCTCTTTATACGTTACCATACATTCTTTATAGTGATAGCTTAATGACTTCACGCAATTTCCTATTTATCCATTGCCAGTTTAGGTATTTTATTATTATCTGATAATTCGAATGTTAAAACGGTGTATCCTTTAGTGTAGATCATGGTGTAAATATGCAGACGGTATTAGCAATGATTTATTTATTGATTTTTAAGATATAAAAAGTGTTAGTTCATAGAAACTGATTTATTATATAATTTTTATGTAGGAGGATAAACTTAGTTGAACATTTTTATGAGAATATATTTCGAAATAATATAAAGATGATTCATATTTAGCATCCACAATTTATACAATCTATTAATGTATCATTCGCTCCCCGTTTTCCCTTCTAGGAAAGCAATCTGGATGCCTTTGGTAATGTTTTTATGTCGGGAATATAATATTGTACTTGTAATTTATGATTTTTATACATTCATGAAATATATGTGTCTGAAACTGTAAGTATTTTATTATCAGCATGGAATACTTATTCGTTAGGAGATACCACGCTTAATTCTATGGAGCTAGTTAGGTGTATATAGGTTTTGTTTTTTTTACAATTAAATTGAAAAGTAGTATCTATTTTTCCCAATCGACCACTCGAACTCAACAGATATCGAGAACCGATGAAAATTGACGTCACTGTTACTCTAAAACGACGTATTCTTTGCATTTTCCTGATAGCGTATAGTTGTACTACATTTGGGTTTTATGTTCATCTATGGGATACTTTAAGTGATTTTGTTTCAAACAGACTTAAATGACACTTTATTTAATTATGAAAGTGGAATTGAAAGGCTCTACCTAAGGGCCCTATGGTAAAAGTCTCAATTGCTCCGGCCGTAGAAAAAATCTTGTTACTGTATTATTTAGTGCAAAGAACGGTGTTACCCTCTCAAAATATTGTGACGCAGGTTAGGAGACTTGTGACCGACACAGCAATATTTTGCGCTCATAAGACAAATGTAGCTATTTCAGTTTAAAATGACTTATCGTAGTAATGCCTGCCCATCATATTTGTCCAGTATTGACTGCATTGAGCTTTTTTTTGCAATTGCGTAGTGTTGTGCTAGATTTACCGTTTTTTTTTTGCTAATGTATGGTGTTTTTTTTTGCAATAGTGCCAGTGCATCCCGTTTTCTAGCATCAGTGTGAGTATCATAGTTGCAGATTGCATGTCCATTCTCAATTACTTCTGAGATGGTGTGATGTTGATTGTAGGGGTGACCTTGTACGCCTCTACCTTCCAGGAGTACACTCAACTCAAGAATTTCGTCCACGAAAACGTCAGATACGGCTGCGCCAAATGCAAGAAAACTTACTTGCAGAAGAAGACTTTGGGGCGTCATATAAGGTTTGATTGCGGTAAAAGTCCAACATTTGCTTGCACTATATGCCATAAGAAATTCAAGCACGGGTATATTTTGCTTAAACACATGAGACACACTCACGAGATGCAGATTCAGAAATTGAGACATAGGCAAAAAATAGAAGAAGAAGAAGAAGAAGGAGAAGAGATAATCGTGAGTGTGTCTCCGACTTTCGATATTTAATGAATCTAGTCAAAATATTTAGTTTTTAGTTATTTATTATATTTAATATTTATTAAAAGTCAACCAGTAAGCGAATACCAAAAATTAGGTCATGGGGGAAATATTCAGCCTTTCATGAATAGCGAAACATTTTCAAGATTCATTAATTCGCAAGTGAACTTGTGGAAGTCTTACAGTCTTGCATTTGGTTGTCTTTTCTCTTGACAGACATTAGTTTTTATGCTTGTCTGAAATTTTACTGGTATGAAAAGTCTGATAGTAACCAAACGACGTTTTAGATCTAATTCCAACTTACTCAACTAGCAGTTCGGACAATTTTGAGGAAGATGTCAATAAAAATGATTCGTATGGATAAATAATTAAATTTGTATCATCTTTTTGACCTAGCTATCCCCATGACCTACGAATTATGGCGCTTTGCAGCTGGTATTTGGAATGTAATATATTTAAAATTCAAGCTCTATGCTTTTTACCATAGTTACCGTTTTTGGTGTTTTTTTAACATAACAAGTATTTATTTAATAATTTCAGTTCTTCGTTTTAGGTTTGGAACGTACTGTATCTTGTGTATTCCATTTAGGTATCTCTATTTATACCCAGTCACATTAGAAGTGTTACACCCAGAAAAAATAATTTCTTCATCTTGATTTTTTTGGCATTGAGATACTCTTACATCAAGAATGAAACGATAACATTTTCACGAGATAATAAAAAAATTAATAATATGTTGGACGACCCCGCAGCTGAATACACTCCTGTATACGTCTAGGCATTGACAAAATGAGATGATCGATATCTGGTTGTGGCACCTCATTCCAAGCAACTTCGTGAATTAGCTGTGACTGAGTCTGTGGTGGATGGTGCAAAGTGGACAGTCTCCTTCCCATCATATCCCACACATGTTCGATGGGATTTAAATCCAGTAAACGGAGTGGCCACGGCAAAACATTAACGCCTGCTTCTTGAAGAAAGTCCGTAGTACGATGAGCAATATGGGGACGTGCGTTGTCTTGCTGAAAAAAGAACTTGTGGACGACCCTCTAGATACGCCAGTAAAGTGGTTTGTAGGACATCACTAACCGTGGACGGTAAGAAAAAAATCCAAAGGCTCGAATGCGGCGATAGAGTGTACGCATAGTAACAGGTCTACCTTCTTCGACAAACCATTGGTCAGTGATCTGACGCGTAGTAGCAAAACGGTCTCGTAGGGCTAGTTGTCTGAAGCGCCTATCTTGACCTCTGTTGTACGCCTCGGTGAACCAGTTGGCGTTCTTCGTGTTCCTTTACCTTCTTCAATCCACACACGACACACACGCATTACCGTCATTGTAGCTCAATTAACACGGCGCCCAATTCTGCCATAGGATAAACCATCATCCCTATAGACAATAATTCCACCCCTGACACAGTCCCTGATATGGTGATAATTTGGACGTCTTCGAACTCAAGTCATTTTGTTATGCTCAACACTAGTAAATGACAGGGCAATAACTAAAAATATCTGTACTACTCAACTCTCAGAAACTCTTCACAAAAACTAAGAGATAACATTTTAACAAGGGTAAACAAAAACAAAGATAAAACATTGGCATTATTGCCACAGCATGCTTTAAATATAGTCTTTATGTTGCCAAAAGAAAAAAACAAAATAATTTTTTTTCTGGGTATAACGCTTCTAATGCCACTGAGTATATTTATTAGTCGTACATAGTACTCATTTTTATACAATTTGTATATTTTTCAAACAAGTCCAATGGTTTTCAACAAACGATAAAACTGTTTCTCGAATATGGATTTGAGTAATCCGATATCACTGTTTTTTACATCATTATTATAGTTTACCACAGTGTAAGTCTTTTTTATCTTAGAGCTGTACAAACTTTTTAATTTTTAGTTACCGTACTTGGTTTGCCATATTGTTTTTGTTTTAATTTTTGTATATAGTTTTACCTCGTGTTTTAGTTTCGATGAAACGTTTTATTTATTATTAGTTACCATTCGAATGTTGTCACTTTTGCTTGATCACTACACAAAGTGTGTTGCCATATTATGTAAATTATTCTAGTCACTATTATTGCTAATACCCTATGAACTATTTATGTCTAAGATTGGAGATACGTTGGTCCTAGCGTATTAGATACCTGGTTCGAGACCAGCATCGCGGTTTGGTGGAGGTCCATAGAGCTTTTCAAAAAACAAAATGCTGCAACCCCGGTGATCTATCATATGATGATCCAATTATAAAGGCCTTGTTACAGGAGCTATAGAGCTCGTTTCTCATTAAAATGGTCTGTTTTGAACGTGTTATATCCAACATCAAGCCTGTATCATGGGTACCTCCACTGGAATGATCTGAAATTGTGTGTAACTAATTTATTTTTCACTTTAGCTTTTCTATTTAGAATAACATTCAAATTACGATTGTCCTGATGCATGCGTACCTTGCTTTTTTGTTAACATCATTGTAAGCCTTTAGTTTAGAATTATTTGTGTCTAGAATATGTATTACACTATATTTTAAATCAATATTTCATTGTTTTATTTCTTAATCGTCCCTACTTACCTCGAAAATACAGAGCTTATAGTGTATTGCCACTTGCATTAGATAAAATAATGTGAATTTCACGTTTGATGCCGAATCTACGAGAACCTCGTATCCTGGAAGCATGCATGAAGTCAGGCCTACTAAGACTACTGACTATGGTTATTACCGTATTTTTTTGTTTTGAGAGAGTCTTTGGTGCAAGAATATTAAAACTGATCAAGTTCATCACCCATTATTGTTTCTATGCCTAGAGGCAATTAATGGTATTTAGTAAATCGTAACGTACAATTGATATCGGTACCTTTAACCAGTGCCGGAACATCGTTCCCAAGTATTCATTTCTATGAGCTTCAACAAGTCTCCTGAAAAACTCTTTTTATCGGGAGGAAGCTGTATTCGTTAGGTCGCGATCGATAGACATTGATGGGGAGAACGACGTAGGAAGGAGCTGGTTTGAAGTGCGAATGATTTATTCCTATTTAGTGGATGAAGTATACCTATAACATATTCATTCATACTCATGATTTTCAGCAACTCGATATGAATGTGATGGTTGTGGAAGGCAGTACTTGAGGATCTTTACCTTAACCAGACATAAAAAGTACGAATGCGGGAAGAAACCAGAGTTTCAGTGTCCCATCTGCGGTTCAAGGCATAAACATAACTTTGACATGAGGAAGCACATGAGGAATATGCATGGATCGCAGGCATCGTCAAGCGCCTCGCTTATCTGATTACTTTTAGTCGCAAACCACACTTCATTATATTCTTATCTATACATTTGTGATGTTTTGTTTCCCCTGAAATACCAAAAATTTTATTTTTAAATTTGCCTTTATACTTTTGATATTTGTTTAAATTTTGAAACTTCAACTTAAATATGCGTTCATCAAAAACTGAAAATCAAGGTTGCTTGTGCGAGATGTAACATTGCTGGCCGGATCGCAAATATTTTAGTTTTGCAGATGTCTAAGAAAATACTTACACATTTTGATATGGCGAATGGAAAATGAAATACCTACAAATTACGATAAAACGGTTAACTTCTATCAATGCATTTATAATAACCATAGATAATAGTGAATAAGTGATTGGAACAATTACACGAAAATAAAAATATCACTATGTGTTTGCCTCAAAAAATGTTTTAACATTGATTTTTAACTTTTCAGAGATTCAACCATCAATAAACCATAATAGATGTGGGCTGGAACACAGCGAGCTCCATATAAACAGCGAAATCATTTATTTCTGCCCTCAATGCCCGAAAATGTACAAAGGAAAATACACATTGGCGAGGCATTTGAGGTTAGAATGCGGAAAAACACCGATGAATAAATGTGAAGTTTGTGGGCAGAGGTTCACACATAAGCATAGGCTGATAAGCCATATGAGGTCGTTACACAGCCAGTATTATACTGGAGATGCAGTAGAGACAGATGTGAAAGTCAACTGGGCTGTACAGTAATAATTATATTGAAATGTCTCTAAGAATACTAGTCTAGTTTACGACTTAAAAAGTACGAATCAGGACTGGGGTTACTCCTTGAAGCACCATTTTTCTTGGGTTTTACCGTTTATAAAAACAAATTATTGTGATTTTTCACGGTAAACTTATATGATGAATCATTAATTTTGTTTTTTTTATTTACTTCTGTAACTTTAGCTTTTGTAAGTTTTATCTAGTCAATTTGTAAAAATATGTGATGAATTATAATGCGAAATTGTGTGATACTTTGTGGTTTGTACAGTCATATTGCTAAAAATAATGAGAATTATGGAACAACCATCAAATAAAGTTTTTTTCAACTTATGTGTGTAATCCATGTACATACGTAATATAAAGAAAATACATTATTTCAACATTTAACGCGTTTTATTCATGGGAATATTATGAGTGTGACTACAATAGTGTATTTATCAATTGGTAAAATGATTGTCAATCGTAGTACTTTATTTAGAATTGCCTTTCTTACATTTTTTACCAAGTCGCAGACAAATATATGTTTATTTGTAAAATTTGGACAATAATTGTTATTGATGTAGATATTTTATGTCGGTTCAACTACAAAGCTCCAAGTTATGGGATCTTACACCATGTGTCATCAAGAAAAATGAAATTGCCGCAGTCGTTCCACACCAATGCAGCAGAAACGTTAATTTGTACTGAGAAATGTGGATATACAACTACAACTTAGATTGCATGGAATGATACTTTTTTAATTGCTAGTTTATCCGCAATGCTTTTTATGTTTGACATGCATTTTATTTTTTACTCCTTATTTTTCTTTTTTTTTTGTTTTAGGTTAGGTTTTTGAATCGCCTGCCGCGTGCCTACAATTTCCTATAAACCTATTTATTAACCATATCTGATTTTACAGCATTTCGAAGGAAACAAGAAGGAACTTTCACGTACATTTTTCCTTGTCCGAAGTGCAACAAAATCTACCATCACAAAAAAACCTTGAGTCGTCACATTCGTCAAGAATGCGGAATCGAACCTGAGTTCCAATGTCCTCACTGTCCTTATAGGGCTAGAAGGGCATACGTGCTCAACTCGCACATCAAAGGGCACGAATTTTATTTGAAGTCACAGAGGATCTTGTAGTAGGTTTCTAGCTACTTCTCTAAGAAACTAAACCAAAGATTTTGAAGAAGTGTATGTCCAAAATTAAGGTGATACATTATATCCTAGGGGGCGGTTAATACGTATAAGCTAAGTTTTGATCTTATTTTGAAGGTTGCAGCAACATCTCAATTCAAGATATATTAACGCGCCTTGTAGTATAAAACTGACCGAATGCCTCCATATATTATAGTGTTACCTACTTTACTTACCGAACCTAGTCTTACAAGCACCAGTATTTTTGTGATTTTTATTTGTTATTCATATAAGTGTATGTATATTTCAGAGTCATAAGTTATAGGTTTAATTGAGCAAGCTGATTGCCACCTGGATAATAGCTTATTATCCCCAATTGTCAAAACCTATTCTTTGGGCTCACTGTCAGGGTTAATTTGATTATACCATTTTCAAATTAACATGAAAATAGCGCTGAACTAGATAAGGTTTTCTACAAGTACCGTTTACGTACGTACCTTATTTAGACACTTTATATTTATTTATTTATTTATCTATTTATTGATCTGTCTATTTTTGTTTGTTGATTCTAGTCGTTAACTGTATTGATGTATTCAAGTACTACTCCAAGTCTGATTTTTGTTACTGTGTTTTATTGTGTGCCATAAATAAAGATTTAGTAATATTTATTATTCTATTCTATTCCAAGGGCTTCATTAGTTTTGAAATCGCGTGTTCAGGCTGAACTTCTAGGTATATTGGTGCCTCCCCTGTGGTAAGTTGTAATACTTCCCTTGGTTTTGCTATTACTAAAAAACGTAATATTTTACCTATTATATTATTTATCTATGCCCCCTATTGTTGTTTCCTTAAGAAAGCTCTTTCGTTAATCTCGTCACTCAAACATATGTTGAAACCTTCCAAACTTTATATACTAAGTGACATATAAATCCGAACACCCAGTTTAAATGGTTTTATTTTAATAAAAGTTGGTGAATGTATTTATCTTACTGTAAATAACAAGTGAAAAAATGTTCAGCCTTATCAGTTGGACATTCCGGTTTTTATACTGCTTTTTTTTTAATTCACTAACGCTCTAAAAATGAATATTTCAGCCGCAGTAAAGATTCAACGTTGGCGGATTTTGGTTCTTGACATCCTTTGCGATCGGTTACGATGCCTAGAGTACGGAGACCTGTACGATTTCGTCAACTTAGTGAGTTTGATAGGGGCCGTATAGTGGGACTTCGGGAAGCTGGACTTTCTTTTCGGGCAATTGCAGTTAGAGTGCAAAGAAGTGTAGACACTGTGGTTAGGTGTTGTCAGGCATGGCTTCGAGAAGGCCGTACGCAAAGAGCAAGGGGCACTGGACGCCGCCGTAGAACAACAGACCGTGAAGATCGCCGCCTAAGATTATTGGCCTTAAGGGACCGTTTCTCCACTACCAGGTCCATTGCAAATGAATGGTTTGCAGAACACGGAAGACCTATTGGCATGCGAAGTGTTCACCGACGAATGAGAAGTTTTGGCTTGTTTTCATACCGGCCACACTGGGTCCTCCCTTTAACTCGAGAACACCGACGTAATCGCCTTGAGTGGTGCAGACAACGGTCACTCTGGGATCAGGAATGGAACAGTATTGTCTTTAGTGACGAGTCTCGATTTTGTTTAGGCATGCACGATGGTCGTGCCAGGGTTAGAAGGCGACGTGGTGAAATGAGGAATCCACAGTTTTTTGTTGAAAGACATGTTCATCACACTGTTGGAGTTATGGTTTGGGGTGCTATAGCTTATGGGTCCAGGTCACCTTTAATCTTCATCAGAGGTAACATGAACGCGCAGCGTTATATCCACGAAGTTCTAGAACGCCATCTTGTACCCTATCTTGACACCCTGGCAGATCCAACTTTCCAACAAGATAATGCCCGACCACATGTTGCAAGAATCACAATAGACTTCTTTCAACATAATGATGTCTCATTGTTACCATGGCCACCAAGATCTCCCGACTTATCCCCAATTGAGCACGTGTGGGATATGATGGATAGGAGATTGCTCAATTTGCAACGTCCTCCTCAGACTCTAGAAGCACTTCGAGAGGAGTTGGTGGTTGCCTGGAATGAGATACCACAGGAGGACATTGACCACCTGATCAGAAGCATGCCTAGGCGCGTTGGAGAATGCGTAGCACATCAGGGTGCATCCACACATTATTAAAGGTCAAAGGGCTTTAAAGCAGTGCAATCATTTTGAAATTTTTATCATTTACTTATTATGCTTCATTAAGTACTTATACAAAATTTTATTAAAATAAAACCATTTAAACTGGGTGTTCGGATTTATATGTCACTTAGTATAGATACATGCCTGCCAGAGTGGTGCAAAAATTGTGTCACAACACCTCAAAATTTTTCAAACGGTTATTAAACTTTGGTGACCAGAAATGTAATGCTATTTTCTCGTTAACATCGGTTATTTTTCAGTTGCAATAGAACCACCTTCTAGCAACGTCTTAGAGTCAGTGCCCGAAGACTGGACAACAATCCAGGTGATTTATACAGACGCAGACCAAGACTCAATTCTAGCAGAGGAAGACACCGTTGTTTCTATGCAAAACATCACAAAAATCAACAGTTTAGAACAAGAAATAATCGGAGACACTAAAGAAAACTGCGCTACGATCATAGTTTCCACTAAACCCACGACTTTCATGTGTACAAACTGCAAGAAAATGTACAACGCTAAGAGGAATCTGTTGAGGCACGTGAATCAAGAGTGTGGGAAGGAACCGAAGTATAGTTGTCCTCATTGCAATTATAAAAATTATAGACGAAATGAAATCGTGAAGCATATTAGGAAGAGACATCCGGAAGTACAATCGGTCAGTTCGTTATCCCTGAAACAGCTTTTAGCACGTGAATGATGAAACTGTTTTCAACCCTTTGCTTGTTAAACTTTCTACATCGATTTTGACGTGTTAGGCGTCGGAGAATTGTTACACAGTAGCCCAAGCCAGGCCTATGCACTTCACTGCCAATGTGTGGGGACTGAAAAGGCTGGGTCTTATAATCAAAACAACCTGGTTTTCATCCGCTGTATTCTTCTCTCATTGAAACAAATCCAGAAAATCGAAAATTCCGGTATTGCTTAAAATTTCTAAACATGGCTCAATGTATACCTTTCAAAGGTATATTTCAAGCTAACAGAACCCAATTTTTAGGTGAATATCAGTGCGACATGTGCAAAAAAGTCTACAGATCCGACGTGTCGTTAAACTACCACAAAAGAGTGGTGTGCAGTGCCACGGTCAGTTTTTTCTGCAACCAGTGCTCTTTTGCAACCAAGTATAAGCATTGCTTCAGGAACCACATGAAGACCATGCACATGATTGAGTTGAACAAAGCGGAAATTGACGGTTTTCAGAGGACGCAACTCAAATCTGACCCTTCATGAGGCTGCCATGACGAATAATGTTGAATTGAGTCGCAGCTTGTTATTGTTTTCCATTTTATTATATCATTAATTTTTTCCTCTTGTGCCTTTTACTCCCCCTTTGAGATCGCATAGGAAAAGTATAACTGGACCTTTAAAAGTTGGTAACGAATTTGCAATTACTTAGATTATATTTTCGATGAATAATTAATACTGTATAGTGGTTAACAGATTACAGAAGATGTAAAAAATACGAGAAGTTTAACAACTAGAAGCATTGACTTGGGAATTAAATAAGAATGGACAAAAACTACTATTTGAAATGATTCAGCAAATATGTAAACATTTCAGGACTCTTCAGAGCAATAATTTGCTAATATGATCTACTGCCATTAAGCAGTAATACGTATTTTGTTCATAGATTTCTTTAAATACTAAAAGGTAAAATTCCAGTCACCAAGCAAAAGACGAAACAGAAGACCTGAGAAAATATTTATAGTGGAGTGTAGAATTGACAAACGTGGAAGCTTTAACAGACGTAAAATTGATATATTGTAGGTTACAATATTAAGGTCTTTATTTGGGCAAAATTTAGCTTACGCTACTACTTAACCACTTATATATGTAATAGTAAACCTTTTCTCCGCCCTTACTCATAGATTGTCTGCTTAATGAGAAACAATCTATTTCAAAGCATATTGATTGGTTATTAATAATTTATTGAGATTGAGTTGCAAATGTAAACGTGTTCCTTAACTTACGGTTAGTCATTTGAGAAATAAGTTGTATTAATAATGAGAATTACGTACGATTCGATGAGGTTCTATTTACAATGTTGGTTAGTTTTTCTTCTGATTTTCTTGGTCAGTTCTGGAAACTGGAGCGTAGTTAGTGTGACCCTGGCTATATCTCCTTCATCATTATCGTTTTGAGTTAGATTGTTTCTCATAAAACGATAACGGCCATCATACATACAGATTACCCACATTCTACTGTACATATAAGACCTTGCATCTTCCTCCATTCCCTTTTACTAAAATACCTCATTTTTAGCCCAAGATCTCAGAGTTAACACTATGAACCGTGATAACACTTGGGACAATTGGCCTTCTCACTTGGTCTTGCCAATGATGCTGATGCGCGAAAACATGAAACAATCCATGCTCCAAACACTGAACCCATGTTCCTTGGACCTATCTCTCGCTTCTAGAGGCAGATCCAGAGTCACGCAGGAGACTCCAGGAGGTGGCTTCGTCTGCGGTGACTGTGGAAGGACCTACAAACTGAAGAGCTCGCTGAGGAACCATCAGAAGTGGGAGTGCGGCAAAGAGCCTCAATTCAAATGCCCTTATTGCGTATACAAGGCCAAACAAAAGATGCATATGGCTAGGCATTTAGAAAGGATGCACAGGGAGATTGATTTTAGCGGGGTGAAAGGTGGGGTTAAGTCGGAAATGAAGGCAGACGATGATGATAGTCAGCCAAGGGAAGAGAGCAGTAAGGAGGATAATTGAGGTTGCGTCATTTAAGGTCCGGTCGGGCCGAGATAGCCAGATTCGTTTTACGTTAAACCAAAATAGTTATCAGTACAAACACAGGACAGAGTAATGGATCATACCAAAAGATTTGCCTGTTCACTTGATATACATTTTTATGACGGTACACTTGCGTTCTTCAACATCAACGCTGGCTTTAATGTTTGAGAAAAACCGTGGAACTCGATGTTCCGGTCGTTGGTTGGTGTTTCAAACATTTCGTAATGATCCTATAGAAGTTTGTGCATGATAAGGTGGAGCGCCCTACATTGACATATTGAACCTTTTGTATATTCGATATTATAATAAACAGCAAAAGACAAAACTTGACTGAGAAACATACAAAACGTTAATGGTAAATTTTTTTAGACCAAATTATATAGCAATTTGATTTTATGAACGTTTCATCATTGAAGACAATAAAGAGAACTTCAAGTACCTGTAAGAGATTTTTACTATTATCCTGTTGTCTTTATGTTGGCAAATTTTTGTTTTTGGCGTGATGTAAACATGTTAACATCATACGAGCAGTAGGTAACTATTTGGTACTTAAGGGGAACGACATTGACTATCTCGGCGTGAATTATGATCTGATATTCTTGCTTATGGGGCACCTTATACACTGAATGTTGTTGATTTCAGGCTATCTGTTTCAGTTATAGTATAGTATAGAATACGTACTTTGATGGATCAGAGTAGATTTAAAATTTCCAAAGTAAATTAAAAAAAATACTACACGTATTAGGACAAAATAATGCTCTTATTGTGTTTTTCATTTCGTGGCACCCATCCATCGAATCTGTTCATGTTGCATAATGCGCTGAGCCATAGCAGATACAATTTTGCTTTCTTTGCAATATATACTTTTTTAAGTCAAAGATATTTCCAAAGTATTAAAGCAACCTTTGCTGTTGAGGTACGTACGAAAATGAGCTATCCAACTTGCACAAACCTCTTACATTATCTGGCTTCCAAAAATACCGGATTGCGACGTTGTATTAGCGTGGAATATTGTCTTAAAAACATGATTGGATCTGGAAAAATATAAAACTCAAAACACTTTGGAAATTTTTGCCATTGATCATTGTCGGAGGATGTAAAACTAGATATCAAGTTTGTGTCATATTTTCTTCTTTTTGGTACTGCCAACTCATGGGTCATAAAAAACGTTGAATGAATATTATCCGATAATTACACCAAGACCACAGCTGTTCAATAAAAATAACGTATCGTCGCATGAGTTCTAACACCGTGTAACTCAAAACTAACAACTTTTTAAGCAAACAGAACTGTGGGTCTATCGAATGACAAGCATAATATCTTATAATCCTCCATTGCCTGGCCGCAAATGGAACCTCATATGCTTGAAGTACTATCTACTGACGACGTTTCTGTAATAACGGTGGCCTTTTTCAAGTAAATGCATATCTCATTCTTTTAGATACGTGGTGTTAGAACCTAGGTGACGATATCCCAAATTCCAAATATGCTGGAGTAACCGTTCTACATCATTAGCGGAGCATCAAAATATCATCACCACCCAACTCTCTGCTTGTTTTGCGACACGAGAAACACTTCTAACAGTATTCTGCGGTCAACTATGTTCATTACCTGGATGTTTACCATCCTCCTCACTACCTGCTATATCACAGACACCATAGTTGAACTGCATTGAGAGTTTTGGATAGGACAATACCATTGCAAACACCTCGGCAGAAACTGTTTTAACGACGGATATATATATACAGGGTGTTCCATAATTATTGCGACAAAATGATAGGGGTTGTAGAGGGCATAAAAATATGCAATTTTGCCTTATAAACCCCTGTTCGTAAATATGCCGTTTGAGCACTACCGCTAATTTTACCTTAAGAGAAACAAAAAATTCAACAGCTGCAAAATGTTCGTCTAGCACATTTCATGGTCTCGCCGATTTGTAAAAAAGCCTGCTGTGTTTACATTTCTGTTATCGTAAATTCTCCACACCGATTCATTTAATTTATCTGAGTGGTGCGTCAAACTAGAGGCCAATCCGCGTACAAGCGTGCGTGCTATTGCACATGAAATGGGAGCGTCTCAAACTACTGCTTGGCGGGTTCTCCATGACCAGCAACTACACCCATACCACCTTTTAAAAGTCCAAGCCATGGGTCCAGAAAACTATCGCCGCGTCGACGTTTTTGTCGTTGGTGGCTGCAGCAGGAGTTGAGGCAACCAAACTTTGGTCGCTACGTTTTGTTCACTGACGAGTCCTGTTTCACAAAGGAAGGTTATTTTAATAGCCGTAACAGTTACATTTGGGATGAAGAAAACCCTCATGCCATAGCCATCCATAGAGACCAACATAGTTTTCAATTAACATCTGGTGCGGCATTGTGGACGAGCATATCATCGGGCCATATTTGCTTCCACCACGTTTGGATGGGCATGCTTATGGTCGATTCTTACAGCATGTGCTACCGGAACTATTAGAAAATGTGCCACTGAACATAAGAGCCAACACGTGGTTTCAACACGATGGCGCTCCAGCCCACTTTTCTTTACAAGTGCGGCAGTATTTGGACGACAAATAGGTGGATCGGCCGAGTTGGCCCTGTGCCTTGGCCTGCGCGGTCACCCGACCTGACCCCACTGGATTATTTTCTCTGGGGCCATCTGAAAGCTTTAGTGTACGAAACTACTGTTCCCAACCAACAAGAGCTACTGGGAAGAGTGATTGCCGCGTCCGCACATGTTCAGGACAAACCGGGGGTATGCCACAGAGTTCGCCGATCATTGAACAATCGTGCACAGCTGTGTATTGAGCAAGGTGGAGGACACTTTGAGCAATTACTGTAGGTAAGCTGTTTCAAGAAACTGATCTTTTTTTTTTGCTGCATCCCAAACGGCATATTTCCGAACAGGGGTTTATAAGGCAAAATTGTTCATTTTGATGCCCTCTACAACCCCTATCATTTTGTCGCAATAATTATGGAACACCCTGTATATATATATAGTCCTTATTATTTCGCCACTCCTTAAATTCTTTTAGAACCACTTTAGACGCTAATGTAACGTTGCTATTCGGTAGTTTTGGGAGGCCAGAAAATTTAAGGGAAAATATCCCCTGGGACCAATTCTGGTAATCGTGCTGGCCACGCAATTTCACCCAACCGAGACATTAACTTTTGTGGAAACGGGAAGAGGTTCCAGCTTTCTTAATCCGCGTCCGAGACCTGCACGCAGAGCGTTGCCTAAGCTGAGGCATATAATATTTTGACGAAATGTGTTCCTCATAGGAACCCGATTCTTTGCTTTGGTGATATTTCATGGCCATCGCGGTCACTAGATTTGACTCCCATTGATTGTACCTTTGGGTATCAGAAGTTCAAAGTTTACCTTGAGGAACATCGCTAATATGAAACAAAACATCCGCTTCGAAAAACAGACGTCACATCTAGATGACGTAATATTTATAAAATAAAATGTTTCCTCAAACGTGTAGTATCATTTTAATTTTCTGAATCATAAATCTTCTCAGGGTATGATTTGTCTATGTTCTTCAAGACGGTGTATAAGCTACTCAGCTCTCTCCATATTCTTCATATCTATCTTTGCATGCGTTGTTTTGATCAAGTGCCTTTCAGAAGTAACATTGTGTCTTATAATCTAAAATAGTCTTTTCTCTAAGGCTGTGGTGTGTTAAAAGCACTTACGATAGGTTATGGAAATTATACGTTTCGAAATTGCTGTTTTACTACTTAGGAATCAAAAATGTGATGATTCAGCTTTATATTGCAGATTTGAGAATCCATTCCATTGCCTAAAATGGTGACTTTACAAGATCTCTTTATATTTCCTCTCGAACTTTTAAAAACCTCACATTCCAGTGATATTATGGGTACTGCCATTTTTTCATTTCAGCAATAATTGTATCAATAGTATAGCGAAACGATGGATCATTTGGTGGGTTACTGAAAAGAATGCGCCTAGTAAAATATACCTCTAGCTGTCACACAAATTCGTCATTGACTCAGATATAGTTACCACATAAAATCTTCAACAGACAAGTAATAATTTTCTGAACAATTTGATGATGGAAGTGTTTTTTGCAGTAGGAAACCTAATGTTCCATTATTTGTATCAATGTGAACTAACACTGCCTTTCTACTACTTCTCACATAATTGTATCTATACCCTTGTGATATCATTTAAACTACAGTAAAAGACAAACTATATCAATAGTATTATGGATAATAGTAAAATAAGTATTTCCTTGTTGCTTTTTATACTATTTTATTACGAAATTTCTCCATCAGTTTTAGACATAGGAGTGACTTAACTGCCAACAACTCAGATATATTTTTTTGTCAGTAGAATAGTTTTTTAACTACATCACATGTCTTTGGCGTTGACATCACATTGTGATAAAACGTAGATTGAACGTTATTAAAACATAATTAATTATTTACCAAGATGATGAGAAAGCAAAGAGCCTGACAACTATCACTTTTCATCAAAAAATTAAACAACTAGTATGATACATATAGCATATAAAGATGACATCTCTTTGAAGTAAAAACTTGAAAAACATCACTGTGTAGGAAGAACATAAATAACGAAAGTAGGTGAAATGAACAAAAAACGGTAATGTAACGCAAATTTAAAGCATTTGTCACAAATGTCTTGATCAACTAATATTTTTTTGATGGATAGGGTGTTCGTTGGAGGGCTCAAATAAAATTGTCGTGTTCTTCGCCGTATTTTGGGAGTCGATCTAGGTAGGTGAAATATAACATTTAATGGCATTGGGTTATAAAATATACTTTTTATGTGTACTTTATGCACTTTTTGACTCCCAAATACCGAGTAGAATAAGCTTAACGCAAAAAGGTGTTTCACGACAACTATCTTTAGTTTAGTAACGAATATAAGCATAGTTTTAGATTGATATTGTGTCCTATAAATATATTTAGATGAAAAAGTGACCTTTATGGTTTATAAAATAAGCTCACATTGGCTTAGGATGATCCCTCATTGATTTCTAACGGTAAAGGTCTGTTGAATGACTAACGATACACGTTTTAGTCTACTCTGTGGAGTCGAGACTTCCAGAATAATGTTATAGTTTATGACACAAATTGTAACCTGTCATTTTATGAGCTAAATAATATTCATTATGCACTGCTTAAACCACCTGAAGATCACTTTTCCGTCTGACATTACTTATGAATTGAACCGTAAGGAAACCGTAGTAGCTTAGATCCATAGATCTGTTCCTTGATGTACCAGTTGTATTTGTTGTTCCTATTTTGTTTTGTTAAATAAATGTGAATGCTTAAAATTTAATACCATAACGATAATGTGATAAAAAATGTTATATAGATGGAAAATTTACTGTTATGTTTTTATAACATGTTTACTGTGCCTTGTACGTGTATTCGTGCCTTTTTTATGTAAACGTATGCAACTTTTATACTCAGTCTACACTCATATATTAGTACATAATGTTACCTATACTTTTAGGATAGATTTATATGAAATACATTTATGAGATAGAATTGATCATACCCAACATCGTATCAAATCGCCTCTTTTCTTAGGTGAAAACACAGTGGAAGCCAGTTTTTCACTTACCGGCAGCCAGCGCCGATTGGTACCGTATTTCGGCGCTGGTCATGGACACAGTGCTGACGGGAAAAAGCAAATAAAACCGGCCTCTTGTCAGTTCCAGCGTAATCTTCGCGACAACATGGGGTCTAGCTCATCTGAAGATGAATTTATTGCATTGGACAGCTCTGTAGCTAAAATAATCACTAGAAAGAAAGTTGGTATTCACCCCATAAATCATGAGAGGGTACATTATGGTAAATATCATCATTTGTTCAAGTCGTTGAAAGATGACTCCGACCGCTTTTTTTCAGTATTTCTTTCCAACATTTGTCAACTACATTTCTGTTATTATGTTGTTTATTTTTTTTTTCATCCCATATGGGGCATTGTTTGTATACTGATGCGATTAACTTGTCTATATTCTTTTATCCACATCAACCTGCTATGACAACCGACGCGGCAAAACCGGTAACACCGACTACCTGTGCCGACAACCCTGAGCCTTCCTCTATTGTGTTATTGCCAACTAAAGAGCATGATATTATTATGGAAGATTAAATGCGACGATCGGCGTTGGTTGCCGATACGCAGGAAATCGGCTTCCACTGTGTTTTCGCCCTTATGTTGCCTCAATAATGCTTGCTATAAGTGAAATAAATATTGATTCAAGCTTTGGTAGGATGATGTCGGCCTTACACGATAGTCGAACATATCACATTTTTTAGGCCACTAACCTACTAAAGCTTGAATTTATTTTTTATATTGTTATATCTATTACCAGGTGATACACATTCATGCCAACTGAATAGGCATTTCATGCTTTAGAATCTTCGTTACACCTAATAACTTACGGGTAATTTCGATGACGCTATTACAAACTGTAGAAACTATCTAACCATGATTTAAGTACACTAATTCAAAAATATGAGTGTAAAATAAGGTGTTCGAGTGTACATCTAATTATTATTTTGCCAAACAAGACTATGGCATTAAACACTGCTTCACCTAATGTAAAATTATAAACAATGGGAGTAAAGGTAAGAGGTGCACCTTATTAATATAAAGGTGTTCTGATAGTACTATAGATATTTAGGTGAATAGAATTTAAGTGCTTCCGCAATATTACACGAATGCAATATTTTTATATGTCGCTTCAATTGGCAGCTTAAAATGTGACCCTAAAGACTCGGATTATTTTCAGAAATATCTGTACCATCAAATGTTGAAACACTAATGACTCAGTATTTATTTTTATCTTTGATAATAGTTTATGTGTACATTCCCTTTTTATGTGTTTGGCTTTATATGTTTTTGACGTTAATTTTGCCGGTATTTTTTGACAAGTGTTGGGTGAGTGATTCAAGCAGTTATTCTGAAAATAATTAGATTTTATTTTTATGTTGAAAACTGCATTTCGATGTTTTCCAGTCGCTCAATTTGCTGTTTAAATCTTGAAGGCAGGCAAAACACAAATAGCTGACGGGAACTGTCGATTTTCAGTTTCTAACATTATTTTATGGATGATATAATTAATTTAAGGTGAAAGGGAGTTCATACAATATATCATACCTGACAATATCCTAACCGTCAATACTCAATCTAGATATTAAATGTGATCTTTATATACATATAATCATATATCCATATAGTACCTTTATACAGTTCCTCAAGTACATATCATACCAGTCACAGTGAACAATAGATACCAGTATATTTGTTTTTCTGTATATTTTATGCTTATTTTGTTGGAATTTTAAGTGACATATAGCTTCGAGGTATAGGTAGATATATTTTAATAAATATTTGTAATACAGCGATGTTTCATTTAGCTACCTACCAAGTCGTTTTGTCTTACGGATACAAATAAAAATTTTCCTTTAAGCAAAATTTATTTCTTTAAGCAGTGAAGTCCCTATAATAGAATTTTTTATCGGATCGCACAACTTACTCGAAAGTTTTCAGAGGATGAAAGTTTTCAATTTAGTGTGACTGTGTCGGTGAAAAACAGAGACCTGTGATGTGCAACGTAGGAGCATTCTTATTAACGGAAATTGTCTTTAATAACACTTGTTTCTGTGTATTTCCTTTGATAAGAGTAGTTACTGCGATCAGTTAAAGTGAAGTTAAAATCCTCGTGTTGCAAAAAAAATATTTTTAACACTACAGTAGATGAAGCAAACATTGGTTAAGAAAGATATTTATGATATTTTGTGAAGTTAAAATCCTCGTGCTGCAAACAAATTATTTTTAAAACTACTGTAGATGTAACAAAAATTGGTTAAGAAAGATATTTATAAGAAACTAAACTTGTACAAAGAAAAATGGCAACAGTGGGGATAAATTCGCATCTCTCTTCAGGGTTACAATATTTACTTTTGACGAGTATCGTTGTACTGTTTTCATAACAGAGAAGATGAGTATCAGGAAATAATATAAAGCATGATTGTCAACAGAATGTTATGAAACATAGACCCAACAAATCTCTACAAAGGTGACATGAAAAGGGCTTGAATTTGGTTGAGAGGTTGCGTTAAGCAATATTTACTTATCCATTAAACTGGCATGGGTACTTTGAGTCAAGTCCACTATCACAAATATTATTTATGGTTTTTGCTTTATTTTGTTTTGTTAGATTTGATGATTGGATTTGTATGATCAGTAACTTTTGTTTCAGGAGAACATGTTTGCTCAAGATGCAACAAGCGCTATACGCTAAGCTGCAATCTGAAACGCCATGAAAGATTGGAATGCAGTGGCGAAAGACATTTTGTCTGTCCTTTTTGTCCGTATCGTGCATTTAGAAAGAGTCACCTCAAACGACATATAGATCACAAGCATTCTTAATTACTCTTATCGACTCTTCTGGTTTCTCATAGCTTTGATGATTAAGAAGAGTAAAAGAAAGAAATCATCGACATTCGACCCTTACTACTTTGGTAGATAATGTTATTGAAATCACTTGTGACATATCCTTTAGCTGATGGAGCGTTTATTCTTTTGTGATATTATACTATAAAATCTTCGAAGTTACTATTAACTGTCCCGTTCTTGTTAACATAAACTTTGACAAATAAAATACACTATCAAATAAGTATTTTTGATTTTAGATAAGAAGGTTTACAGATGCGATAAGTGTGGAAGACAGTATTCCCAGCAACCAAATCTATGCAGACACAAAAAATACGAATGTAATAAAATTAGGATGTTTCGATGCCAGTACTGTGATTATGCGGCATATCAGAAGAGCCACTTGAAGACCCATGTGCTTAGGAGGCACTTCCAATGAATATTGGATTTAGTGTATCGATGGCAATACGTACTCATAAAGTATTAACTACACAAATCATTTTCGTATATTTATAAAAAGTCATGAAATGTGTTTGAATAATTATTACCTATTATACTAAATTTAATGCCATATAATCGTGATTCGTATTCAATATGCAATCGCTCAATCTTTTCTTTCTAAAAATACAACACGAAAATCTTGCATGTTTTAGTTCACCTTAGAAGCCTATGTATATATTAAAACATACATAAAAGGGATCAGTGCATGTACCCGTTAGGTACGAATTCAATTGTTGTTTATGACAGATGTCTTTAGATTCTTGGATAGCTCGAAAACTGCTCCAACTTTGTACGCATGAAGATTCTTAATCAAGAATCACATCGTACAACATACTGCAAATTCATTCATTTCCAATGTACTCCTTTACCTCGTATTTTTTGTGCCGTATTATTTGATTAACGTATTCTAACCGAAGATTTCTAATCGCATACTGTATTGCGGCGACTAAAACGGAATACAGTATGCCTGCTATGAAACAGCAGCAGAACATAAATCTCCTTTAAAAAGAGTCAGACTGTTTGGGTATGCTACTGTCTCATTGACGTCCCTAGGATTCTCAGTCCCTTTTTGGCGCCTCTCTAATGCCCATTTTAATTGGGTCTATTGAAGTGGAATTCGTTAATCAATCATAAAATTATCAAACCATTATCAATAAATAGTGATAATGGTGTTTCTAACTGCCGGTACACACGGGCTTTAAATTGTCGCCCTACAAAACGTCAAAAAAAAACAACGTAATGTCATCTTGCAGACTAGGTAGTTTTTAGTGTGCAAATACTATAAAACGAGTTCACAACAAGTGTACAACAGCTTGTACTAAGTTAACATCTTGACCTACATTATGTCACAAAAACCTACGAACTGCCAAACGAAACCGACGAAATTGTCACTTTTCAAGATACGTAATACCCGTGCTGAGCTCGCGGGTTCAATTCTTCGCCTCGGAAGTTAATTCCTTGTTATGAATCGTGCGTTTTTTGTACCGCGACAATTCAAAGCTTGGGTGTACTGGCAGTACACCTTAGGCATATTTATGTAACAACTGTTTCTGAGGGAGTGTCACAATACTAAAAATATTCTTTTCATTTAAAAAATTGTAGGGGTGAAATCAGAACCAGAAGAATTCGAAGAAGAGGCAGTGGTAGTCGAAGAGCATCCCTTAGAAATAGCAAGAAATGAGAGAATATACAATCAGCAGGTCTATACTTCTAAGATAGTCGAGACGTTGTATTCCTGCAATAACTGTCAAAAACAGTTTTCTTCACAAGCAGGCTTCCGTTCTCATAAGCAGTTTGATTGTGAGAAGACTAAGCTGTTTAGATGTCCCTATTGCTTCTACGCTGCATTCCATATAGGTAGGTTGCAGAAGCACGTCGTTAAGAAGCACCAGGCGAATCTTGAGGAATTTCGTTGTACTATCTTGATGGCAAAGAAGGCGTATGAGAAAAAATGATATAAATCAAACTTGTTACATGAATGTTATGAGAGTGGTGACATGAAAACGGCCTGAATTTGTTAATCGTTTTAGAGTTTTACCTTCAGTATCTGATGTCCTGGACAATGAATGTTTTCGTAGTTTTTGTTTTGTTTATTTATCTGTGTAGGTCTCATGATTGTATATTTTTGATATACGATGAATCATGTTATGTCCTGGATAATGAATGATTTTATAGTTTTTGTTTTGCTTATTTTTCTTTGTAGGTTTCATAATTGTATATGTATGATATACGATGAGTTATGTTATGTTTTTGTTAAGAAATTGTTAACACGAGAAACCTATATTATTAACTACATATATCTATTATACATGTTTTTTAATACCAGATATATTTTGAATAAAAACATTTTGATTTTCTTTGATTTTGTTGCTGTCGTGTGACAGTCTTTCCAACTCTTTAAGATAACTTTCCGTTACGACAGCCATGGATAGTACGGGACAACCGACCACACTGACCTTTTTAATTTGGTAAGCCTCAATACCGTGCCTTGTGTGAAAAGGGACTTTTTGTTACACTAGATTTAGTTTTATTGTACTGTGCTAACAAATATTTTTTAGGAAAACTGCCACCACCTAAAGTCGTCACGATTCAAACTACACCAATAGCAACAAAACCTGCAAGTACTAAACCACTGGTTAAAATCCTAAAGGTGGAAGACTTAAAAAACGTAGACATAGTGGAGCGAATCAAAAAAGACCTAGGCCAACAGATGTTTCTGTCTAAACGGGACACCCCTAAAATTATCGGTGAGGTGACATTGAAAAAGGAAAAGAAGGATCCGGAAATCCAGAGACCACCCATAGAAGAAAACCCACCTTTAGTAGCGAGTACTTCTGGAGAAAAAATGAAACTTAGATCGTCCAAAAACGACATAGCGAATGAAAGAATGAGGCGATTCCTGAAATTGACTACAAGTGACCTCAAACCACCACCGAAAAAACAATTTAAATGCGAGCTACCATGGCCCAATGTTAAGAAACCAGTTGACACGATCAGATGTCACAAGTGCGGTGTGCTGTACCAGAGAGGGATTTTGGTGTCTCATATTAAAGTGTGCAAAGGACAGTTGCCCAAGTGCAAGTACTCATGTGCTCAGTGCAGTTTCTCTAACACATCCTATAGTGAGTTGGCGTCTCATGTCAAAGCAGAACATTCTAAGAAAACAAAATGAATTCAACTTATGTCGATGTGTAACTTCATTCAAATACAGTTGTTTCGTCATATTTAATCTCATTTATTTCTTTGATATTACCACTACTACTATTGCTGCTACAACTACAACTACTATTATTTCTGACAGAGGAAAGCTTTTCCTGTTCCAAGCGCGGGATTCTCAAAAAATGCTCACTAAAACCCTGCAGTCGTTCGCTGCACGTCCTACCACAGTAATGCTTGGAGCATTTTGTCATGTTGGGTAGCGTTGCGTTAAGTTTTTATAGCAAAGGTATTGATTCATCTTATTATCAGCATACTACAGAAGATATACATACGTATCGATGATATATGAACAACCTAGCGAGTAAATCCTATTGTTGGTACCGTGGTCTATTTTTGTTCTTATGCACCTTGCTCAGCGTCATCCCCCTCGCTATTGGTCGAATACTAGAACATTTCCCCCGCTTATATGCCTGGCAAAATTGTCAGCAGTAAACCTCTCGCTAAGCGTTATCTTAAGCTGTCCCTGGTAGTCAATCAATTTACTTGTATTTTGAAGCTTTGCTTTGGAGAAACGATACATATATTCTATTACAGCCACAAAATAAATATTTATGCATATCTCAATATGATACAAAATAACAGTTAAAGCTTTAAAAACAGCTTTAAAATGTAAGACTGCAAAAGATCATCCACAAATCGATATTTAGTCGTAAAGTGACAAATAAAGCCCTAGCGAATACTTTGACGCCTTAAAAATATAAAGTTCCAAAGCGACCCAATGTACAAATTTAAAACATATCAATTACGAGTACATACAAAACTTCTGTTCAAATTTTGGGATGAATTAATAACATAACGTTTTCACAATACTGTTAGACTCTATTTAACAAAGCTAGAAGCAGACGTTGAACCAGAATTGGAAAACAGATTTTAGAGGTAACTGGCAGTTAACTTCGGAGTAATTGAGAGTTAATCTGCGATTATGAACTTTATATCTGTATTTTTTTATGCCGAAGCCGCCTCGTAGGCAGAAGCCTAAATACGCAGACACGGCTGCTGCTATAGGAAGCTTATAGAAACATAGTTGATCCGACTTTTGAATTGCCTAAGGTTAGTAGAACTGGAGAAAGTTTCCTCAGATTTTGCTCCACAATTTCGATGCCCTAGGGACAAAGGGGCGGTCGTATCGGCCAGTTCTATTCTATACCCTGAGTCTTCTAAATGAACTTGTAAGGCTTTGCTACTGCACCGAGTTAGTTGTAAAGGACGAAGACTTTTTATATTAAAAACAGTAGACCGAAGCTTATTGATTCGAATTATTCTGTTTGGTATCAAGATGGAAGAGACTAGCGCAACACGTACGACACTGCTAAGGCGAAGTATCTTTGGATACGGTGAGATGCGCGCACACGTAAATAAGACACAGGCCAACAGTGGCATACGGTGAGTTTTGCCACTGTGTTCTGGTAGTTGCCTATATTAGACACCAAAACGGAACAGATTATTCAAAGACCCTCGTGGCATAAACAGTGGTATACAATGTGTTATGCTACTTTCTTTCGTTATGGTACCAGATTGTACAGTTGTGCACAAAATATATCGACACAACTATGCGAACATAGCTAGATGTAAGTTTTATTAGTTCTGGAGTATAGTATTGCATAATTCAGTTTCAATATAAGTAGTTTGTTAGATTTAGGTTGAGATATACTTCTAAAGTATAAGTGTTGTGAATTTAGTTTTGGTATTAGTAGCCCGTCAGTTTCAGGTAGAAATACAGTATGAAGTAGCTGTTGAGAGTAACCTTGTGGACCACTGGTTCAAATTTCCATTTATCTCTAATTTTTAAAGTTTGACATAACATTACAGATCTTCAAAAGTCATCTCCAGACAAAGAAAACGAGCGCCAATCACGTCCTAAGAAGAAAAAGAAATTCAAAGATATTGCTGCTGATCAAACCTTACCCAACGGCAAAAACGATCAAAAGGGAGAATCCATAGACATAACCTCACTTGCTGGAATGTATATGTGTACCAAGTGCACCAAGACTTACAGGCTACGTCATTCTTTGACCAGACACATGAAGTTTGAATGTGGGCAAGAACCAAGGTACGGATGTAGGTTTTGTCCCAAGAAGTTCAAGCATAAGTATGACTTGAGCGTCCATGAAAGAGGAAGACATTCAATCAAGTTTGCAGTTTGCAAGAACGAAGTCAAGGGTGAAGACGTTTTAGACTTTTCCATGATGAAAGAAATCAAAGCTGAGCTGCCGACCAGACCTGTGCTGCAGAATCTTGAAAATTCAATATAGTTTTTTTAGTTATTTCTATTCTTCTTGTTCGGAGAATTTGAAATTATGCCTTATTTTATGTGATGTGTGGATGACTTGCCATATTCAACTATCAGTATTTGATTTTTCCGATGTTATAGGATATTATTATTATTTTTACATTATTTTTTACTTTTTTTGACACGGTATTTCTATATAGTCATATTAAAATGATTTTACCTCTAGTATATGGTTAGTAATTAGTCATAATTGAGACTGAACCTAGTTTTGCATGTAAGTAATTAGACGGTATCATCAAACTCAAGACGACTGTCATTTTGTATGAGTATTAAAGTATTATGTATTATTAGGGAAACGTGTTCTACATACGTGTAGTGATTTATAAAAGGACTGTAACTGTCATTCATATTTCAGTCAGCCATTTTCGTTACCGAAATCTGCAACTGAAGACTTATTCCACCAAAGTTCTTTATACAACTATATTTACTGTATTAATCTTAGTTTAATTTGTTGTGTGCTGTACCTTATTTTAGAATAAATGTTCGTTTTTAATTTTCTTTGTCTATTTCTTTGTACTGTGCTTGATAAGGTTGGTCTTATAAAAACACATGCTGCTTTCAGAATCGGAATAAACGTTTTAAGTTGCAATGTCTTGCAAAATATCATATGTCCATTGGAAATGGTTTTATATTTTTGTTTTATTTTAGAAGCTAGTTTGCCCTACCCTTGTCCTCAATGTCCAAAGCGCTACAAATGGATGGACTCATTACGTCAGAAAGCTGGTACCTATCGGTGCTTGAAATGCAACAAATTGTTCAAGCACCATTTTTACCTAAAAAAACACCAAGAAAAACATTGTAAGAAGCATAATGTTTATTATTAATTGTAATTTTATTATATTCATTTATATCTATCAAGTTGAATAAAAAAATTGAAAATACCTACTAAATAGTATTTGAGCCATACTATGATAGACCACGAGCGGGCTGTAATGGAGTAAATATGAATTATATTGCTCTGTTTAGCTACTTTGTGAATCTATATGTCAGTCTTTAGATAATCTTTTTAGACGTTGTCTTGATGAAGGTTGATTGATGTAGTCAGTTCAAAAATCAGATCAACAAGGTTTCTTTAAGCTCCTCATAGCAGCCTTGGTGTTTAGGCTTCCGCCGACGCCGCTGCTTCTGTATAAAAAAATAATGTGCTTATAATCGGTATAAAGTCTCAAAAATACTGAGAACCTCAGAATGTCATATTTATCATCCAAATCGGCTGAGTAGTCTGTGAAAAATGTAGTAAGGAATTTGATGTACTTAAATAATTTTACAGGGTATAAAGAATATTCATGCGAAAAATGCCCCAGAAGATACAAATGGAGGGACTCGTTGAGACGCCATCTAAGGGTAGAATGTCAGAAGTCTGCTACTTTTTCTTGTCCGACGTGTGCAAGATATTTTAAGCACAAACACGACTTCCTTAGACATTACCAAAAGTGCCAGACATATCTTCAAGCATAGTCAAAAGTGTAAAAGCCGATAAAGTGCATAATACAATTTTTATTTTGAACTTTTTTTCTTAATCCCACGGCGTCGACTGCAATGGTCATTCAATTTTTATTCAGGACATCTACTTTTCACCACAGGGGTAAATCATCATATCTAAAAGAAGCCATAAAGGTAAGTATTTTATAATTCTTATATTTACATTTTTGTGAAAAGCTGCGTTGGTATAAGTAATGCCTCTGCTTTTGCATTTTGTATTTTTACCGTAATATTTTTAATGTTTTTCATATTTTCCAGAACATGTCTATTGATTTTACATATCCAAGAATATTTTTGATATGGACCTCTCTGAAGCAGTCGTGTAGGTTATCAGGGATCTGAAACTGACGCATTGTAGGTGCGTGTGTTGGACAGTCTAACAAGATATGGCTAACTGACAGCGGGCTCTCACACGTGGGGCATCTAGTAACCCTGGAGCCTAGCAGGATGTGGCTGTGAGTAATGTTTGTATGACCTATGCGTAGTCTGGCTAGGACGGTCTGTTCTCTTCTTGTAAGCCCACCAGGTAATTGCTGAGTGTACTGAGCATTGCTTCTTTCGTTTTGCCATGATGACAAAAGCGTTTGATTTATATAAGCTTTTACGTCATCAGCGGTGAAGGTATCTCATCAAGAATTGTGTTGCTGGTAGTCTGCTTGGCCGCCCAATCGGCTATTTCATTTCCTGTTATACCTATGTGGCTTGGAACCCATATGAATGTAACATCTTTACCAAGGTCAGTGAGCCATTGGTAGGTTTTTTGAATTTGTTGTGCTAAAGGATCATAGGTGAATTTTTGTTGTTTGGCCTGTAGCGCACTTAGGGAGTCGCAGCAGATCAGGAATACGTTATTTTGCCGGTACTCAATGTATCGGAGGGCTTGCCAAATAGTATAGAGCTCTGACGTGAATATAGAGGTTGTAGGATGTAGTTTCCAACTGTATATCGTGTCTTCAACAGCGATTACACAACCGACGCTAGGTTCTATTTCAGTGTATATGTGTATTGCACCAGGGTATCTGTTGCACGTCTCTAGGAAAATTTGACGATGAAGGTCGGCGTTAGTATTTTCCTTCACATGTCTCGTGCATTCTAAGTGCATTTTTATTGGTATAAGTGTCCATGGTGCAGTTGTGTGGTATGTTTATGTGTATAACTCAGGTATAGTAATATCTGTTATTTCGCATGCTTTTTTTGCTCTAATACCTACTGGTCTCGTAATCGTTGGCCTACTATTAAAAAGTAACCGAGTTTCTTGATCAGGTATGAAAATTTGGTAGTTAGGGTGCGTTGGCTGGGATTTGACATTGGCGATGTAGTGCACCATTCTTGTCCTCATTCTTATTTGTAATGACGGTATGTCAGCTTCCCATAAAACCGACTTGATTCTACTGGTGCGATAGGCTTCTATATCTGCTTTTACACCCTGGTAACGTATTTAATTTAGAGCGTGAAGTGTTGTTTTCCTTGCTCCCTCAAAAGTCAGACAGCCATACTCTAGCTTTGACATTATTGTTGCTTTATGTAGATCCAACAGGCAGTTTCTATGCGCACCCCATTTGATGCTCCCCAAGCATCTGATTATATTTACGTCTTTCCTGCAACTGTAAACTAGATCTGCAATGTATGCTTTTGGAGTCAAAAGTCACTCCCAGAAACTTTATTTCGTCCACTTGAGTTATTGGTGATTCATTAAGGGTAAGTCGGCATTGCCTTTGGCATGATCTAAGACGACAAAAATGGATGATCTTCAGAGAAGCGAAATCCATTACGTTCCGCAGCAAGACAAACACTAGAGCCTGCATCTTGCAATACATTTTGTATCCCTTGTAACTCTCTTGATGAATAGAAAAGAACAAGATCAACAAATAGTGACCTACCTATATATGGCTCCAGGGGATCCAGAATTCGGTTTATCGCTATGGCGAAGAGCGTGACTCTCAATGTCAAACCCTGAGGTATTCCATTTTCAAGTAAATGTTGTTCGGATAGCGTGTTACCTATTCTGACTCTGATTCTTCTTGTTAGCAGAAAGCTCTTGATGAATTCAGATAAATTACCCCTGACATTCCAATTATACAATGTTTTTAATATACCATATCTTCAGGTTGTATCATATGCCTTTTCCAAGTCAAAGAACATCGCAGTTAAATGCTGTCTCTTTGCAAAACTGCACTGTATTGTACTTTCTAGAGCTGCTAATGAGTCTGACGTTGATCTGAATTTTCGGAAACCAAACTGAGTTGTCGCCAGCAGCCCATTTCTTTCTACATACCACATTAGCCTAAATTTTACCATCGACTCCAATATTTTGCTCAGGCAGTTCGTAATAAAGATATTGGACGATAACTGGACAAAAGTTGGGGTTCTTTATTCGGTTTCAAATAAGGTATGCCAAATGCTTCTCTCCATTGCTCAGGGTACTCGCGATTGCTCCATATCAAGTTGTAGACATCTATTAGTTTCTCTTTTACCCTGTTTGAAAGGTTTTTTTTTATCATAGAATAGGTGATACGATCGGGACGAGGAGCTTTCTCATCTACCTGTTGCAGTGCCCTTTCCAGCTCGTCCATTGCGAACGCAACATTGTATACAGATATCTGCGTTTCATCAAAAGTCATATCAACTTCGTTAGTCTGTTTGATTTGATTAAAGTTATCGTTGTAGTTTTCTGATGAGCTGACAGACTGAAAGTATTTTGCGAATGCCTCTGCGGTGTCACTAGGGTCCTGGAGCGTTATACCTTCCACCACTAGGATCGGCAGTTCTATAGGAAAGCGTTTGCCTGATATAGCTCTTATTTTATTCCATATCTCTTTGGATGTCATGTCCGGTATTATGCTTGATACAAAGCTCTCAAAAGACATTTTTTTATTAGAAATAATTATTATTTTAGCTCTTGCTCTGGCTTTTTTGAAGTTTAGCATATCGTCAGTGAGATTTCTCCGGAAACGTCAGAGGGCTACTCTTTGTTCCATCGCTTGAGCAATATTATAGTTCCACTATGGAACTCTTGGTTTGGTCGAAGTAGCAGATGTAACAGGTATTGTTTGGTCTGCAGCTTGGGTAATTGCATCTGTTACTTTGTTTACTGATTCTGTTACATTTCCATTTAGCTCAATAGATGGTAATAGCTCTGTGTATTGTTCCCCGTTGGCGTCTTTTATCTTCCATCTAACTAGTGGTTCCCGTACTACGTAGGTCGATGCGAATTGTATTTGTATAGGTAGATGGTCAGAGGGTAGTTCGTGGTTGATGGTACGCCATAGCAATTGATAGGCTAGCTCTGGGGAGCATATGGATAAGTCTATAGCAGAACATTTCTGTGTGTGTGAATTCAAATACGTATTTTCTCCAGAGATTAGAAGTACCAAGTTATGCTCATCCATTATATTTTCTATTTAGTCTTGCTCTATTGTCGAGTCCTTCTGAGCCCCATATGGGATTATGTGCATTAAAATTACCAACGATCAGAAACGGGGTAGGCAATTGTTGAATGACAGATCTGATATCATTAGAAGTCCAGTTATCATTTGGCAGATATATGTTCGCTACGGTTAATCGTATGGGATATGTTACGATCACAGCTATTACTTGCAGCTCTGTTTGCAGGGGAACCTCCTGCGCGCTGATATTACTTCTAAGCAGAACTGCTACTTCTCCGTGAGCCCTTAAATTTTGCCCCGCTTCTTTTCGAAAAATTTTATACCCTTTTATTGAGAAGGGCTCATCCCTCTTAAGGTGCGTCTCCTAAATACATGCACCGAAGGACTGGTGTATCGTTAAAAGAGACCTTAACTCACCATATTTATGTTTAAGGCCATTACAGTTCCATTGTAAAAAAATTTCGGCTAACTGGTTGGACATAATTATTTATCTAAAAAAACGTAGATTTCCGAATTTGTTTGGCTAAGGTCAGAATTTAAACAAGAAAAAAGATTAAAAATTAGTAAAAAAGGACAAGTTCTAACGAGTATAAATACGTAACAAATAGGTGTAAAAGTAGTAAAATTAAAATAAAACAAATAATGACTTTAAAAATACCACAGATATAATATCACAAAAAACTGTTTATCACATTTATTAGGCTGGCTTCTAGGCATGCCTCTTTTCTTTTTCACTGGGCTTTGACTGCTACCTTCCTCATCTGATGTCGTTTCACTCAAATCTCTGTTTTTTGATTCTGAGACATTGGTTGATACAGAGCCCGTACGCTCTCTGGGAAGTCGTAATGGTGCCATTGGCATCTTAAAGCTTCCTAAGCTTGGGAACATATCAATAAGGTTATTTTGTAAGGCTTGAACGATTTTTGGTAATATTTCTTCTTCTAGCAAACGCTCGATATTGTTAGATGTTGGCTGGGCAGCCGCTTCTGCGTAAGATATATTTATTCTTGGCTTCCCCATATGATATATTTTCTGTGACCTTCACCCTTTGGATTGCCTCCTCCTCTTTGAATTCCGCTTCTCCATGTGGTGGTCTACCCCTGGCACATATGCTTGTGTTTTGACATTTGTCAGACATGTGCCCAAATTGTTGGCATTTAAAGCATCTTAAAGGGGAAGGATTGTACAGTCTCACCTGAAGTTTTTTATAAAATTTCTTTTGGTAGGTTTGGTTTGTTAAACAGCAGGAAGTGATTGGCTGTCTCAATTATTCTTCCTTCTCTTCTTGCCTCTATTCTTCTGACATCTATATCTCCTTGCTCAGAAAGTTCTTCTTTAATTTCTTCTATAGAGCAGTTCAACAAGTCCCTACAATACATTATGCATCTTGATTGGTTCAGAGCCCTATGTGCTACAACTTGTGCATCGAAATCACCAAATCTTTTTACTTCTAAAAGCCTTTTACTTTGAGCCTTTCCTTTTGTGTACACCAGTAGCCAACTCATTAGTTTTGGAGGGCGGGTGCCTCCGTAGAACTATTCATTCAGGTCCCAAGAGTAGGTGAAGAAACAACGGTCACCTGCAGCAGTGCTCCCTTACTGCAAGAAGGCTATATATAACCAGAGGTCACCTGGTCCCTGGAGCGCACCGTTTGAGACTCACTAACGCGGAGCCATCCACCCCTTGGCACGGTTTCGCATAGTACCTTGGGTTACGGATTTTGTAGGTTTTCTCCCTGGTTTTAGGAGGGATAGGATAAAAGGAAAAATGGATGGGGTTAGCGGAAAGGGGGTAAAGCCCAGGGTTTGTCAGAATGAATAAGACTGCCAAACCCCGAACTCCCTGCCTGGGGCCATGGGGCCGACGCTCCCCATGTATCTTCCGTTGAAACTGGATCAAAGCTCCAGCTTCAAAAGTAGATACCCCCTGCGGGGTTTATTTTGAATTTGTTTGAACTTCTGAGTTTAACCATAGCAAATTTAAAAACAGCACTACCGACTATGATGAAATGCTACCACTGTCATGGCGTGCACGCCTGAGAGTATCAGAGCTGAATTTTATAGTTTATAGAGAGATGCAAGCCTAATGAAGGTAAATTTTCTACCAGTAAGTTGCATTTATTGCCCAATAGAATTATTATAATTCCATTTACAGGACAAAGGATTGAAATCTGGCATAACAATAAAAAACAGTACTAATTTGTTCAAATTTAAGGGAATGAGCAAATATTAATATAACAAATAAAATGCTATTTAAATTGCTGCCATGAAACCCTTTTGAGTTGATGAAGAGATCACATAAATATATCACACATACTGCATGTTATGTTGATACAACGTTGCCTGGTAGTCAAACGAGTCAAGAGTCACTGAAACTACGCAATTTTTGCGACAAACCGTGCAATGTAAACATATATGTTTGAAGTTCTGAATCGCGAAACCTTCTGTATTATTTTCTTAGTTACCTAAACGCACAACCTTGCCACAATTGAACCGACTTTGTACCTCATACCGTTCCGCATTCCCGAATTTGAAACATCTGGTATGTGCCTTTTTTGTATAGAATAAACCTTATCTCAACATTTTGATTCGATGCTAATTTTGACCTTACTCTTTTTCTTCACTTTTCAGGATATAAGGAATATTCATGTCCAAATTGTTCCCGATCATACAAGAGGAGAGATTCACTAATCAGACATCTCAGGGTGGAATGTCAGAAGTCTAGTCAATTTTATTGCTCTGAATGCAAAAAACCGTTCAAACATAAACACAGTTTAGTCAAACATTCTCAAAATTGTGGAACTCAGTTTCGTCAAGTATATGCTTGATAATTGTTGTTTAACTTCAATGAATCTGGAATGAACATAGTAATATACTGTACATTTTTAACACTATTACGAGGAGTGTCTTTTAAGTTTTGCATATAGAAACATAGTAGGCCGCGCGGATCGAACGTCAGTACTGAATCTTAACCTCACTCTTTAGTAAACTTAAATTCAAAGTTTCACAACAATACGTGCAGTGTTCTTTCTCACTACAGTGAATTTTTAAGTGTCACCAAGTCATTAGAAAAATGGAACTCAACCGAGAACATTTTCGCGCCATAATTTATTACAACTTTCAGAGACAATTATCGCAACAAGAATGCCTTGCTGAGTTACTGTCTGTTTTCGGCAACGAAGCGACACAGCAGTCGGCAATTTTCCGTTGGTATGGAGAATTCAAACGTGGACGGGTGAGTCTTAACGATGATCCCAGGGTGGGTGCACCAAAAACGGCAGTCACCCAGGAAAACGTCGATGCTGTGCGCAAACACATCATTGAAGATAGACATGTGACATATAGCGAGATTGAGGCGTCCCTGAAGATCTCAAAGACCTCAATTCAACAAATTTTACATGAAGAATTAGGTGTAAGAAAATTAGTTTCTCGTTGGATAACCTACCTGTTGACTGAAGAGCAGAAAGCAGCCAGGGTTAATTGGTGTCAAAAAACGCTTGAGCGTTTCAATTCCGGAAACTCAAAAAATGTGTACAGCATTGTTAGTGGTGATGAATCGTGGATTTACTGTTATGAACCAGAAAATAAACGACAGTCGGCTGTTTGGGTGTTCCAAGGTGAAGAAAAGCCAACAAAAGTCATCCGTTCTCGAAGTGTTTCGAAAAAGATGGTCGCGACATTTGTGTCAGAAGCGGGTCATATTGCAACAATTCCTCTTATTGAGCAAATAACTGTCACTGCGGATTGGTATACCACCATTTGTTTGCCAAAAGTCATCACCGAGCTTCGAAAAATCAACCCCGAAAGAAGAATCATCCTCCACCAAGGCAATGCAAACTCGCACACAGCCCAAAAAACAAGGCAGTATTTAAGGGAAGAAAACGTGGAATTATTGGACCTTCCTCCATATAGTCCCGATCTAAGTCCTAACGATTTCTTTACTTTCCCGAAAATTGAAAACAGACTGCCTGGTCAAAGGTTCCAGTGGCCAGAAGAAGCAGTTGACGCATTCAAAAATGCCGTTTTGGATCTGCCAGCAAACGAGTGGAATAAGTTTGACTGGACAGGATCTTTTTGGAAGGGTGAATTTATAATTGAAGAGCGGGGGGTTGAATGCCTCTTGTGGGGGGTGGTGCACATCTCACGATCAAGGTCTACCAAAGTAATAGTTACATAAAAATGCAGTAAATTTACAAAAAATAAAGTAATATCGTGAAAACTACAAATCATCGTAAACCCTTGTATCCTTGAATGCTGGTCGAAGCTTTGCTTATTTTGAATATTTTTTCAAGTATTCCTCTTGCTTCTACGTGAACTTTTCCTGTTACATTGGATCACATGTTGATTTATCAATAATTTTTCAGCTGAATTCGAATGCCCACAGTGCCCAAGAAAGTACAAATGGAAACATTCACTGAAGAGACACCTCAGAGTCGAGTGTCAAAAACCTGCTCAGTTCCTATGTGAAAAGTGTTACAGGATGTTCAAACATAAGCATCATCTGAAAGAGCATACAAAACTATGCAAACCTACTTAATTAGTTGCTTCTTTGAATATCCGAGTGAAAATGTGAATCTTTTGGAAAGGGGATATACTTGTTTGTTTGGTAAGGTGACTATTGATAGTTATAAATGTTCGTTTTTAGTACTTTGAAGAAAAATAAATAATAGATCATCGTTCTCATTTTTCTTAAAAAAGCTTTCCCCTTTCCTTATTTTTTGAACGGGTCAACTTAGCAAGCTGAAATTAGGGATGATCAAATTTATATTATTATTTTAACGTATGTAACAGCTGAAAATCTAGAGGCTGGGTGTCAACTTGGAACATCCTTTAAATGGAATGGGGCTCATGTTATACTTCAGAGCTCCCTCAGTAATTCATAACTTCATTAACACTCTTCCAAAATGGCGGACTGACGGGCTGTCAAAGCTGAGGGTTTTTGTACTTTTAATCCCTACTGACTCATTGCTATAGAATATTATATCAATCTTTTTCTTTTGGAAGGGTCTTTATGAATATACAATAAAATAGTCTATATAAAAAGTTGACAGATTTTGACATCTTTTAAAATGGAATGTTCCATATGTTATTACATATTCGCATATATATACAATATACTTATAGCGTTTTGATGAATGGTTGTCAAGATATACGCGATTCATTGTGAAAAAATGCAATAAAAGATAGTGATTTGGTATTCTAGGGTTATAAAGTACTAAAAGATGCTTCACAGGACCCTCCAATCGATTTAAAAAAGCTTCAATATGACTCACATCCGCCATTTTGGAACTTATAACCGCCACTTCTACGCTAAAATGTAATTAATTAATTTGATCATTTCGAATTTCAAATCGCTAATCAACCTGCTAAAAAAATACGTAAGGAGGCCCTACCTGGAATCTAAGAAAATTTTGATAAACTATTTGCTACAGTGACTCGTTTACCATAAATATTTCAGTACCTCCAGTATAATTCAAGCTTCATATGAGATCAAATCATCTCTAATCATTATCATCTAATTGTGTTATACCCTTGCAGCATATTTTGAGTATTCATGTCCTCAATGTCCAAGGAAATACAAGCTGAAGCAATCGTTAAAAAGGCATCTAGAGTTTGAATGTCAGAAGACAGCTCAGTTTCCCTGTACGAAGTGCTCCAAAAAGTTCAAGCACAAACATCACGTAAAGGAGCACATCAAGCAGTGTAGAGTAAACGCAGATCAATAAGAAATGTTTCTGTTTGCAATGAATATACTAAATTGTTCTTAGATTATTTTGTTTCAAATAGAGATGTTGAGGTACCCAAATGGTTCTGCACAATACAGGATGTTTCAGAAAGACGAACTAATATTTCTTAGGTAGAATGTATATCCAAAAATAGCAAAAAAGTTTCCCATAAGTATGGGTGCAAAGATGCCCTCCTACTGAGATACATGGTGATGAAGTTTTATTTACGGAATTGAACGAAAATTCTATCTACAAAGCGCGCTAAGATTTTAGACGTTCAGCGAGCACATCATAAGCAATAAATGCCGCCAAAACTAAACCAGAGACGTAAAAACTGGGGTACCGGGACCCCTAATAGGGAATATTTCCTACGCCACTGGCCTTTTCGGAGAAAAAAGTGCATTTTATAAGATTCCATTTAATTTGATGTTGTAAACGCTATACGGCATATGAACATTATTTGAATAATGTGCGTGTAATATCTTCAATTAGTAGCGTATAAACTTACCATTCGTTGAACCTTTCTTGTGCATGTCACTGGTTTTGCCGGCATATTCATTTTAGTTTATAGATAAAGAAACTTCAAAACAAAGGTAACTTTTATTTCAAAAATGAAAAAGCCAATAAGCCTTAATTCCTACAACAATAAACATTACATTCGATACAACTCACTTGGTTATTTCTAAATTTATGAGCACATAACATTGGGAACAGAAAATAATGCTGAATAAATGCTAACACATTCAACCTGCAGGAGGTGTTGAAAGTGGCCACCTCTGGATTGAACACAAGCCCATGCTTTACCACTCAAAGACTCCTTGACTCTTTAGAAAACACCTGGCGCAGTACGAACAGTGTTGAAAGCATTTTGTATACGTCATTCTCATACTTCGTGTCCGAGGTTGCTAACGATTTGTTATATCTTCTTCGTTAAGCTCACTTAATCCGAAATGCTGAAGAATTTTGAGAAATGAAGTCGATAATTTCAGAAGAAAAAAAAACTTACTCAAATTGATTGGTTCCACAATTACTAGTTGTGATTTTACATAATCAGAAGGATTTAACATGGGTAGTGCCATGAGAAGTATACCATGTAAACCAGTGGCGTGCATAGACAAGCTTCTACGCTGAGGATAAGACACGCATATTATTCATTCAATGCTGTAACGAGGTGGCACAGCTTTCTTCACATGGGATATAGTGTTTCCAATATCAAGCTTTACGGTGTTTTCAGAATAGTGGAGGCTAAACCTTTTCATATTTTAGGAATTCACCTCAAATTTTCAAACCTAAATATCTCCAAAACGAGTGATTTGACACAAATTCCTTAAGATACAAAATTTATGGAAAATTGAATGATATATTACAAACTGCACTTCTTTTCTCCGAAAAGGCCAGTGGCGTGGAAGATATTCCTTCGGGGGCTCCAGGTACACCACTTTATACGTCCTTGCTTCAGCTTGGGCTGGTAAACTAATAATATGCTTACTGAACGTTTAAAATACTAATTCAGTATCTTTACCCGCTCCGTAGATATAATATTTTTTCAATTTCGTAAATAAAACGACGTTGCATCTGGGTAGTGGAGCATCTTTGGACTCATATTTATAGGAATCTTATTTGTTATATTTGGATGTACTTTTCTACCCTAGAAATATTGGCAAGTCTGTCGAAAACACCCTGTATTGAATAAGAACAAAATAAATATGTGTATGAAGTAACATCCTACTAAAAAAAAGACCAGCGTGTTCTACCTGTAAGTTAAGTCTTACGGGTCACAGCACAAAAATCATTTGGAGGTTGTAGTAAGCTTTCAAGAATAATCATAAATTGGCAATGTCATAGTTTTGGAAATATCGCATGCAGTTAGCATCGTATAAATCATGGAGTTGAATGTTAAAAAAGATTAACGTTAACTTTAGCCTATTTGTGTAATATGTACTCGTATTTGCCAATACTCTATATTTTCCTTTTGTTTAAAATGTTATCAGAGTATCAATAAAGGGATAGAATTAGATACACAATTTCATTAAGGTACGTTAGCTAATGCACTTTCATTACTGGGCACTTTTATAGAGATGCTACTAACTTTCTCGTACCGTTTTCTGACGACTAATTTTGTTTTAGTTATGTACCAATGCCAGCAGTGTTTCAAGAAATACATGAGAGCAGATTCATTGAGAAGACACATTAGGATAGAGTGTAACAAACAAGGTACTAATGCTTGTGAATTATGTAATAAACTTTTCAAACACAAGTTTGCATTGAAAGCACACGTGATTAAATGCAGAGAAAGATTGGGGCTTGATTTGGAGAGAGTCTTCTCTCGAGATGTTTGAACACAAAAAACAGATGTGTGGCCTTTTACGAGATTTTATTCACTTTAGTGTGTACTGTACCTGACGTACAAATTGTTATTTTTTTATTATACAAATAATTTTGGTTTATTCATAATAAAATGATTGTTATTCTTGAAGTGCGTTTTCTATCGTTGGTTTATGGTATATTGTTTCATCAACATATTCCACCAGAAGATATGCAACCCACTTGAAAGCCTGCCTGTGTGAAAATAAGCATACAAAATAGAAAAGTTGAGGATGCAATTGAATATCAGAAGGCCAGAAAGAAAGTTTGTTCTGAATTCATATAAAGCTTCTGAAACATTTTATTTTCTTTTTCAGAAATTGGATGTTGAAATCCTGTTTCATGACAAGTAATCTCCAAAACGGAGAAAAACATCAGAAAACATGAAAACAATACCTTCACTGGGCACACATGGAAAAAAATCATTGTTACAATTTATAAATGGCAGTGGGCTACAACAACCGCCATGTTAAGTTTAGTATGGATTTTACTTAAATAAGTTTTAAATACTTTGTAAATGAATTAACAATGTTCAGTTTTCCATATTATGACTTGTGAAGTTGTTACTTTCATGTTTTCTTGTGTTTTTCTCTGTTTTTGAGATTGTTTGACCTGAAACAAGATTTCAAAGTTCATTTTTCGAATAAGAAAATAAATATTTTCGAAATCTTGATCAAAACACACTTTCTTTCTAACCTTATGATTTTGATTGCGTTATGGATCCAACTTCAAGATTCCTATTTTGCATCTTAACTAGTCAGTCAAGACTAGCCTCCTCCTCTCTCTACAAGGTAATAGTAAACAATTTTCTCTGAAAGGACAAAATTTTCATCCTCGTGCCAAAGAAATGACTAGACCTAAATTCTATCAAGACTCTTGTAATACATTTTCACATAAATCGCGTAAGTAATATAGAACTGAATTATATATGACCTCATGTTATCTGACCGTGCATATTTTGATAGCAGGCTAAATTCTCAGGAACCTATTGATAATACGAGCCCCTTCCCACTTCGGTTGGCCCACTTCAAGATTTGTACCAAAATATGCCTTTATAAACTAAACATGACGAAACTATTTACTTCTAAAACAATTTATTTTCTCAAAAACATTTTAGATACACTCTAGTCGTAAAAAATACATATTTGAAATCACTTAGACCGATAACTAATAGAACATCTGAACAAATAAACAATGTGCGAATAAATGCGCGAAGTTAACAAAGCAACAATTGAAAGATTACCATTGGGTAACATCATCTTTATTTTTTATTACGGCTGAAATTCTTTGGGGCATAGTGTTAACCAAGTTTTGGCAAAAATTTGGTGTAAAGCAATCCCATATTTCTTGAAGCTTTTGTCTCAGTTCGGTGCTTGTACGAGCAGGATGTTGTCGTAGAACCTTTTTCATCTCGTGCCACAAAGTTTCAATAGGTGACAGATCTGGACTACTAGAAACCCATTTCAAAAGTGGAAAATTATTTTCTTCCATCGATTTTATAGCCTTTTTTGAGGTATGGCACGCTGAAACACAAAATCTTGGCCGGATGTCAAAAATTCTCCCATCACTGGTAAAAGCGATTCTTCTAAAATTGCCAAATATTTGTTTGTATACACATTTCCATCAATAAAATGAAGTATGTCCTACTCCTTTTGATGACATACTGCCCCAGAAGATAATGGATGCTGGAAATTTCACTTTTCTCTTCAGACAGTCAACATGGAATGGTTCATTTTTTTGCGAATAACTCTACTGCGACTGTCACCAACACAAACTTCGAATCGGGCCTCATCACTCGACTGTATTGCACACCATTGATGAGGTGTCCATTGTCTATGTTCTTTAGCCCATCTAAACCGATTTCTCTTTTGCAGTGTTAATAGTGGCTTTTCTAAGACCTATAAACAAGTTGTGCAACTTTAGGGTTTTTACTTCACTTTTTTTTATAAGAAAGCTTACCTTGCAAGTGCTAAATCCCAGTTTGTGGGCCTCTTTATGAGTTGTGGACCTCGAAATTCTCCTTCTAACAGCGTCACTCCACAGAGCACTTAATTATAAATAATTGGCACGCCTGTTTTTCACGATTATTCTTCTTAATGCTCTTCGGTCGGCATTTGTGATATTACTTTTTCACATATCGTGGCTTAATATTAACTGAACCAGTTACGTTATATCTTCTAACAATATTTCTCACACTGTACCGCGATAAGTCTAACAAAGTTGCAATTTCTGAGTTTGATTTCCCAGAATTAAAAAAATTAATTACCAGTAACCGAATTTTCTCACTAATAACCTTTCCTCTACCCATTTTGAAAATCTTAACTACCTAAACCTATTTCAAACGTATTCTGACAGCTGTGATTAATAAAAACAATTGTCATGGTATTTATTTTTCACAGCCACCTATGCGTTATAGACTTATTTTGCATTGAAATGAAAATAGGTTGATATGCTGTAATTGCAACATGTGTTATTTTTATGCTACAAATTTGATTAGGGAGTGATAAAGTTGGTGTTTTCGACTATATATTATCAAAATATTCATTGTTGATATTTTAAACCTATAATACCCAGGTACATTTTTATTATTTGTATTTAATAAGAAAAAACTAAGATTTCAATAGTTGGGCCAACTGAAGTGGGAAGGGGCTCGTATTTGTGCAAAAGTAGGTAAAGCATATTTTCCTATATTATAAGTCAATTGCCTCCTGCAGAGAAATATTTAATTCAAGCGGTATTCTTAATATGTATTGCATTTGCATTTTGTAATGAGTAACTACGCTAAGAACGTTGATGCTTATTTCCAAATATCACGCGTACAACACTAAAAATCAAAATTTAAAATTATTTCAGAAACAAACTATAGCATATTTCAAAAAGTGTCCATATACGTCAACAACTTACCTGTTAAAATTCAACTGATTAATAATTATATTTCGTTAAGAAAGATATTATTGTTGAATATTCGTTTTACAATGTTTTACAGATGGCACCAATGGTTATTTATGACTTCTTACATTGTTATAGGTTTTTATTGTTTTGTATCACATTTTTTACCACAAACTCAAAACTGTAACAAGTAAATATGAATAAAGAATTACTGCGTTCATAATTAGCAATATGTCTGTGATGATGAACATTGCAAGTGAACATCAAATTACAGCATGGGGTTGGATATCTTCTTGGAGAATACGCTAATCAACAGTTTAGTTAGATAACCTTAGCAGATCAGTCGATACTAAAGGTGTGAAATAAATATTTACTAATCTAGTTGCCGTTAGCCGGTACTTACGGGTATTTAAGTCTCCTGCCTGCGTGGTGCCTCAAGTATAAAAAACGATATGCTATGTTTTTGACCCTGGGCAAAGTTCTTTTTCTCTAGTTCATCATTAGCTATTATATCCTGTCCGGTAAATAGTACGACAAAAAGATAGGGAGGATAGGCGAAGGGATCTACAACATACCAAAAAATGACCCTACTAAAAGATTCACTGTTTTTGAGATATTAATTTTTTTGTCTCTCTTTTTTTGCATCTATCTTGTGTTGCTGTGCCAAGAAATAACACGATATCTATGTATTTCTTTTTATTTGTAAAGTATTCTCAGATCGTTGGTCTGCCATTCGAAATATCATTTTCGATAAATACAAGTAGGTAAGCTTGACAAACTTCTTTGTAATTTTTATTTTAGAAAACTATTGAACTTTGGTATTCAGCAATCAAATAAAAATGTACTAGACTGCTACTGCAAAGTGCTGCGATAAATTACCTGCTTAATCAGCAAAAAATGATCAAACAGGGAAATTTTTTGAAAAAGACAAAAGAAATTAATGTCTCAAAAACAGTGAAACTTTTACTAGGGTCATTTTTTGGTATATTATGTTTCGCCTATCTTCTCCATTTTTTTGTGGTACTATTCCGGTATATTAAACCTTCCAAAATGGAATATTCTCTTGAGGTACCAACACTTTTGGATATGTTCACAACTTCTTATATCGAGTGATAATAGCCGATGAACACACCTTTATGCCATCGGCATTTTCAAGAACATGTTTTATTTTGAAAGATTTTTATTAGGGAAAGCTCGTGTTGGCATCTACAATACTTTACACCTGCAGAATACTACTCAATCGTCATATAATGTAAAATCAAAAGACCACATTTATAGATGCCCATTGAGGATTGAGTGCCGTCTGATAAATGATTTTGCGTAGGATTTTGAATAATCAATAATGCTTCCTTGAGGAACGTTCAACGGAGGATTTATTATATTCCATAGTAGGCTGTAACAGTTGCCGTAAAATAGGTAACTATCCAAAATTCAGAAAATTTTTAGAATTTCGGAAATTTGCACTATTTCCGACATTTGCAAAACTACCAAAACTTTCAATTATTTTAAATAATCGCACTTTTTAGAACTCTCAAAATCTTCAACTCTCAATATTTTCAAAATTTTGAAATGCTTCATTTTTGAATTCAAATACTGAAAATTTTGTGGGTATTGAAATTTTGAGAATTTGGGTTGCTTTGAAATTTTTCAAGATATCGAAAATCGAGCAAATTTGTAAAATTTTAAAGTATTCCCAAATTTTTAAAACCTATGATGACTACTGTGAAATGCTAATGCTAAATCTCCCCTCGGAGGTTCCAGAAGGAAGCGTTATTTATTGTTTAAAATCAGCTTCAGCATGATACTTAATCCTCAAGGAACGTCTAGGATTGTGATTCTTAATATATTTTCGAAACTCCGGTAAACAGTGAATACTTTTTTTTAGTGAACTGCATACATAATTTTGAGCATGCCAACGCATGCCTTGAGAGTTGCTCTTAACTCGCGGCATAACATTTTTTGTTTCAGCTTTGCACCACTGCCAAAACTGTGGAAAATCCTACAAGTGGCATGCTTCTCTTATCAGGCACTTGAAGTATGAGTGCAACAAAGAAGGAATATGGCCATGCAAGATTTGCGATAGGACCTTCAAGCATAAGTTCAATTTGGTGACGCATTTGAGGACACATTCCAAATTAGATTTGTGGAACCTGAAGTGATTTTTTCAATGACTGTTTATATAAAGTTATATTTATTTGAAAAAATGGCGTCAAGTGCTTGACTGCACTTCCTATGCAACGCTGTAGTAACACCTTCAGAAAAAAGTTAGCTGCGATGATGTGTAACAAAAAATTAATTGGTTCAAGTTAGTCAAGCACTCTTAAAATTCGCATATTTAGAATGCTTTTCTGTACAATTTTGGGACTCGTTAAGTTCTGGAGGCAGGTATGCTTTCGCAAAAAGTTATCTCTTGCCGATGAAAGGCTTCCCCCTCCCACTAAGAAAAATTTCTACTCGCGCACATGATCGAAACTATGTGTACACATGATATATAGACACTGAAGATAGGATGTTACGCATGTGGGCGGAGCTTCGTGACGTCACGTGGAGAGTTGTCGGCTCGTGGTTACCAGCAGCAGGATTGTCGTAACGTTACTGCAGTGTACACTATACAGTGCGATTTGTTGGTGATGTTGTTATACCGCCAGCTTACTGCAAAAAGAAGATAACTCCATTTTTCTACTTTTCGAGTTGCATACAGTTTCACACTTACATGTACTTAGGATGTTCTGTGAAATAACGATAAATAAAGTGCAGTATTAACATCATGAGCATGTTAATCCTGCTCCACAGAACATACTAAAATATAGGTAATTTAGAAAAATGAAGTTATCTTGTTTTTACAGTAAAGTGACGAGACGCTCTATTGTGGCGCTAGAAAGCCGTTTAAACTATAGCCTGTGAAATAGGAAGTCTTTTATTTAAATCCACTATTTTGTTCTGCATAAAATTTTATTGTACAGGGTGGCCCATAAGTCCTTTGAGCTGGAAAAAAAGGAATAAAACCAAACTAGTTACATTATGAAGAATTATTATATTTTGTTATCATCTTTATTGAATGGGAATTATGTTTTAAAAATCACATCGTCTAAATGCAATCCATTACGATCATGGCACTCATATAAACGACGTCTAAAATTGTCGATGACTGCGCGGCAAGTCAACACTGTAATGCTTGCCATTTCTCTTCGGATATTTTCTTTCATGACATCAACTGATCTCGGAGTGGTGTCGTACACTTTACTCTTGAGGTAGCCCCATAAAAAGAAGTCCATTGGGGTCAAATCTGGACTACGTGGTGGCCAGGAAATGTCTCCTCTTCGAGAAATTACTTTGCTGGGAAAAAGTTGACAGACGACGGGCATAGAAGTGTTGGAGGTGTGGGCAGTTGCTCCGTCCTGTTGAAACCAGGTCTGCGTATTATAGCCTGGAAAATTCTGCAACGCTGGTGTCAAAAACTCTTCTATCATTGCTACATACCGCTCCGAAGTAACAATTAATGCGCGACCTCTGTCGTCCTTAAAAAAATAAGGGCCATAGCAGCCCAAACTGTAACTTTAGGGCTGTGTAAGGGCTTCTGATGCTTACGCCTTGGATTTTCGGTGCTCCAATAACGGCAATTTTGTTTATTTACATGCCCGTTTAAATGGAAGTGAGCCTCGTCCGAGAACAACACATTATTGAGCGAAGAAAATCGATTCAACATTTCATTCGCAAAGTTTAGTCTCTGAATAGCATCATTATCTTTTAATTCCTGCACTAACTGAATTTTGTAAGCGTGCAGACGTGAATCTTTCCTTAAAATCCGCTGTAAAGATGTTCTGGGTACGTTTAGTGCACTGGAACGCTTACGAGTAGACTGGGTAGGATTTTGACGAACAGACTGTGCCACAATGTTGATGTTTTCTTCAATACGAGTTGTCCTTGGTCGGCCCCACCGCTGTTTATCTAACGTCGAACTAGTCTCTTCGAACTTAGCAACCCAGTTCTTAATCGTTTGAGCTGTTGGACACTTTGTAAAATTGTGTAAATTGTGGTATTCTCGATATTTACGCCGCGCAATGGTTGCCGAATCATTATTTTGATAAAACGCGCGCACACAAAAAGCACGATCCGCTCCAGTGAAACAATCCATGGCGACTGAATTCCCAGACGCTGAAGATACTGCCCCCACCTCGCCCGCGCCGCTCACGCTCACCCGTTAAATTTTATTCAAATTTGAAATTTCAAAGGACTTATGGACCACCCTGTAGTATGTCACTCACACCGCTAAATAATAATAATAATTGTAATAATAATTTATTGTTGCTGTTTCATAGAAATGTCAGCTAAAGTATATAAAACATCGAGGAGTAAGTGAAAATAACAAACAATACGTAAATGAGACAAACATAAAACACAAAGTGGCAATAAAAGCTAAATAAAGAGTTAATAAAATTAAATTTAAACTTTAGATTAACAATAAATAGAGTTGGTTAAAAAATTATAAAAGAGACTAGTTAGAATAAAAATTATGCCAGGCTGAAAAAATTGGAGTTAAGGAACTGTTCTTCATCAAAAAAAGCTTCAGATAGTAGGAGGCATTTAATAGCTTTGCTAAATTGTTCAACATCTAGAGATTTTATTTGATTTGGCAATACACGAATCCAACGACACCTCATATGTGAAAATCTATCAAGCCGTTTGAGCTGTAGCCTATGAAATAGGAATAACAAGGTAGAAATCTTTTATTAAAATCAACCATTTGTCCAGCCGTTTGGCCTGTAGAAAATATGTACGTTATCCGTATCAACCCAAATGAGAATCGCTCTCAACGTGACGTCATGCGCGCCAGCGGACGAAAATCGAACAGCGGAGCATCCGGCTCTGACGTGTACATCTTTCATCATCTATAATATAGCAGCGGAGGCCGACTGCTACACACATGCACACGAAGGTCTGAAATATTTCTCCATCAAGTGAGGATAAATGTAAGATATTTATGATGCGTGAAATATGTATATCAGGTGCGTAGAACTACCGGGGCTGGAGAAGTATAATTATACCAACGTCAAAACAATGAAGTATACCCCAACCCCCAATTTTTACCCCTAAATTTTGTTTCAAAAAACATCAGGATCTCTGCAACGTCAAAACTGAGCTCCTCCGTCATTAGATCGATTTTAAAAAACTAAAGATTGTTCGTCCTTGGTATAGTAGTAACCATGTATGCAAAATATCAAAATCCGACACGAACTTCACACTACTCCAAGTTATAGCGGGGTCAAGGATTAGTGGACGGACAGATAGACTGACCGACGAAATGAGTGGTATGCTTTTTGGTGATGTAGGTGTCATATAACGTCAAAAAACATAATAGCTGATTTTCGATTTTGTTCGCGGTTACAATACTTCCTCGCCAGCGGCGTAGGAAGTAGAAAAAGTTAGGATGGCACGTTAGAATCATTGAACATATAATTGAAAGTTTAACCTTCTGTAGGTGCCAGGAACAGTATTTGTATGATAAGTATTATTTATGTTTTCTAATATTGTATTGGCTGAATTTTGTAAAATATATGTTGCAAAATGTACATATTTAGGTTACAAAAATATATTATAACACATTATTACTCATACGTTATTTGAGTCATTTTGCTGCCAATATGCCCGATAAGGCCAGGCTTTAGCTAATTATTTTTCGCGTATTCGCCAGGGGCGAAGTGCCTAGTGGGGGTAAATGAATCATATCCTCCGTACGCAGTAGAGAAAAACATAATCTGAAGCCTGACAGAGGTTTCTCATATTAAAAGAGAACTACTTGAAATTCGAATTTTTCCTAACCCCGAATCGACTAAATCTCTGTCATCTCAATTACTGGTCCAGAAGTACTATGCCGATTCTAAAAACTGAACTAGAAAAAGTTGTTTTAATTGTAGCAGTATGGTTTTGTAGTACAGTAGAACTCCGATTATCACTGGTATGTGTGCGTGTATGTTTGTTTCACTCAGGTTCATAATTGCTAAGATGAAGCAGCATAGAAATAAACGTAAATGCGTTGTTATTACCATAGAACAGAAACTCGAGGCAACCAGACGTTTAGGTAGAGGTGATTTGCTTAAAAACGTGGCAAGTGATTTGGGGGTGGGCGTGAGTACTATTTCAGAATGGAAAAAACAACGCGAGAAAATTTAAAAGTGGTTTAGTGTTCTGACATCATCGCAGCCGTCACGGAAAACTATGAAAAAGGTGAATATCAAGAAGTGGATGATGCTTTATGTCTGTGGTTTACACAGAATCGAGAACGTGGAATACCAATTTTCGGACAAATTCTGAAGCAAAAGGCAGTCAACTTAAGTGAAAAATTGCCAGTTATTGAGGCGCCTGATAACTTTACAGCCAGAGTTGGTTGGCTGCATAGATGAAAAAAAAACGACACGGTATACGAGAATTTAAAGTTTTGTGATGTTTTTGCCTCCTACTGCAACGTCACTGATTCAGCCAATGGATCAAGGAGTATTAGAAAATTTAAGACGCAATTACAGACGTTTGTTATTAGAGCAAATTTTAGATCAAGTTGATAATGGTTGTAACCACGTTGATAGTTTAAAAGAGATTAACCTCAAGAATGTGGCAAAACGTGTACGGTTATTTTATTAATTAATTACCCCCTCTGTTACTAAATACTCGTAAATATGTATGTTTGTATCCACATGTTTATAGTATATACTCACTTAATACACGCATTTACTTTTTTCAATAAAAGCATTATGACTCTAAATAGTTATTTCCGTTTTATCCGAAAGTTCGATTATCTGAAAGCACTTGGGTCCACATTATTTCAGATAATCGGGGTTCTACTGTATTGATTTATCTACCTTGAATTGAGTTTAGTGCCATGCATTGTAGATGTACTTAGTAGCAGGTTTGTATTTCATCTCTTCACATAAATGCATATTCAAATATATTTTCAAGGTGGTCACAGGTGCACCAACTGCAACAGGTGCTACAAACACTACAGGAACCTTTACATGCACATGAAAGAACAGTGTGGCAAGTTACCAAAGTGGCACTGTCCATATTGTGGTCATAGGACCTACCGGAAGTATAATCTGAAACTTCACGTACAACATATGCATAGAAAATAACATATTGATAGGAATCTGGAGATCTAATATTGTGATTATTTTCTGGTGATGTAAAAAAGGTGGCCCAGCCATCGTACCAACGGTTACTTGCTTCAGCGGCTCTATCTCATGTGACTACGGTAGGTGTGCAAATATTTCATCATTTCTTAGATAGCCAACCTAATTCTATATTCGCGCGTTTTTTTGTCCTTTTCCTCCACCGCCACTGGATAGATTTTCAAAAACCATAAAGCTTTTTCTCGTCCTTGGCTTAGTAGTAACCTTGTATGAGAAAAATTTGATCTAAATCCGAGCCGTACTTTCCAAGTTACAGACGGGCCAAGGATTAGCGGACAAACATACTGACAAACAAACAGACAAACCGAAGGAAATGTGTGATCCCATTTTTCGTAACGTAAAAGTGGTGTGTGCTGGTGGTCCCGCTATTTATCCCATCTATTTTTTTCCCGCTGAACACGAATCTGAAGCCATAATTGAGGGTCATTGGACAAATATGAGAGAAATTTAGGCATAAAAATAGAGATTCTATTTCTGGTAGTTCAAGAATAAAAAAAATACGATGTCTGGTTTGTGTTAAATGTTCGAGCGCGCAAAGGACCGAAAAATATGGGAAAGAGCCGCTGGCAACTATCAAAGTGTGTTTCTACACAATATAAATAAAATTTTATCAAGTCATTCTATATTATGTTTTCATTTTTTATAACCTTTGGCAGAATATAGTAATTATTTAGCGGAATCATTTAGTTCATGTTCTAGGAGTAACTTGCCCACGATGCAAAGGTTGGTATAAAAACGTGAGATCGATGGCATCTCACAGGTCTCAGAGCTGCGGCAAAGAAAAGAAGCATAGATGCCCTATATGCTTTAATATGTTTAAAAGAAGATACGACATGAAGGTGCATATCCGCATAATACATCCAGACTCTGCAATATAGAAAATTGTTGGGGAAAAAGGAGACGTTCATCAATAACTTCTATGTCGAATAATGGTAGATCAGAGGTAAGACTTCTATAAAAGGGTATTGTTCATAAGTTAGATGGAGCTATACTAAAAGCATATCATTTATTAAATGAAACTTGGGTAACTAGGTAACAGGTCTCTGCGTATAAATGTTATACAATATCGCTCTGAACTTTCTAAACAAGGTCGGCCGCTAATCTGATATCAATATATCGAAGGCCGATAATATTGGCAACGGACCTAAACAAGTCAAAATATCTAGGCACGATGACTGATCCACAAGAGAAGCCTCCGTGAAATCGATTTCATGTGCTACTTTCAAAAAATTAGTATTTGCTCGTGAATTCGGCAGTGATACTATCAAATATAAGATTTTCCTCGGAGTGCTTTTTACATTCTTCCTATAACAGCTGCGGAAAAATTGTTATCTACACGAAAATCTTACAATCTGGTCACTCTAAATCAAAATTAAAAACTACTATTCGAAATATTACATTGAACTTAGAAGAAACAATATTCCCAACTTTCTTGAAACACTTGAAATTGCGCTTTATGAAACAACAACAGTTTCTCTTTCTAAGCAGTTTCTTCTGAGTCTTTTGCACCTTACTTCCTCTAATTTTTGTGTATGTAAACATGTTGCAGATGCGTAAAACTAACGTCGACCGTCTGTTAATATTTTGACAAAAAATATAGTATCGTGATAGTTGGAACTTTCTTGTGTCCTATAAAAGCAACGAAAACAAATCTGGAAAACATACTTTCATACTTTTTTGCGATTTAATGAATTTAAGCATTCATTTTTTTTTATTGTGGTGGCCTATCTATATCGGCATATGGGCAATCCCAACGGCCGATTCATATAACGGCAAAATAGGCCGATTTTGCCAATATGCCGATATAAATACCGATATCGGTCGATTCCAGCAGGAAGTTGATGCATTTTTCGGGTAGCTTAGGTAGTATGACAGAAATTCATTGCTAAGTCTAACCACTTTATTATTGGTTCTAAGTGAATCTATTATTTTAGGTGTAAGATGTCCGCAATGCCATGGGCTTTACAAAAACTTAAAAACCATGATGACACATATGCATCAGGATTGTGGGAAGGAAAAGCAACATAAATGTGAAGTTTGTTCGATGAGTTTCAAAAGAAAACATAATTTGAAGACTCATTTTATCAGGATGCATATACAGAAGCAAGTTTTAACCAGAATCGACTCATTGCTCTAGTGATAATGGTTCTATATATAATAGTTTAATCACTTAAGCTTGATATATATTTGCCTGTGACTTACTGTGCCTTATTGTTTTTATTGGTAATTGCAAATTCTGAAAATTGTACAAATGTGATTTGGACAATTAATAAACATCATCAAATTTCAGTATTTTCAGTTTTGTTCCAAATTCTGTTCATTCTATCACTTTTCCTGAAAATTGTTTCAACAGTTTTTTTAAGTTAATTACATATCTTTTTGCTCGGATTTTTTTGGATTGGATCATTCTGATAAAAAATCTACAGCTGACCATTTTCGAGTTATAAACCACTGAAAAGTCCTAAAAATAGGTATATTCAATTCCTAATAACTCTGTTGAAAATTATGTTTTTTAAGGTCGCTAAGCAGCTTAATCACAAGATCCCGAAGTGTGTTTTGATATTACCTTTTTTAAGCCGATTTTTACCTTTCGCAGACTGTACATATACAGCATCAGATAAATCTATTGTCAGTAATGAGTGTCTCACAGAGCGCTAGTTCCTGGTGTTTCTGGCAGTGAACCCAACTACAGCATTAGAGTAGATGCTCAGTAGTACCCTACCCGTCAAAACCGTACACATATTCTCATTTGTTTCATTTACAGGTTCACATTTATCTTGCCCGTACTGCAATAAAATGTACAAAACTAAAAATTCACTGAGCGTTCATGTCTCAAGAGACTGCTCCCACTTTTTAAGAACTACTTACGTATGTAAGGCATGTAACAAAGTCGTGAAAAGAAAAGACTACACGAAGATACACCTATATACTCATCATCGAAGTATAGAAGTTAATGAGAAATGGTTGACTAATTTTCATATTCTAAAAGATCCAAATGTAGCAAAAAAATTATTGTTGAATAAATTGTATAAAATTTAATGCCTTAATATTTCTTTCTTTTTCTCTTCGTCATTCTTCTTTTTTCTCTTCCTCTTTTTTATACCAATAATGTCTGGTTCCCGATTAGAAATAATAACGAATTCGAATAGATTAGGAGCCAAGCCTATTTGTTTACATTCCATTGCTTGCCGCCAAAATTGCATAGTTTTAGTATATACTTTTGACACATTTGACTACCATAGCTCACCATCACACTACATATTATTATGTTGTGTACTTATCGTTGGAAATATCTACCTTCATTAGGCTAGTGCAGCTCTTTGCAAATTATATAAGAAGTACTCTGTATTGAAATTGTCTAACATCTCAATTATCTGCAAATACCCGAACTTTCAAAAATAACTCTAAAAATACTAATTACCCTTGGTACCCAAGGTTACATACGCTGACACATCTCATCGCCAAGATTTTTTGTTGTAATTGCAGACAAAATCATGTCAAAATGGCGTAGTTTGAACTGTAGCTAAATGTTCCGTATTAACGATCTCTTATATTTCAACCTAATAATATTTACATCTTTCGACTTTGACCGCTTGTTCAGCATCCCAAATTACCCCAGTAGACTGAGTTTCATTCACTTATAGCTTCGGGGGACATAATGTGAACTTTGCATTGAGAATCTACGCATATCTGCAATCTCAACCGAAAGTACGTCTTAGAAGATTGGTTTTGAAGATCACGAATCTGATGCCAGTTCTTTATTAACGTTGACGAAGCCTCTCCCAAGTTGCCGATTTTTTAGTTCAAATATAAATTTGCCGCAGTTTGGAATTCTTTGACAACCATGTATATAGTTCCTTACAGGTCACAGTGAAATACGAAATAAATAAACAAATTGACTAACATACTAACATACGCAGAGCACGCACATACATATTGTGGGTGATACACGGCAGTTGTTCACTTTCACTTTTTGAAAATACTCCAGTAAATCAATAGCTCCGCGTAACAGACGGTCGGTGCCACCAAGTACACTCAAACTCGCTCAGCTACGCGCTGTCAGGGTAATTCTGCTCACCTCAGGTCAACCGCTCAGCTACAGCTTGTTCAGAGACAGACAGTTCAGCTTTGCGAGACCTTTGTGTTATGTGTAGTTTTTTCCCTTTCGATTTTATCTGTTCCTAATGAATGAACGGATGAATCGGACATTGATGTGGTTTCCTGACAACTCGCGCGAAAATCGAGGTTTCAAACTGTTGCAGTTAAATGTATTCGGAAACGGATTTATTGGTTTTGATATTGCTTTAAATATACAGGGTGTTAGGGAAATAATATTCGTAACTTTAAGAGGTGATTCCTTGCATTATTATAAACAAAAAAGTTCATTATAACCTGCGTCCGAAAATCAACCGTTTCGGAACAAAAAAATGCTGAACATATTTTTTAGTCATGAAATAAATTAATTTTGCACCTTAACAATTTAAATTCATATTGCCTAATAGCGTAAACTGTATCAATACGTCTACAAATTGATTAACTGTCACTAACAAAATAATTTTCTTGCTTATTAAATACAATTCCGAAGGAAAACCGAAAAACAGGATCCCTCACACAACTGGCAACGTCGTATTCAATAATTCAAGTTATATTTTCAACAAAAATATCATACAAACGTAAACAATGCGGTGAATCAGTTGCAGTCGTCGTGCGCTCGTAACGCGATTGCGTTGCAGCGTTGCCAAATGTTTGTGAAAGTTTCATTATTTACGACTCACTTTCCTCGAAAACGATTGATTTTCGGACATAATGAAATTTTTTGCTTAGAATAATGCAAGGAATGACCTGTTAAAGTTACGAATAGTATTTCCCTAACACGCTGTATATTACCACCCGTCTAAGCCCGTCAGTCGTGAACCTTTCTTTCTTGTTTATTGAGTGTGATCAATAGTAGTTTTCAAACTTACTCTATCACCAATATGTATATGTATATGTGATCATTTCCATTTTTTGATTTCAAGACCATACCCTTTTAGATTTTGTAAGATTACCGAAATAATTATACATATTTGATCAAAAAATAACTTTATGTTGTCTGATGTAAGCTCACGGCAGAGCGGAAATATTCGGACAAGCTGTAGCTGATCCTGGCAACGCGTAATGGAGCGGGTTTGTAGTTGTTGACTTCAGTCTAAAGGATGTATGCCTTGAAAAAAAGTTCCAATAATCCTGTTATTGTGTGCCATGCATTGCCTACTCTGCACTCAATATAAGTTTGTTTAATCGTATAAATCATGGAAAGCCTCTATTTTATGTCCGCTCATTTGGAATGGTTGCATATTTCAGGTTATGTCTCTGCACTATTTGTTTTGGTGCAGATGGTAGTTTCGGTATTTAATATTAATCACATTCCTCAATGACGTGCTAACATTCCAGGATATGATTCCTCAGTTACTTTTACGAGGAAAAGTTTATATGAACATATCTCGACAATAGCTCAAGTTTTTTATTACATGCTGTTGATTTTTCAAGAAAAAATCGTTTTCACTAATTTTCAAAAAAACACTTTAAATATTATTTTTAACTTTAGCATATTATAGAAAGATGAAGAAGATACCTTAATATAAAAAGTTATTCTATTGCGCGACCCCTGGCATCCTTGCAAAAATTGGTACGCTACTGATATTTTTCAGTTGAATATTAGCAGTTGCCGTTTTATTTTAATCAAAAAAACGGGAAATAGTAAGATATGGTTTTAATGTAGGAACGATCAGGTTACCTAGAAAAAATATTAATTTTAATAATATCTATATTACAGAGATATAAAATACGAACATTTTTTTTCCAAAAAAATTCAACACTTTGTAGTAAAAGTCATGAACCATTGCGGGCATATGTTCATATGAACTTTATAAAATTATTAGTGGAATCATATCCTGGACTGTCAGCACATCATTAGGGACCATCCTGTATAATCCCTGGAAATATTGCAGCGGAGGAAAGGAACAGCCACTTGTGGACAGAAAGGGAGGAAAACGACGTGATACAAATTCTAACACAACCACCTGATGTAAAGGACAGGCAGCGCAGATATTATTACATTAAAAGTTCCTACAAACTAGTATATCTTTCTGGGATAACAAAGGTGTTACGTGTCAAGGACAACAGAATTATGACTACCAAAAATCATGCAATTACTGTAATTCGAGATTTACACGAATCCTGTGGACATAAAGGCATCAAGAAAACCTATAAAGAAGTCGCAGCACGTTACGCAAATATTCCTGTATCCATGGTAACCCAGCATGTTCAACAATGCGAGCGATGTATAGAGAAAACTAAGAGAAATACGCAAAATAGCACTTTTGTTACTAGGTATTTGAATTTTTTATCTTAATATTACAGGTTTATCAAATCACAAATATGTATGTATATTTCGTTGGTTTGCAATAAAAGCACATTCTTTACAACTATGAGGTTTACTTGTTTCTGGTGAAATGGACATTGATGCAAATCTGGATTCGAGGCTTTTAACATGTTTAGTTCTTCATACTCGTCGAGTTAGATTCTACAGAGTAGTATTATAATCTTTTTGGACATACAAAATAGCGGGTGGGGGCGGACCTAATTCTGATGCTTCTGTATCATATTCTGGCTTAAGTTTTACATTATGTAGCTATCAATAGCACTTTAGTGATTAAGAAAACCTTAGTTCGGACTTGTATTATGTTCTTTACAATATAATAGCCTAAGAAACGTTATGCCTTACGGTTTCTTGGTATCCACAGCGGTTTATAGGAAATAACGATGAAAATACTGTAGGAAAAATACTATTCCCAGGAACACTTGATTGGGTTGTGCAAAATATAAACGCATGTCGTTTTGACAGATTTGTACCATAAAAATCTGGGCCTTACCTCATGTTAAAAGACGTTATACCATATCCCTTATAATTTTTATATCAATGTTAATACTAGAGTAGTAAGAGCCTGAGGCCAATAGAATAGACTGGATTTGACCGATTTTTGTCTAATATTAGTACTACTCGAAAAATTATATTCTGGCAGACTGAATAAGAAGTGAAAGACTGGCGGGTCCTCTCAGAGGAGCAGTCAGTATATCGCCAAAAAAGAGCCCCCTGATGTGAAAAAGTGTTGAGACTTTGTATGAGGAAGTATTGCTGATCAGTCGAATAGCCGCCCTCTGGATGAAGTATCGGCAATCGGGTTGTATCAGTAGCACCCGCGATATGTGAATAGTATTCCAGGCTTTGTCTTATCTGCGCCTTGTACAGGTTGAGGAGGGTTAGATGGTAAGAAGTACTTTTCATCAGCTGCTATGATTGAAAGATTCCATAGTAATGTACTTAGTGAGCTGAACAGCGACTAGCCGAACCTAATGACTCACTGGAAAAGCTCAGCAACCCAAGTAAAATTGTTTAGGGCCGTATCGTCAGTCGTTCCTACAATTGTAGGACGCCTTTATGGCCTCCTTGATTTTTATAGTTTTCTACTCTTCCGTGTCAGCGCTCTATTTTGGGGTTATGCTACAAATATCTAGTGCATCAAATTATTCATGCTTTTGGTTTATAGGTGTATGTGTATAATCTGTTATATAGCCTGAAATTTCCTACAATTCAAGAAGAAAACATAACCTCACAATAGTAGAGTCCCGACACTGACACGGTACAGTAGAAATCTAGAAATATCCCAGCCTTTCTGAAGGAGAGGAAAGTCTATGAAAATCAAGGAGGCCATAAAGGCGTCTTACAATTATTGTAGTAGCCTTAATTTGCCTTTTACCTACCTTTTCGTCCGATTACATTGATATCATGCCTACGAATTTACGTTAGAAGTGTGCAGGAGCTTTGCACAAAAAATCCGAATTTTGTGAATCCTGCTGAAGTTATTATAATAATTCGTTCCTTAAATTTCCATTGCTTTTAGGTTTTAGCTGCTCTTCATGCAACAAACAGTACAGAACCAAACAGTCCCTAGCAACGCATCGGTCTCAACAGTGTGGAAAAACCGCTGATATCCAATGCGGCTATTGTCATCAAAAGTTTAAAAGACGTGACAGTTATAAAAGACATCGCTTGGTGAAACATTTTGAGCAATGTGTACAGGACCGTCACAATGAGGAAACACATGAGTATATTTTGTCTTAGTGCAAAAAGTTTAAAGTTGTCTCAATGTTGATAAATCAAATAAAGTGATGGATATGTTGAGTTTTCATTGTTTTTCTTTCTTTATTTATTGATTATTGATTGATATATGGCGGTTTTTTAAACTCAATTTCAACGTATATTTTTTAATATATTTTTCCGAATGCACAATTTTTTTCCATAACATTCACATGAGTGAATGAAGTGTATGGCTTGAATCCATATTATTTGAAATAATTAATTTATCTGAATAGGCTTATGAAATACAGATGACTCAATAGAAGGTCTCATATAATCTTATCTGATAATCATCATATAATAATCTTATTATTTATAACCACAAACCTTTTTTTTCAACATTCTTCTTGCTTTCATAAAAGTTAAGTAATGCTTGAATAAATATCAAAACACTTTTGATCTGGAATTCAACAAATAAATACTCACATGTTCAAAATTGTTCCTTCTTCATACTCAGTTATGCACCAAGGCAAAGCATAAATACCACAGTACCACGACTATTTTCAACAAAGTAAGGACAGCTTTTAATTTCCACCCACAATTTTAAATTTACAAATCGATTATGTTCATGCTATAATATCACCAGATGTAATGGTTTCCATGGCTAGCCAACGGGTGTAGAACGTGTGAAAGTTTACTAAGATGATTATACATGCTGCATATTCAAAGTACCTTTGTTCAGGATTTCGCGGGAAGTACAGTCAGTCTACTTGACGGCATTTTTAATACGAGGCTTAAACTGGATAGGAGATGGAGTATGGGGAAAGCTATCTTTCAATAAATCGTTCCTCAGTTCCGCGTTAGAAAAAAGTATCATATCGGCGAGATAAGCATCTATACAGGACAAGAAAAGAAGTTCATCGCCTAACCTTGTACATACAGGACTGAACATATACCAAAATTCTATCTTATTTTACTAATGTCATCACTTAACATTGAAGGTGATATTTGTCATTGTAGGAGTGAATTCTGTTGGACCAGTTGCATGCCCTAGATGTTACAAGCTGTTTAAAAACAAATGGTCGCTCTCTAGCCATCTCATACAACAGTGTGGAGTGGAACCCAGATTCGAATGCGTTTATTGTGGAATGAAATTCAAAAGAAATAATAATCTTAAAAGACATATAGTAAATGTACATAAAGTTGTTCCTTGACTCAACAAAATAATTTCATTTTTGTATGGCTATTTTTTATTCTCAAGTTGTCTAAATGAGAATGCTTTAATTCTTCTTAATGACCGTTTGTATATTGTTATGATACTGTTAAGGAGAAATTGTGATGTTAAAGTTTTCAGACCAATGTTTATTTTAAAAAATAAAGAGTAATTTTGTATACTGTGTTTTAAATTTCAAGAAAACTAATTTTTAACGTTCTACGAACTTTTCTAACAACGTTGTGTAAACTCTACATACACTAAATGCATTAAATCTCTAATTGACAAGGCTGTCAGGATTTGTATTAGGTAATTATATGCCAAAACATGCTTTTACAGCAACTAATAAATCTGTTTATTTCAGACCGATCGCAGGAGGTTTATTGTGCGAGGTGTCAGAAGCTTTTTAAAAATAAGAAATCTCTTCAATCGCACCAGAGCCAGATTTGTGGCAAGGAACCCCGATTTCAGTGTTACTATTGTCAGTGGCGGTTCAAAAGAAATGACGATATGAAAAAACATGTAGCTAAAGTGCATGAAATATACCCTGACAGTGGAAACGTTTAACTCGTTGACTGTCACAATGTTATAAAATAAATATTTCTGTTTCCGCAATGTTTCTTCTAGTTGCGGTCAAAGTACTTAGAAGCTGTAGTATAATAGCTCTTAATTCTTGATCACATAATCTCGTCCGACCCGTAGCCGTTGATGAACGTATTTTCCAAGAAAATACCCAACCACGTGCTTAACGTTTACGCGGTTATTAAACACTTATCTGCTTGAATCCCCAAAGTGATCTCTAACGGCAGTCACCAACATCGACGATTCTGCTTTATAGAACCTGCAACATTCCTCTATGTAACTTGTCCTTTAAACTGAACCCAAAATTCGTACATCACATAGCTATTTGTCATGGTGTAGAGAAGGATACGATTGTGCGTCGCGAGAGGCAATGACACCTGTGTTTTGAAATTAAATAAAAAGTTTTCAGTTCTACTGAGGGTCAATTTTTTGGCCGGAGCCGAAGTAGATGTTCGGCTTTTAACACAACCTTCACCGAAGCTGAAAGTTGAGCTGTGCAAAAATGTTATATAAGAATAACCAACGTTTCTTCTCTTGCCTTTGTTTCTTGTAGGTTGTGATCTTCTTATGCAATATTGCATCGAATCTCGTTGAAATTAGATAAAACTTCTTTTGAAATTTCGCAGAGCCATTTACGAAACATCCGATTCAATGAAATATTTTCAAAATTATACCTTGCTTGAAGATGATTTTTGAAATGAAGTGATAATTTGAGTTATTTTACTTTTTGAAATTGAATAAGTTAAATAAAGTCGATTCCAATTCTAATCAGAAATGTTTTATGGAAGTGGGCAGGGGCAGATAAAGGGGAGGGTGTCCTGGGGCCAGACCCCCCCCCCCGAAATATTCAAGCTAAACAAATCGAATTTGTTTACCAATTTGCGGACGACCATTCCGCTCTTTAATATGGAATCGCTGATCCCGCCTCTTTACAATGTTCAATTTCCGATACCGTCCGTCTCGAGACGGACATCTTACTGAGTCCCCCCCATCAGCAGTTTATTGAGCGGGTAATTTCAAATTCATCATTTGCATTCGTCAAAAATATTTTGTAGATATGCTTCCGAAGTCTGGTGTATATGACGTTAAGTCAAACCCAACAAACTGTAGCTTATCAATACCGCATCACAGATTACATACAGATGCGACAGCTACTATCGGCCACTTTGATTTTGGTGTTATCACCTATTTAATAACAATCCCACTGTTTGCCATGGGAGATGGTAGGGTGTTTTCCCAACGAGCGCAAATAAAGAAATATATGGTTGTGCTCCCGAAGAAATAAATTTACCTCCCCATATTAATTATACAAAGTGGCGCATCGAAAACGAAACAGACGCATTTACTGGCAGCTCAGTCTTTTTTTTGGAAAAACGCTCAGACCCGTCGATTTTGGCAAAAAATAACGTTATCACATGCAGCCCCCTGGGCGGGGGTGACACCAACCCTAAAATCTTAAATGGAAAGGGGGGTCGAGTGATACCTTATTTTAAAGGTCTTTCAGTTCACTTTATAATGATGTAAAATACATGAGCTTCAGTTCAGTAGTTTTGAAGATTTATTGATTTAAAGCTTAAAGTAGACTTTAATAGGTACATCAGATTAGTTTGTACTACTTTCAAAAGAAATTTGACTAAAAGAATTTTTTTACTTAATAAGTAAATGCTTTTCTTCACTACGCCCATGGTTTGTTTATGATTTTGTTGTTGAAAATAGTTATTGGAGCGTTTTTTGTGGCAAATAGTTATTTCTTGAAGAAAGATAAGGAAATATCTCGTACTTATTTTAAATAGGAATTTAGTACATGGTTTGCGATTGATTTGACCAAACTTTGTTGCTAAAATAACTTGTAACGGTTTATTACATAAATTAACCATAGTATACTAAGTGACATATAAATCCGAACACCCAGTTTAAATGGTTTTATTTTAATAAAAATTGGTGAATGTATTTATCTTACTGTAAATAACAAGTGAACAAATTTTCAGCCTAATCAGTTGGTCATTCCAGTTTTTATACTGTTTTTTTTTAATTCACTAACGCTCTAAAAATGAATATTTCAGCCGCAGTAAAGAATCAACGTTGGCGTATTTTGGTTCTTGACATCCTTTACGATCGGTTACGATGCCTAGAGTACGGAGACCTGTACGATTTCGTCAACTTAGTGAGTTTGATAGAGGCCGTATAGTGAGACTTCGGGAAGCTGCACTTTCTTTTCGGGCAATTGCAGTTAGAGTGCAAAGAAGTGTAGACACTGTGGTTAGGTGTTGTCAGGCAGGGCTTCGAGAAGGTCGTACGCAAAGAGCAAGGGGCACTGGACGCCGCCGTAGAACAACAGACCGTGAAGATCGCCGCCTAAGATTATTGGCCTTAAGGGACCGTTTCTCCACTACCAGGTCCATTGCAAATGAATGGTTTGCAGAACACGGAAGACCTATTGGCATGCGAAGTGTTTACCGACGAATGAGAAGTTTTGGCTTGTTTTCATACCGGCCACACTGGGTCCTCCCTTTAACTCGAGAACACCGACGTAATCGCCTTGAGTGGTGCAGACAACAGTCACTCTGGGATCAGGAATGGAACAGTATTGTCTTTAGTGACGAGTCTCGATATTGTTTAGGCATGCACGATGGTCGTGCCAGGGTTAGAAGGCGACGTGGTGAAAGGAGGAATCCACAGTTTTTTGTTGAAAGACATGTTCATCACACTGTTGGAGTTATGGTTTGGGGTGCTATAGCTTATGGTTCCAGGTCACCTTTAATCTTCATCAGAGGTAACATGAACGCGCAGCGTTATATCCACGAAGTTCTAGTACCCCATCTTTTACCCTATCTTGACACCCTGGCAGATCCAACTTTCCAACAAGATAATGCCCGACCACATGTTGCAAGAGTCACAATAGACTTCTTTCAACATAATGATGTCACATTGTTACCATGGCCACCAAGATCTCCCGACTTATCCCCAATTGAGCACGTGTGGGATATGATGGGTAGGACATTGCTCAATTTGCAACGTCCTCCTCAGACTCTAGAAGCACTTCGAGAGGAGTTGGTGGTTGCCTGGAATGAGATACCACAGGAGGACATTGACCACCTGATCCGAAGCATGCCTAGGCGCGTTGGAGAATGCGTAGCACATCAGGGTGCATCCACACATTATTAAAGGTCAAAGGGCTTTAAAGCAGTGCAATCATTTTGAAATTTTTATCATTTACTTATTATGCTTCATTAAGTACTTATACAAAATTTTATTAAAATAAAACTATTTAAACTGGGTGTTCGGATTTATATGTCACTTAGTATATATTCCACAGCAGAAAGAGTTGGAATTATCGAAATATTTTTCGGAAATAATCAGTGCGCTAATAGAACAGCAGAAATATTTAATGAGCGACATGTGAACAGTAACGTGCATCGAAAATATGTTCTAGAACTTGTAGCTAAATTTCGGGAAACTGGGTCAGTCGCCAATAAAAAACGCAACATTGAAAATCCCATAAGGAACGAAGCAATAGCAGTAGGGGTTTTAGGGCAAGTTTATGTAGATCCTACGTTAAGTACCCGCAAATTGGAGACTGTGTGTGGTGTTAGTCGACGTACTGTCCAACGGATTCTAAAGACCCATAGTTTTCATCCGTATAAAATTCACCTGGTACAATAACTTAATGAAGACGATTTTGATCGGCGATTACAATTTTGTGAAGATATGAGTGAACGAATTATAAACGATGAACATTTTCTATTCAACACTTGCTTTTCCGACGAATGTTCCTTTTTCTTAAATGGCATAGTAAATCGTCATAACTGCCGATATTGGTCCAATTCTAATCCCAGAATTTATCATGAGGTTCATACACAGCAGCCACAAAAATTAAATGTTTGGGCTGGTATTTTTGGCGATCATTTAGTTGGTCCTTTTTTCTTACCTGGAAATTTGACCGGTGAAATGTATTTGGAATTACTGGAAGACGCCATAGATTCTGCATTAACAGCCATAATTGAAAATCAGAATGATCGGCGGTACATTGCGAATAGGTTGATGTTCCAACAGAATGGTGCCCCACCACATTACGCATTACGTGTTCGACAATATTTAGATCAGACGTTTCCAGATCGATGGATTGGTAGATGAGGTGCCATTGAATGGCCCCCAAGATCGCCAGATTTATCACCTTTGGATTTCTTTATGTGGGGTCATTTGAAAAGCAAAATCTATGATACTCAGCCAACATCATTAGAAGAACTGCGACAAAGAATTGTGAATGCCTTCAAATTACTCCCCAAATATTGCAAAATGTACGGCAACGTTTTGGGAAAAATCTTTATTATTGCATGGAGAGTCATGGTGGCCATTTCCAACATTTACTTGCCTAACGGGTCAGTTCATTCTTCATTTTTAAATTACTTTGCTGCGAAATGTATTGATCTCCACTAATGATGATGTTTTAGTTTTATTTAAGCTTTAAATCAATAAATCTTCAAAACTACTGAACTGAATCTCATGTATTTTACATCATTATGAAGGGAATTGAAAGACCTTTAAAATAAGGTATCACTCGACCCCCCTTTCCATTTAAGATTTTGGGGGCGGTGTCGCCCCCGCTTAGGGGGCTGCACGTGCTAACGTGATTTTTTGCCATACTTGTGTCCCCCTCGAAAACAAAATCGACGGCTCTGAGCGTTTTTCAAAAAAAAAAACTGAGCTGCCAGTTAATGCGTCATGTGTAACACATTAAATACTAAATAAACTCACCTTTGGTGATTTCTATAGAGAAACAGCCCCAAAATACAACACGCACGTTTTTTATTGCGTGACCTACCTTTTCAAAAGTGTTGTTTGAATGTGCTGCAGTGAAGAAAATCGGACCAAACGCAACGTACCTGATTTTTGTCAGGCAAGTTGCCGCTGGTAATTAGTGGTCATAGATATTTCACAAACTGTGATTTAGTATGGGATATTTCTGAATCACGAATAACGACTGATACCAAATACCGTGAAAATGCGTGACGTGACGTAATGGTTAAATGTATGTTTGAGGCTCATGCGCTTTATAGGTTTTGCTAGTCCAAAACATGATATTTCATTGTGGTATTTTTCTGAGAATATATAATAAATAAAAATAACTATAGGTTACTATGAGTTCGTGACGATTCCGTTAGCTGCCCAAGTTATAAATTATTTTCAATAAGTACGTGGAAGATCAATTATCCATCTTGGTCAAGTTTCACTAAAAATTATATTTCTGTACGCCACTAAAAACGATTAGATCACACACAACTTTTCAACAAATATCGAACGATGTTAGAAATAATGATGGCTTTATATCACACTGCACCTGCACCGGTTACTGTGCGATCCGTCCCCTACGTCGAATCAGTGTTATCAAAAAATAAATAAAAAGGCCATCTCTATGGCCGCATAGTAAGTTGACTTTTCTATCTTGTTCCATGTTTGTACTGCCGCTTTGTACCCTGGTACTAGCTGGTAGCTCAAATATATTCCAAAGTAGGTAATCGTTTTCAACAGAAGATGATTGTCGTTTCGTCGCTGTCTGTCAAGGAAGTTTGCCTTTGTATAAAAGTATATCGGTCAGTTTGTCAATCTGTCGGCCTGGCCATTCTTATTCCCTGGGGAGGCGATATTTTCACAAAACTTCTCGTGAGTAGAGATTTTTCGAAACCTTCTGACTTCGCCAAACCTCCGGCTTTTTTTGGCTAAAAGCCGAATGTGTGGGCGAAGATGTATTTTTTGGTCCATTGTGACCGAATCTCGTAATAACAATGCCAAATCGCCATTATCTTATAATGTATTGGGTTTAAATACTGCTTTTATTTTTAGGTTATGATGGACCAAAAGTTCAATGTCCGCAGTGCCTCAAAATGTACAAAAACGCTAATACGTTAGGTACCCATTTATCTCAAGACTGTGGTAAGGACAAATTTGAATGCACAGAATTTTTTACTCCCTACAAAAGGAAGTTTGACCTCAAAAACCATTATTTAGTAAAACACCCCGAAGTCGATTTTTATGCAATGTACAAAAATAAATATACAAGTTAGCAAAACGTGTTTCTTTATTTAAAATAATCAGGCCACAAGATTCGTGATCTGTCGTGCAGCTAATCCAAACAACTAATACTCTGTTTTATACCGACGCAGCTGCGTAGGCAGAAGCCTAAATACCAGGGTTCCGTGGCTGCTATGAGGAGCTTTGTTAAACCGCTTTTTGCTTGCCTTAGGTTAGCAAAACTGGGTAAAGCCCTCTCAGGTACATTGTTCCACAATCTCGATACCCTAGGGACAAAGGAGTGATCGTATCGCCCAGTTCTGGATGTACCAAAAAAGACACGGTTAGGATGAATGACACATCGCCAGGCGGTATCATGGAGGAGAGCTCTGAGGAGCAAAGTCCGGCGCCATAAGTGTAGAAGAGCAAGATCCCTGGGGAACACTTGCGTTGACATTGTGGGATGAAGACGAGAACTCTTCAATCACGATGGATTTTTTGCGACCAGAGAGGATGTCAGCCACCCATCTGCAAAGCTTTTCTCTCACCATGAGACTGGCTGAGTCGTGTGACGTAAGCTAGGAGGTCATCCGTGGATCGCTGGTGTTGGCAACCATACTGTCTGTCGCTAATTAAGCTCGGCTGTTCCAGGTACACTAGAAGCTTCTTATTTGCTCATATAGCAGAAATCAGAGCTCTATGTGTGAAAGTGTTGGGCTTAGAACCTTTTTTAGTTCAGATTGGACATGAATTCCCAATTTTCAGGGAAAGTACCAGATTCGTAAGAAAGCTGGAAGAAACGCGAAAGGATTGGAGCAAGCTCCGCTGCACATCTCTTCAATACAATATCAGGAATCAGGCTAGGACCAGAAACTTTGTTGATGTCGAGCGACATGAGCACCCGTCATAAGGTTTTATGTGCAGCAATATATCTATAGCAACTGGCGTCTATAGAGCTATTTTGGGCCTGAGAATAATCATGTACGTAGTCATGCCATAAGTTCTGTCCCTCGTTTTCAAACAAGTGTAGACCTGTTAATGCTTGTCCGATTGTTTACATTGTGGTGTCAGTTGATTAAGCGCTTTTCGGGTAATTACATATACCTCAGTTTGTATTGATCTCTCGAAGCATAACGATGGAGTGGGGCAAGGCAGAGAACCGTATTGCAGTGATAGCTTTACATAAGTGTAATCACAGTGCTAGTCAGATTTTTGAACTCTTACGCGGCCTTCAAATATCGCGTAAATTTGTGTCTAGGACCATTCAGCGGTACGATGAGACGTCCTCTGTTGATGACAGGCCAAGAAGCGGAAGACCTCGTCAAGTAAGGACTCCAGCAGCCATCAAAGCCGTAAAAGCCAGGATTCAAAGGAATCCACTCCGGAAGCAGAAGATCCTATCCAGGGAAATGAAGATTCCTGTCCGGACGATGTCGCGCATCATTAAACAAGACCTAGGGCTAGGGGCTTACCGGAGACGTACGGGCCAGCGACTTACGGCCACCTTGCGACACATCAGGGCGACAAGATCCAAGAAGCTCTTGGAGAGGTACGCAGCTGGGGGATTCCGAAAGATTTTGTTCACGGATGAGAAAATCTTCACCATAGAAGAAAAATTCAACCGACAAAATGACAAAGTGTATGCAAGGAGTTCACAGGAAGCTTCGGAGATCATTCCGAGAGTTGAGAGAGGCCACCACCCTGCGTCAGTCATGGTTTGGTGGGGGGTGTCCTACGAAGGGGTCACTCAGCTCCATTTCTGTAAACAGGGCGTGAAAACAAAAGCGGCAAACTATCAGAGCGACATACTGGATCCTATCGTCAAGCCTTTAAGTGGTACATTGTTTGCCAACCAACACTGGGTCTACCAGCAGGATTCCGCCCCCGCTCACAAGGCTAAGAGTACGCAGCGCTGGCTGGAAAGCAATGTGCCAGAGTTCATTGCTGCGGAAGATTGGCCCTCAGGGAGTCCGGACCTCAATCCTTTTGACTACAAGTTGTGGGACCTGCTAGAGCAGTTGGCCTGCTCCAAAGCCCACCGTAATATCGAGTCCCTGAAAGCGGATTTGATCCGATCAGCGGCAGCTATTCCTTTGGAAGCTGTGCGTGCAGTGATAGATGAGTGGCCCGCGAGATTGAAGCAGTGTGTGAAGGCCAAGGGGGGACATTTTGAATAAAACTGTTTGATTATGAATTCTAAAAATGTTGTCGAATAAATAATATCTTTCATATAAATATATCTTATCTTGTTTCATTTTTATCATGAGATTATCATGGGACAGAACTTATGGCACGACTACGTATTTAGGATAAATCAAAATTTGTATTTGGATACAGAGAGAATGATGTATTTTTTCACTGATATCCAGGCCTCAACTTTTCTATTTTCCTATTCCAAATAGGACTTCGCGACACTAGCATTTTTTGATAGCGGTATTCAAAATCACCCTATTGTTTTATTTACTTGTAACAACTGAAGATGAAAATGGGAATTTTGTGGGGTTAAAAAAGCTTTAAAATCCAAATGCAAATCAATTTCCAAAAATCTTTAGTTATCTGAAAAAATCCATCTCTTGAGTGAATCGGGTGCGTAGAGAGACCCATTTTCCTGCTAGAAATTGAACTTTGCAACAATAGCATTTTCTGATCATCATAACCAAAATCAGAACCTCAGATTACCCCACCATACCGAGTCTCATTCGTCAGTATGAACGGGAGACGAATATGATAATTTTGAGTGGAGATGCTTTAAAGTTAAAATCCGTTTCTAGGGTAACTCAGTTGATTATTTCACGCATCTGTTTGATACCCGATTCAATTTTGTCTGATATGATGGATCTACAATTATGGAACCTGTTATCGTTCCTTATAACCCGGATAGGTCATTGGAGTTCGGCTTAAGCTAAAGCAAGATGGAATATAAGCAGGTAGATATTTATTACTCTTGTCCGTGTGTAATGGCCAGTTTCTTGCTTGATAGTGAGTAACGTTAAAGTTTGAGTAGACATACTTGTAATGTTTGTGATTATTTCGTGCTGGATGGCTTTGACCACTGAAAATCACTGTTCTCTGCTGTGTTTTATTGAGACATTTTTGGGATCTAACGCATCAGTAATTTTTATGAAATTCTCAAAATGCTCAGGTAAGTAGGTGAAGCCTTTTGTTACATCGAAAATTTTCATAATTTATTACAAGTATCAAACTGTAAGTGTTTAGTCAAGCTAATTTTTCAAAACTGCAGAATCCAGGAACACGAAATAATATATATTCAGGACTAAAATACCTCAATTGACCACGGTCTGTTTACTAAGGGTGGACAATATATACCTGACTGATTTGTTTCTCGAATATCAGAATGAATGGCGTGAGCCTATAGTACCAACAGCATGTTGCTTTTGTAGAAACACATCGTGCAAGTCCAAAACTATATAAAGTATAGTTAGTAGACGAATTTTTAAGATCCTTAATAATTTTAGGTAGTGGGTTTAGTCCAATACAATGCAAACAATGTGGAAAAAAGTACAAAAACAGACATACCCTCAGCTCGCATTTGAGTCAAGACTGTGGTAAGCAGAGAAAGTATGAATGTCCCTACTGTGCTATGAAGTTTACAAGAAGAATGAATTGTCAATATCATGTTCTCAATATTCATAATGATAAAATGTACCAAGTGCAGCATTAGAGAATAGACGAATATATTTCACAAATCGGGTATGATCAAACCCGAGACCTATTTTTATACCCAAAAAGCATTTAGCTATTATTTTTGCTTTCCTCTGAATATTGCAGTAGGTTAAAAAACAACTTTACGAATAAGAAAATTACTATCAAAGATGTACATATGTAATAATGTTTTACAAATATATTTTTGATATATTCAAATACGATTTATTGAAATACTGTCGACAAAACGAGCAATCAGCTATCATGTGCCAGTCTATCTGTGCATCGAGAGTTGTTCCACGTTGAATCTCTGCAACGTGAGAAGCCGCCCTTTCCACCATTCAACAGCACTGTTCAACATTTTTGTTTACTGTTTATTAGTGAGGGCAGATATTTCACGAACTGTGTTTTAGTAACTGATATTTTTTTAAATCATAGTCACGACTTTTACCATATACCGTGACGTGATCGGATACTGAACGCCTCACTAAAACCAACGTCGTCACGGGATCAGGCCGTTAATGTTTGAATCTGCGTGAGACACGTATGCGCGCTAGCTACTAACGTTGAAAATCGTATACCATGACTTGCAAGCTCTATCATATATCAATTAGTATTTTTATAAGCTCACCGCTATTCGAAGTCACGATCACATACCATTTTTAAATCACTGATATCTAAAAGTAACGGTATTGGCCATCTCTACTGCCTATTTTTCGTAGCGCGTATCTGGATCTGCCTATCTTAGCCAACTATTATGATGGAGTTTGATATTGCGTTTCTGTCCTACAAGTTGTATTACTGTTTATAGTCAGCAGAAATTACAGAAGAAACAACGACAGAATTTCCTGACAGCTCACTTCTTTGCTGATTTGATCACCGTTGCTGTATTTAGGCTTTACGTATTCGTGAGAACATTTCTACTTATCTTATACTAACTAAAATTATTTTGTAGCTCCTATACAGACATATCAGTGCGAAAAGTGCAACAAAAAGTACAAATATTCCACTTCTTTGTACAACCACCAAAAGTTCGAGTGTGGAAAGACGAAATCGTTCGTATGTGTCTTCTGTCAGAAGAGATTTTGGCACAAACAGGCCCTGAAGAACCACGTCAATTTCAAGAGGTGCAAAATACAGAGTGTACCAAACATATTTGGGTTACTAGAGAGGGACAATGTCACTACTGTTATGACTGTACCTACAAATATTCCCGAAGCAACAACATTCAAAAATGAGTTTCTCTGAGAAACTACGATGTAAATTTTGAAAGACGCACTGCGTCAGGTTAACTTGAGTAGTTTATACCGATATTTTCAATTATTATTTGTTATACTATTTACACCTATTTGTATAGTGGTTGGTAATATGTAAAGATGAAGAGACTCTTACTGTTTTTGTATCACTATTTTACTATTGAAACCGTTCACTGCATGGGTATCTTTTTGATTTCCGCATTCCCAAGAAATATCATTAAGATGAGTTCTTGAAAATATTCGAATGTCTTTATACTTCCATTTAGGGCCTAATCGTCAGTCGTTCCTACAATTGTAGGACGTCTTTATGTCCTCCTTGATTTTCATAGTTTTGCTCTCCTTCAGAAACGTTGGGGTATTTCTAGATTTCCCCTGTTCCATGTCAGTGTCAGCGCTCTCCTATTACGAGGCTATGTTTTCCTTTTGAATTGTAGGAAATTTCAGCCTGATATAACAGATGATATAAATCAAAAGCATGAACAATTTGATGCAAGTAGATATTTGTAACATAAAATAGAGCGGTGACACGGAACAGTAGAAAACAATAAAAATCAAGGAGGCCATAAAGGCGTCCTACAATTGCTGGAACGACTCACGATACGAACCTTACTATCACACTATATTGACCCGTTGTTACTTGAATTCGATGGTTTTATCTAGTGTTTTGGTAGCTTTTTTTTGTTAAGTATATCACTCCTACCAGAGGTATAGTTAGATTAATTTATTGTAAAAAATTTTATTGCGATCATTCCAGCTTAGCATTTCAAAGACGATGAACATTTAATAATTTCATTATTTCTCTCATCGACAAAGCTCAACACTACCAAGAAATAAGATATTTATTGTATAGGTTTATTGTATCACGTTGTTAATAATCTACTGAATAAATCATGTTCAACATCAATCTGGTCTTATTTGCATGTAGTTCAAACTAAATTTTCAGACTCTAGGTGGCGGGAAACTTTGGCTTGGATAAAATAGAGGCTTAGAAAAAGGTAATAGAGAGATCTGGGTGGTCTATAATGACGTTACCAACGTTTTAAGGTCCTTCGTCAGGATACCGTACCATTCATACTAGGGATAAAACTCTTATTTCATTGAGTTAGTAAGTACACAGTTATAGATTTACGTATGAAATCGTACATTAGCCGATTGGCCAATGATCGTGCCATAGTCTTGCAGTCTCTCGTTTTGATAGTCATAATTGATGCCAAGACACCAATGATTTCTTTTTATTGCTCTATTTGGTTAAGAGTTTATGCCAATCAACCCAGAGCATTGAAGAAAGAAATTTAACGATGCACCAATACCATAACTTAATATCGTAACCAAAAGAAGAACTGTGTTTTTTTTATTTAATTTAAATCTTGCGTGGATTTTGAGAAATCTGTTATTTTTCTTGCTTCTAGTCTGGGACGATATGGTGTGTAATGGTACTATTTTGGTCCCAATGACCTTGACTTGAAACGTTGATAACGCATGGCTTTTACATGACCACCCATATCTCCAAATTTTTTAGAATATGTGGAACACAACGGGATCTTCAGCTGTGTGAGGTGCTACAAGAGCTACAAGTTCAAAGGGAACATCAGGAGACATTTGAAGTACGAATGCGGTAAGGAAGCTACATTCGCCTGTCATCTCTGCAGCTTCAAGTGCAAAAGGGCGGATTACCTTCGGTTTCACTTGTCCTCCAAGAAGCATGCTCCCAGTTGGCCTAGCCTTAAGAACTTGGATATTTGAGATTGTGGTTGGCAGTTTTGCTTCTGGTTTTGTGTGAACCATCAATTCGCTGACTCGAGTTCTTCCAAATAAATAGTTAAAACATGATATGAAGTGAATCACATTGACTTCTAATTAGTATTTTCCAAGTAACAGCTTTGAGTATGTTCAAAGGTATATAATAACATTATGTCACCTGTCCGCCAATTGTTTGATTTGTGCCACTAGCAATAACAGAAACATCTAAAAATATTTTTTATGAAAGTCAAGGATTTTGAGAAGCTTTGGAAAGGTCAATTTTTGATTCTGGGTCAATGCTTGTCGTAAGATCATAATATATCTATCACTCTTATGGTATATGATGGAACACATGATTATGAAGCAAAACATAAAGACTGCACTGCACAGTATTTTTATAGTGATCTGCAACGATCCGTCCAAAAACAAAAATTGTTTTTGTTATATCATTATTTTTAAGGTATATGCATTGTATGTTTAAGTGTTAGGTACGATTTTACTGTATGATCGATAGTATTATTACTTATATGAGGGGAGGTCAGCTGCAGACATTGACGCCCAACAAAATGAAAATGTATCCCAGAGTTTTTGAGTACTGAAATGGAATAGAACTAGTTGAACGCATCGTGCGCTACTGCTGGTTCGGTGAGTACGTATGGTATGCGTTGATTTCGCCATATTCAAACGCCCAAAGACTTAATAGTGGAGTACGATACATTACCCTGCTTTCTTCCATTTCGGTTCTCAAGATGCAATGCCTTCCGTTTTTTTAATTTTTTTAAGAATAATTGCTATACGAATTTCACAGTTTACTTTTAATTTTAGTGAAGGAGAAACGAAGAGCTTTAATATTTAGCTAGGCATGTATTTACTATTTTGTCATTCTGATTGACTTCGTAAATCAATGAAATCTATGTTATTATTGTTTGTAAAACTATCCCTAAAATAAGGTAGTACATTGGGAAAGAGTCGAGTGATTCATCGTATTTGAAGAATTTTATTTTCTTGAAAGTCTTTTACCCAAGTTACAATTTATCGTTATCCATGGTGAAATAACCAAGTAAGTCCGCAAAAAAGACTCAGATTGTACAAAAAAACTAAATCTATTTGAACGCTGAAATGGTTCTGACGACGTCGTGTATAAGGTAAAGTCGCCTAATATGAGACCCATTTTGGAAAACATCTATAATTTCTGTAAAAATAACAAATTTTAAGTTATTACTGATTTGTTTTATTGGTAAGGGTTTTTGCTTTAAAAAACACGGAACGAAAATGTACTTTTTTATTTATTTTTTCAAATAAAGCTACAATACTCATAAAATATAAAAAGTAACTAAAAAAAATTGGGTTCCTAATATGAGACCCTATAAATGTCTTTCCAAATAACATTATTTAGAGTAAATAGACCATAAAAATACATTATATAGTTACTTTTTCTGTCTTTTTTCACACATTGGGCACACAAAGATAGGATCTTCTGCACCACAATCTTCATGGGCCCATCTGTAGCACACTGTACACCTAACCCACTGTTCACCATACTTGTCTGCAGAATACATGCTTGTGCAGAAGAGGCATTCTGCGTCATAATTTTCGTCACCATCACTCTCATCATCAACAACAACTTCTCCCAAGTCATCGCTTTCATCAGTTGAGCAGTCACTTAAATCGGCCCTCTTCTTTTTAAACCGTTTAGTACTTTAAAGCCTTCTCATGAGGATTGTTTCACAATCTCGTTATCCTAAGGATAAAGTATCGACCAGTTCTGGGTGTACGACACGGTTAGGATGGGAAACCGAAGTCAGACCGGTCTGTCTGACCGATCCCAAGACTGTCAGTTAAAGTTTTGGTTTGCGAAACTTTGCTTCCCTTGCATCGTCAAACTTAACCTTCTTTGTAACTGATGTAACTTTGCTATGTTTTGCGGAATCTTCCTTTTTACGTTTCTTATCCAAACTTTCTGTTAAATCATCTTTGTAAGGAGATGAGGTAATCAATGCTGCACTGCCTGCACGAGCACTGGGCTTCTTGCTCTTTATTTTGGGAAGAGGTTTTATCTGCACTGGACTGACAAGCTTTGTAGGTTCTGAAAGGTATTTGACGGCCTTACGAGAACTATTTACAGCCCCCTGATCATTGGACTCTTTTGAATTTCCCGGCCGTGGATCATCTGCGGCATCCTGAATATCGCTAGAATCTTTGGAAGTTCCTGGACGGGGATTATCTAAAGCTGTTTTAATGCAACTGATACCTTCTGATTTTCCTGAAGTATATTCAATGTTTCTAGATTCTGTGGAAGATCCCGGTGGAGGACGACTTACAGTATCTTCAGGGACTGTTAATTTCTCCTCAACTTCGAACACTGAGAAATCATGATCTCGGAAAATATTTCTATTAAGCGGAAATAGTCCCGTTGTTCTAAACGAGTTCACCGAAACCTCCATAGTGGCTGCTCTGTTATATGCAACTGAAAATAGTCTTGCAATGATAAATGGCGTGACAATACGATCAGGGTTGTTTCGCAGCCAAGTCTCAATTTCCTGAGCATAGTACGTTTTCAGAGGCCCCATGAATCCTACATCCAACGGTTGCATGCGATGTGTGCTGTGGGGAGGTAGGCAAACAATTGATACGTGGTTTTCTCTAGCTTTATTTATTACGTCTATGTTACGCGTATGGGAGTAGTGTCCATCGAGCACCAATAACACAGGATCTGATGGTGTTGGCTTTGTGAATTTAATAAAATGGTCAAACCATTGTGTAAATATTTCGGCTTGAATCCATCCAGAAGGGTGACATGCGTAAATGGAACCGGTTGGCGCACCGTCCATCAATTCAATTTTCATATTTTTTCTAGGCCACACAATTAAAGGCGGTACGTAAGTTCCTACGGCATTCATGCATGTCACCACTGTAATAAGGCCTCCCCTTTCAGCTGATGTAAGTGTTGCTACTTGCTTTTTACCTTTAGCAGAAATGACCTTACTTCTTTTATGTTGCACCACACTAATCCCTGTCTCATCCACGTTAAACAACCTTTGTGGTGCAAAATTGATTTTCGATAATTCCTTTTCGTACAAATCGAAGAATGAAGCAACGCTTTCTTGATTGAATCCCCGTATTCTGGCATTGGACATGCCTTGAGGTGACCTAACAGACAGCTGGGGATTACGTTTGAAAAATCCTCTAAGCCATTTTTTTCCTGCAACGCCTTTTTCCTGTGAAAATGGGTGCTGGATATTATTAGCAATTGCCAACTCGAAGGCCATGCGTTTTACATCAGATCTTCGCAGACCAAAAAACCTATTATCCATATCGAGACAGTATCGAACTAGCTCATCCTCGATAGCTTTTCCTAAAGCAGGTTTTCTACCAAGTGTTGTACGAACGAGTTCTTCAGGAGAAAAATTAATGTTTTTAACATAACGTTCAAGGGTACCTTTCGGTACATGAAAATGTTTCGCCGCTGTCTTGTAACCCATGACATGAGTTCGAACTGCTTTAATCGCCAACACCATTTGCCCCTTGTTCCATTGTTTGCGACGTTTAGAAGAACTCCCCTGAAAAAATTCTATATAAATATCGGGGTCCTAATATGAGACCCTCCTCATAATGGGAACCCCAGAGGGTCTCATATTTGGAACCAACAACACATTTAGAAAAAAAAATTATAGGTTAGTTTGTTGTATTTCGAATGGATAAAGAAAAGGTGGGAATAAGACTACATTTGTTGTACTACATACAAATCATATTACAAACCAAAATATACTTACCATGATGATAAAGTAAATATATAAAGGGAAAACGGTAAAAAACTTCACAGTACAAATTTTAACAAATCTCGCATTAAACAGCTGTTAAATGAAATATTGCGCCATCTAGAGGAGAGGGCCCGTACTATACCACTAGTAACCTGTAAATCATATGAATGTGGGCTTACAGGACTCTACAGAGACGATCATCTAGGGTCTCATATTAGGCGACTTTACCCTACTCTGACGGGCTGGTCACTGTCAGTGCAAGCAAACTCATTGGAAACCAGGTGTTTGTTTATTTAGACGAATTAGTCAGAACTCGCTACAACAAATGTCGACCGCATTCTCATCCATAATAAACCAAGTCTAAGTAATAGAGCAGAGCATAAGAAATGCTGAGCAGGTGACCAACTGTATCGTGATGATGGACGTAGTAATCACATGAATCAATGAAAACGAGTATTTCGATGACTCACTCAGGCTGTTGCTTGCTCTAGATAGGATTTTACACATTGTTTGTGTCTCCGGGTTTTTTCGGTGTTTTGTACTTTTGTCGCATTCACATGTCGGGCTAACATAGGCTAACACCAATGTTGAACGCTGAACCAATGCGCATTGGCCGGTGTTGGCCAACGTTGGCGCTGAATGATAGCTTATCATACCACAATTAGATCTACTATAACTTCGTCGCTCACGTACATTCCTTTGACGAACCGCATCTGCAGCGACGTACGATGCGATCGTTACGATGCTTCATTCCAATTTGTAGTTTTCTTTACGTGTTTTGAATGTTACTTAGCGATGATAAAGTGCAACACAACATTTTCGTGCAACATTCATGGGCGCCCGCGGAAATAGTTCTCAGGGAGGTAGCAAATTTTCTCAGACTGGGCCAAATTTTAAATATGTTACATAAAACTATGCTGGGTGGGCAAATAGTAGGCTGCTACCAGAATCTCAGGAGCAGACACAGTCGTCGCAGCCTCCCCTTGCGGCCGCCCATGGCAATATGCAACACCACAGACCGGCTTACATTACGATTTACCATGTTCTGTTCTCAATCTATTGATCTTTCGTACAGCTACAGTATTGTAAAGATAATATTAAACTGTTACTAATAATAGTAAGCATTATAATGGTAGATTCTGGATTTTTTATGAATATATTATTTTGACTACTCGCGATTTGCCTTTGTTTATATCTGCTGTAGCAGACCTATTCCTAAAAGATCAGAGTCGTCAAAGAAAGAATGAAATCCTATACAGATATTTGGTACAGCACAACATGGGGACTGCGGAATGGTGGACCAATTAGTGTACCGATCGACTGTAGTGGTCACATGGAACAATGAAAACAAGTATGTCGGTGGTCTACAACTCCAGGAATACGCTGTTGCTGTACCTTTTATCTAGTTCCAGCTAATCGTTTACCCAATGGCCAGAAAGGATCATTTCATATTTATAAACGTTGTAAGAATTTTATTTACATATACTACGGGGTCGGCAAAAAAGAGTCAAAGGTAGACTAAGTTCTAGACTTCATCTCCTCACCACTACTATTACTACTTTTTTACATGTAATTGAATCTCTTGAAAATGTAATTGTAACCGTTTTTAATTAAGCAAATACAGCCAAGTAAAAACAATAAATGATGATAAAATACTAAGCCAAATAACCGTATGTACAACCCAATAAACCGATTGAGTGCTATCTGCAATACTTACAGCTACCTTGCCTTTGAGGTTGATAATGCTATAGTACCAAATCCCATTTAATCCCGCTCGAAGTAAATACAACTGCTCGACGCTTAAACTCGCGCATTCCTATTGGCCAATGGCCAGCAAGCAATAAATGCCTGCCATAAAAGCCACGGAGTTAACGAGGTTTGAAGATACTAAGGCAAAAAAGCAACTGTTAAATTACGTTATTAAAGTTATACTATAATCTGGTATCGAAAGGCGCGAGCAGCAAAACACATCGGACGCCCATGCCAGCGCGGCCTCTCTTTGGAATGACAATGACGGCGCGCGGGTATCCCGCCTTATTCAAAGAGATGCCGCGTTAGCATGGGTGTGCGATGTGTTTTGCTGCTCTCTTCCTTTTCGGCACTCAAGTACAGAGGAAGAGTATGTATAGCAGCTATTACGTCACCTAAAAACATACGATTTTTAGATAGCTATTGTACGCTACGGCCAAAAAACCTAATCAGTGCTTAGCATAGCAGTATACTTTTTATCTTAACGTAAAAGAGTCCTATAGGATGTTCACAATTCTTATTTATTGTAGAATTGTAGTCGTAGTCGGATGCTTGTTTAAACATAGGTGGTAATCAATCGGTCATATTGAAGCATCCGAAATTATATATTTATAATTATATTAAAATCCTAAATTTAAACTTGTCTACAGCTAATTCATTTTCAGATCACTTCATGATGTTTAGAGCTACCAAGTACATCTGCCCTCAATGCCACAAGCAGTATAAAGTAAAATCCAGCTTAGCCAGGCACCTGAAGCTAGAATGCGGAAAAGAAGCCAGTTTTAAGTGTCCTTTCTGCCCATACGCTTCGAAGCAAAAGTATCCTTTGACCAGTCATATTAACTTTAAGCATCCTGAGAAAAGACTTAAGTTGATGTATGAAAGAAGCGCTTTCATATAGGAATGGTATAACAGACATGTTGCGGGTTATTTTTAGTATTGTTTTTGTTTAGATTAGTAGTATTATTGATCTCCTATGTTATGGAAATTTGTTATCGATATTTTCAGTCGATAAATTCCAAGTACTGCATCATATCCCAGACAATTTTATGCAGCTCACTATAAGAAGTGTTAATAAGGTACCTCGTAAGCGAGTCTTGGGCCTTTATGAGATGAAAAGTTCATATAAACGTAGGGGTGGTAAAGGTATAAAAAATCCTCAATTGGAGCGAAACATTGTCATAGCCTTTAAATCGTCGGACTAATCCGTAAAATGTTTCTCTTTGAGGGGTTCAGGTTCATTGTCGCGTTTTACCTATTCATTTTCAACAAATATTAACAAAATCGTCTGAGTGAATTTTTAAAAAATGTTTGACATCTTGAAATTTGCAATCGAAGCATGAACTATGTTTATAAGATTTTGTTTCTTATTATCACCCAAGGAATCATCTCGTAATGCTTGACAAAGTGCTTTATGACAGATTTTTTTATCTTTGTTGACTTTTTACTTCCTTTTTATTCCTTTATATACTCAGTTGATTAGTCTTTTTCGTTCGTTATTGCTTATATAATACTCAGAAATTGTGAGAAATTGAGATTCATGACAAAACGTGTGATATATTTTTTAGATATTTAATTTCATAGTTTTTGACAACATTTATATTTTTTATCCTTTACAACTTATTTTCTTGTGTTTATTCTTACGGACATTTGTTTTTTAAATTTACACGATCTTTTTATATTTTTGTATACTATAGATTTAGATGTTGCCTATTTAATTTTTCACGAAAGCTTGTGATAACTCATATTGATATTTTGTCACAGAACTGCTCAGTGTTGTCACACTTCTAGGAATAAAAACAGCTTTGGAGCGTACAATTTCTATTGCTATTCTATTTTCATATTTTGGCATATTTTACGTTATTTACAGAACGTATGCCAACACTGTATTTGACTCATTCTGTGTAGCGCATTCCTAATTCCTATTGATATTTTTTTAGAGAAGTGGATTGATATTTTTAGATATAGAAAATTTTCGCGTAATATTTTTTATGGAACTTTGCGTTATATGACAATATAAATATTCTATCTTCCATTTTGCCTTTCATTTCTGCTAATGCTTTTGTGTCAGTCTTTGGAAGGATTTTTGCAGAGCTTTCTTCTAACACATCAACCTTTTTAGTGTTCCAATTCCGACGCAGGGGTAGAGGAAGATACAAGACACACGTTGTGAGAGAAGCCAAGAAGGATTTGAGTAAAGATTCTTTCCACTGTCCGTTCTGCAAGTACGATTGCAAGAGGAGGTTCACTATAGTTGGTCATGTTAGAACCTCACATTCAAAGCAGTTCGATCATTTTATCAAAAACATTTATAACTCGATTTGAAAGAAAAATGGTGAAGCATACTCCCTGCTTAGGTGAAAGCTAAACTATTACGGAGTTTTACCACTTGCCAAAACGATTTTAACTTCTCGCGCCGCTGGCATGGAAGTAGTGTACTCGCGGAAAATTTGAAAAATCAGGTATTAATGTTTTTGAGTGTTACATGATATGTAGATAATGAGAAAGCAAGTCACTAATTTCCGTCGATCTGTCTGTCTGTCTGCCCGTCCTCTAATCCTTGGCTCGTCTATAATTTTGACACAATTTTACGACTATGGCAAGGACGAAAAAGCATTGTAGTTTTTAAAAATCAATCCACTGGTGGCGGAGCTATAGGCAAAAAATCGCTCAAACTTAGGTTGGCGGTTCAAGAACTATTGATGAGTTTCAGAAAAAAATGTGTACGGGTTGAAAGTTAAGGGTTGGGGATTGTAGAGGTTGGTATATTTATACGCTTTCAGCCCCAGTGACTCTGTGCACAGAATACACATATTTGACACCGAATAAGTCTAATCATATTAGCAAACTTCCCCTAAATAATTGTAAAGTCTGGTTTTATTGATGCAAGTTGTTCAGAGAGGTATTTAAAACATAGATGCATAAAATGGGTACACCAAATTGTGTGGGAAAACTTTTCATTTGACAACAAAGAATGAGAAAACGTGAGTTTTAGGACTTGATCGAAAGTGTTGAAAGGAACGAAAAAACTTTTCATATAAGTTTTTTAGGTATTTCTGAGACCTACAGAATGAGACCACACGTGAAAAGATCCGACTAATAACAAAAATGTTATGGCCGAAAAACGAGGTAAAATGCAGGTTTTGGCACTTGTTGGTAATGCGACGACAATTTCACGCAACTACTTGAAATTCTTCAAATCCGTAGGATTCACACTTCTAAATAAGAGCAACAAAATTTGATTATGTTGGTCAAGTAGTTTTTTGAGAATTTCTAATTATTTAATCCAAAACACTGTTTTCCGGCCATCACTACTACATAGTTCATTGAGCTATACAGGGTTCTTTTAAAGAGCATTTAATAGCAAATTACACGTGCTTACCTTGCCGATATGAATCAGAAACCATTCCGAAAGATAAATGTTATTTTTATGCGAAAAACAAAGGTTGCGTCTTTTCTTCTAAACTAAATTCAAAATTTCGTATTTTTGAATAATTGAGCAAATGCGCTACGATATTCGAAAAACATACAATACTGTACACATTTTCAAACAAGACGGATGTGTCTATCATCTTTTGTTGCGAATTACTCACAAATACGACATGGTTGAATTTGTTTAGAAGATAAAACGTAACCCATCCTTTTTGCATGAAAATAACAATTATCTTTCGGAATAGCTTGTGATTCATACCGGCAAGGTGAACTCATGTTTTTTGCTATGCTTTGAACGAACCCTGCTCAATAAACTAGTAGTGATGGCCGGAAAACAGGTGTTTTCTGATAAACAATTATAAATTCTCAAAAACTACTTGACCAATCTACTCCAATTTTGTTGTGGCTATTTAGAAGAACGATTCCTACGAATTTGAAGAATTTCAAATATCTGCGAGAAACCACCATTGCTTCGGTTTTTGGCCATAACTGTTTTTCTATTGGTCGCATCTTTTTACGTGTGGTCTCAATTTGTAGGTCCCATAAATACCTAAAAATCTTATATGAGCAGTTTTTCAGTTTCTGTCATCACTTTCGATTGAATCCCAAAAAACACGGTTTCTCATTCTTTGTTGTCGAATTAAAAGTTTTCCCACAAAAATTGGTGTACCTATTTTATGCGTCCATGTTTTGAATACCCCCTTAAACAATTTGCAGCAATAAAACCAGACTTTACAATTATTTCGCAAACCAGGGGTATTCTCGTCTAATATGATTAGACTAATATGCCCTTGAAGTGACAGATGACTATTTTCAAGGTGTCCTGAAAGTTAGGATTTTCCTATTTAGAGTCAACCACCAAAAACGTGAAAAAAACCACCACACATTTGGTAAGGAATTTCAAGTACTCCTCTGTCACATGTTTTGTTTGTAAACACTGCTTGAAGTTGGCGCTGTTCCATTCAAAAATCTCTTTCTGAATTTGCAACATTTGAGGCTGTCTAGGTCTTCAACTGTGTTCAGCCAGACGGCTTTTGCACTGTATAAACAAACATGCAGTTCTGATGGAAGCAAATATCGAGCACGATGGGAGACGTTCAGAGTACATTCGCGGAGTATCAATAGAATATTAAAGATGCTCGTATCGATTACTACGCTAGTGCCAATTTGACTTTTTCAATGACGGTTTGTTTATGCACTAAGTTAGCCTAGACAAAACGTGACAACTGATTTCGATACTGACTCACATAGCCTTAGTATATCAACATCGTGCATAATACTGGCTCATTTACTGCTTTTTCGAGCCTAATCTCTCTCGGTTATCTTCAAGCTTTGGTATATGCATGTTACTAAAAAACAAGCTCCATATTGCTTGATCTATAAGCTCTGTTAATAAGAGTCCCATCTTTGAGGACATCTTGTACACTTGTGTCGGAGTCTAACAGTTAGTAACTAGTTGGTTATACATGTTCGTAGATAACTTTTTTCTGAGAGGGACTCTCTAATGCCGATCATGAATTGATGGAAGCGTTGCATGGCAAGTGCAGAACCAACCTATTTGACCTCGTTTTTTAATGACAACCAACAGCATGTATTTTGCTATGCTGGAAAGATTAAAACTGCTCATGTCATTATTCGGACAAACAACAGAAGAATACTCTAGATTTTGTAAAATGTAATTAATTTGCGGTTAGAATAGGTATTCTCAAAGAGGAATTCAGCATTTTAGTACAATATCTAGTGAAGATACGTGATGTGTGTAAACATCTTATTCCATTTAGTTTGTCTGTTACAAAAATAGTGTAGAGTTTTTTACCAAAACGATTCATTAAATTTTTTTATATTTTAATCACCATTAATCGGAAGATTTTTCTTTGAGATGGCTTAAGGAACACTTAGAAACATCCCAGATAACGTCCAGATTGAGAATATGTGAAATATTTGTATTGAGTGTCGTTTTCATAATTTTTTTGAGATAACCGAATCCTATTATGAAGATGAATTCCATCATGAAAAAGCACTTTATTATGTAGATATAATATATATAATTTGGGGCAGTAAATTAGCATGCGGGTAGTATACTTATATTATTTTGAACTTGTATTATTTGTACGTTAACCAAATAAATATATTTTGTGTTTATCTGTCTGATTTTCATAACCTATAATAAATACGTTTGTAACCTGAGGAAACGAAGATGGAGAAGAATGTATCCGGCACGTGTATTAGGTAACTTGAAAAGTGACATTGTCGTTTTTTTATATTGTTTTTTGTGAAATTATGTAGGTTTTTCTACAAGATGTAAACTTAGCACTAGCTGATGGACACTTGCTGTGAACTCGTTTTGTAGTTGCTTCAGTTATCAATATTTGGCTCTGATGTGATGTAAGATCTGCTTCAGAGATGGTGTTATTGGAGGTCTAAGCTGTAATTTGTATTCTACAGCTAGAAGGAAATGGCAATTATAGGTGCGTAGTGAGGATTTGTGTGCTAATACCTAATACGTGTTGATGATATTTCCATTGGATTCTTGTCTCAGATACAATTATTACTTGGGATTCAATGCTAGAAATTAGTTGCGCGTCCACTTTTTCTTATTCATTCTGGAAGTTACATATGCAAATTTGATCAATTTAAAAAATGAGAGAGATAAGAAAAGAAAATACCTGGTTGGTGAAGGAACAGGCTATAGACAGGAATATTTACGAAAGTGAAAAGGTTATTACATTATTTTTATTTCCAGTCATAAAAATTTTATATAAATTTATCTTGCGATGTCAATAGAAAATACAAATCAGCGCCTAGATGTGAGCCATGGCTAAAAGGTTTAATGTGTGATGCGTCATTCCTGATTTTTCTGTGATGTGGCTTAATTGCAGACAACGCGGGCGCGGTGGCGATTTACTCAAAGTTTTTAAAAATACAAAAAAACACAACCTTTGCTCAGAAAGGACAACAAATATATAATCCGTCGGGCACAGCTAATAGATATACTTCATTGTCAGCATATTCAGTAATAATTTTCTCACACATCAAATATGACTGATTTTATACAAATATAGACCAATTATCCAGATGCGATCTTGCTATTCAATAAACTTTCTTTCTTTCGCATCTCAGAGATAAACATTACAGACTACTGGGCTTCACAAAACATATACTTGCTTTCTGTGGTAGTAGTAGTCTTTCCTCCATAGTTGGACGCTCACACCGATCATAGTGAGCAAACATGGAATGTGAAACTATTTGTATCCCAAAAACTACCTAGTTTGCAAGATGAAATTTTACTGTTTTGACGTTTTGTAGGTTTTTACATAATAGCCGTGCGAATGTATGGACATGTGTGTCTACTTTTGTAGTTGCATATGTGCATTCGCTTGGGGCCTGATGAATCCAATAAGCAGAAATTCGTATCGCTCGGCTTACCTATTCTACTTTCTGCTCGATTCCATTTTCCTTCTTTTCGCGGATTTTGCCCATTATATTTCTTTTTGTTATATACCTTCCTGCGCATGATCCTTTCATTGTTTTGTAGATCCTATGGCCTTGAAGTACCACGGCAAGTAGCTATAATCGACCGTGTAGTTGCGGTTAGATGTCGCCTTGAAAACTCGAGGATTTCTTGCCATTATACTACAAAAGTATAGTTTAGCTCTTGGTGACTTTGTGGGTTGTTTTGTTCCTCTCCATCGAGGGGTTCCTCAGGCTACACACGTATCCGGATGTATGGGCATGTGTGTCTACTTTTGCAGTTGCATATGTGCATTCATTTCGGGCCTGATGAAGCAGAACAAACAGAAATACGTATCGGTCGGGTTACCTATCCTGCTTCCTGCTTGAATCCATTTTCCTTCTTTTTGCGAAACCTACACATTGTAGTATATAATTTTTGTAATATACAATCTGAGGAGAGTACAAATTGTGTACTTATTGAGATAAATAAATAAGGGTCAAAGAAGTCGATTTACACGGTTTAAGAGGCATAAAGGAATACAAACTAATTATTTCTGTTATTAGATTACAAAATTATCTGCGTGACAGCAATAAGACGAAAATAGAGAATGGTAGAGTCGGCAAAACGGACTGCAACTTGCTGTGCTCCTCATATCGTCATATTGACGTTATCTGGATTCTTCTTCCTAGAATTATTTTCTTCCGTACTTTGGATTTCAGCAAGCATGTACCATCCCCACTGATACCTCAATATTTACTGACAACAAACATTAGTTTTCAGATATATGAAATTCGAAACAGACATAAACGGCAGGTTCAAATGCCCGACGTGCACCAGTTCGTACAAGCAAAAAGGACACCTAGTGCGACACATAAAATATGAATGCGGAGTGGAACCTCAATTCATGTGCGACATTTGCTTCAGGAGGTTCAAGCATAAAAGCAACCTGAAGGCGCATTATGGAATATGTCATAAGAGAGGAGGGAGTGACAGTGGAGACGAATGTAGAGGAGTTATGAAGATGACCATTAACCTGGATCACTTCTTCGAATGACTGATGAAGTATTATTGTATGCTGATTTCCTTTGACTATATATTGGTCAGTCAAGCTCTCCCTTATCCTTAAAACACACTTTAAGTGTATTTGGAACTGTACAAATAAAATCCCGCAATCTCCAATGTTAGCCTCGCTAGACAGCGCTTGTGTGGTTGGGGGTCAAACTGTCAAAACGGATTTGATAGGAAGATAACGTATTTTTCACGACATCTTCATGTTATGTACTCTATTGACGTGCACAGCTAATCAGGAATTGACATCTGTGTCTGACCTCCAACACAACTAGCGCCATCTGCTACTATTATCAGCGTTGTAACTATCTGATACTAGGCCTTCATATCCTAATAGTTACAGCTTACAAAAATGTCAGAACAGTGGCGACTATTTTAACTAATACAAATTTTAACATAGCATTATCTTGCTTTGAATATGTTGGAACTCCTGACCCTACGCAACTTCGTAGTATTTGTTACAAATTAAAGTAAACATTTTGGAAATGTGAAGGCAAAGTATGATTGAATAGCGTCAGAACCAACATTATTCAGAAAATTCTACAAGTCAGAATTTTATTCACGAAACTAGAGTGTATGAAATCTTCAGATCTGATAGTTTTGTTTCCTATATTATTTATTTGTATTGCATACTTTAGTTAACGTTTTCACCTTTTACATCACATCTATGGTATTATTTGATATTAGTTGTAGTATTATTATGATATTGTATTGTTAGCTACTTTTAAACCTAATGATAATTCAATTTTATTTTGATGAACAATTGTTTCCTATAATTTATTCTAACGACTCGCAATAATATCTGACATGTAGTACTTCGTGTGCTAACATGATATTTCAGCTTTAATGAAAATGAAAGTAAGTATACTTTTTCACAATGTTTTATATAAAAATATACGTTATTTAGAGACCTAAATCATTGATACACTAATAATGTTTATACTGTTTAAAAAATAGAAAACAAATATTTTCGCAGTAAAAAGCGTGCATATATTTCAAACCCCCAACTACCCTTCTACATCGTGTTGTTTCTCATTTATATGTGAAATAATACCCATAGTATCATTAGTAAATGATTTGTCCAACTGCAGGGAATTCGAATTATAGTTAAACTACTTTACATCTAGATTTTAATCTTTATTTTATTATTGTCAGAAAAATACTGTTTCTAAGACTTCCGTCACTTAGACGAGGTAGTTTGCGATGAGTAATAAATTATTTGTTATATATTTGGATACTGACACCGCATATTACGTGCCCATTTTGCCTCCGAAAAGCAGCATATTACTTTACTGTTTTTAACTATATTCTGATGATATTTTGTATCATTCTTTCATCTATTACACATCTGAAGAATATTGAAGCTTTTTGCTAGTGTTTTTTTTATATTTCCGTAATTTGCACAACTCCTAGTTTATTAGTTTATTTGTAGCATAACTTGAATGCTCATGTTTGGTTTTTTATTTTTCGTGTTTTGTGTTCGGCAGTAGTTACCCAGAGATGCCTGTGATTTAGTAGCAAAGTAAGTGTTCTGACGACCTCAGTTACACAATTTCTTTTCTCACAAGCACTTTATCTCTTTCAGCTGCTCTGCCGACAGAAGCAGAGAAAATAAACTGTCCCAGATGCGGAAAAGGCTACTTCCGACACCAGATGTTTACTCACGTGCGGTTTGAGTGTGGAAAGCAGACGGTTTTCCACTGCCCGTTGTGTCCAAGAAAGTGCAAAACGGATGACATTTTGAAGTTTCATCTGAGAAATATCCATAGAATAGGCTAATTGCTAATTTAATTGTAAATAATTAGTGAGCTTTTGTGTCTCGAACTTTGTTTGGTTAAATTAAATGCTAGCTGTTGTGTGTCACTCATTAATTTATTTATTTGGAGATTTGTGTCCAGCAAGTAAAATTTACGGTGATGTAAAAAGTCTCAATCAGAGAACTGTACAAATAAAAGTCACTATTTTACTGGTATAGAATATTTCTGATCTGTATATGATTTAAAAAAATAATATCTTTCTCCGTAACATGCTATTGAATATAATGATAGAATCGTAGTCAGCGTACCTGGTTCTTTTTGTTTGGTAGAGAAAGCTAGTTCTAATTCATTAGGAAGCCAGTATTCTTAATCAAATCGATCGATCTTCGGCCCAAGAAAGACCTGATAGTATTTTGATGTCAATATGTTAATTAGTTTGTAAGAATCGTGATGTTATTTGATATTATCTTAGTTAGTCTATTAGGAGACGAAAAAAATGTATTTTTCAGTAGCATGGTTGTTAGTTTTAAACAGTTTAGGGAAGTCCATGCAGTAGCATATACAGTACTTTTCACAAAGGTCACTCCCCTAGTTATTTTTTGAACGGAACAAGTTGGCAAGCTGAAATTTTGTTCAATGAAATTGATGTATGAATATTATATTTAACTTTAAAGTGGCGAATATTCATTTTGGCGGCTAGTTGCCATTTTGAAACATTATTTTAAATGGAATAGTTCGTCTTTAGATATCTGACTCTGGAATCACTTATTACTCAACAACCAATCATTAAAATATTATAGAATATGAGTCTTCATCTCTTGGAGGGGTATATCCGAATATGTAATAAAACATGGCACATTCAAATTAAAAAAAAATTATCGAAATGTGTTCCATATTTTATTGCACACTCAGGTAGATCCTTTGATGATTACTGATTAGTTCTCGAGTTATTAGTGTTGTGATGTAAAAAAACGCTTCCACTTTGATAGCCTATCGGTTTCATTCAAAACATTGTTGCAAGATAGTGCCCAGCCGCAATCTTGAAATTTTCAGCTGTTATTTTACGGTGAAATATAGTATTGATGCATAAATTTCAACAGATAGCATGAGTTTCAGCTTGCTAGCTCGACCCATTTAATAAATAAATAAGAGGAGCTTTTTAACGCTTTTCCTTAGTGACCGGTTCACATAATTTTAGGGACACTTTATCCCTGCGTGTGTGGGAAGAAGTATTCCATGCTACACAATTTGAAGAGACATCAAAAATATGAGTGTGGAAAGAAACCATCCTTCAGCTGCGATATTTGCGACTACTGTTGTTTTAGAAGGAATGTATTACTCTTGCATTACAGAAAGAAGCATCCTACTGTTCAGGTCATTGTTACTAGTGGAGGCATTGAAGTATTGAATAAATCCCATGATTAGATATAGATATAACCTCTTATTTCGTTCATTGCTGTATGAAATTTTTGCGATTCATTAGCGAACAAAGTCCAAAAAATATAAAATTTTATTTACAGCGTTTTCTTCAAATGAAGAAAACAATGAAGGACATTGTCTGTAATAGCGGATCCTGGTCTCATTGAATCTGTCTTCTCATTTCATTATTGCAAAGTCTGATTAGTTTCATTTAGATTACTGAAACGTTTTGGAGAAAACCCATCGAAAAAGTGTTAGGAATTGAAAATTACGATAGCTAAAAATTAGGATTAATGTTTGTTCAGTCCCCTTTTTATTATACTTATGGTATATTGTATAATGTACACAATACCACTTTATGGCTTTTTAACGGCCGCCGACAAAAACGTAAACAGTCTCTTTAACTGTCGACAACTATAACTTAAGTATCCACCACCCGTTAGGATTACGTGTTTTGACAGTGGGAATAATTATTTACCTAACAAGTGCGGAGTTCGGCAAGTCGTCAAGAGGGAAAAATACGGAACAAGGTACTCATTTTCAACACACATTTGCGTGCAGAAAGGAGCAATGTTATGCGTACTTTTTGCACGCAGATGAAAGTGAGTACTTTCCGCACGCTGGTAGAAAAAAGTTTTTACGCAAAAATGTGCAATTTACATTATTATTTCTGTATACTTGATGCCTTCATATTTTCTTAAATTGTAAGATTTCATGTTCGTGTTTCTCATTATTTCTTCTATACGTTAGATTGAAATTTCATTAGATAAACAAATTTTTGGTTCGATCCCTCTTAGATGCCTAAATCCACTATTCTTCTGAAATCGCTTTTGAAGTTCGAAAAATTTAATGAGAAAACTAATAAACGAAAATGGAGTCTTTTTAGAATGGCTAAAGCTATTTATTGATTCCTTCCGGAATAAGATGGGACGGGAGAAGACAGGAACACATTTTTTCTTTATAATTTTCAAGTGTAATTTATAACAGTCTAGCAATGGTCAGCGTATTCAATTCGGTTCACTTTGTTTGACATGGACGAACTATTCTAACAGATTTTTGTATATTCGCGTATAAGGACAGGTTGTATTCTTAGTCAGTTTAGCCTTATACTCAAGAAAAAGCGTAATATTGTTTGAAGTCCAGTACACAAGGAAATATATACAAATCAGTTGTGTTGATAGTAATTATCAGCAGGAAGAGAGTTGTCAGGTTTGAACATATTGGAAAAATCCATGCAAGGATATCTTTATAACTCAGAATAATATATCAATCTGTGTATGTATATAGTACATAAAAAGAATTCAAAAGTTTGTATAAAAATTGACCTACTATTTTTTATTTTCTATTATGCATAAGAGAGTCAGTAGTGTATTACTCTGAGACGCTGTGTAGGTATTTTAGTGATTGTAGCTGTATCTTCAAGACCGTGCTTTTCTTTAGTATGTTTCCTATATTTTCAGGAACTCTTTACTCCTGTGTCTGTGGGAGGGGATACTCAATGCTCCGCAATTTGAAGAGACATCAAAAACATGAATGCGGAAAGGAAAAATCATTCGGTTGTGATATGTGCAAATACAGATGTTTTAGGAGGAATGTACTAGTCTTGCATTACAGAAAGAAGCATCCGACAGTTGAGGCCATTGTTACTAGTGTAGGCGTTGAAATAATGAATAAATCCAATAATCAAATATAAATATTCTCATATCTATTGCTAAGCAAGAACCAGAAGCAGACGTCTTTACAATATTACGTTGCCCCGATATGCCGTTGGTCTTCTAGATATGTGTTTCGGCATTTAAAGCTGAACCTCAGAATAATCAAGATTCAGAAAGATATTTGTATGTGTAACGTCATTTTGTCTTACTGATTTCTCTATCAAGACAACATTACATCTTTCATAACTGAAATAGACTTTTGGCATCCACTTTCAAAGGATGATCGAACATCCGAACAACGACAAAAACAGTTATATTCACTGCGGTTCTGGGTTAAAACAGAGTTTAGAAATTTTGGAAGGAACAAGCCTTTGGAAGAATACCGCTATTCTCAGTAGGAACAAGCCACGTCGAAAGGTACATTTCCTGAAAAAAAGTGACAGATACTTGGAGATGACGTGAACAACTGAGTACTGAGTATGCGATGATATGAAGAAAATCCCATCATTGTTGCTGTGAGCATGCGATGCTTTTTTCTTTTTGCTTTGTGATTCTCTAGAATGCATTTTGTTCCTATGTTCCTCTGTGTGTGTCAACATTCCCTCCCTAGCTTGTAAAAAATAATAGATGTTTGTGTTTCAGAATTGTTTCATTGCAACTGCGGAAAAGTGTACATGAAGAAGAATACTTTCAACAGACACGTCAGATATGAATGTGGCAGGCCCGACCCTTCATTTTCTTGCATTCATTGTCACTACAAGTGCTGGAGAAAAGACAAAATTGTGACACATTACAAAACGAAACATCTTATTCATTGTAGAGATACTATTCAGAAATTGTTGAATGAGTCTTGATATATTTAACATGAAGGATCCGACAAATACGGTTTCAGTAAGAAAATAATAAGAAAGTAAAAATTTGCAATTTTTACCCGACGAATTTTAAGCAAAATCATTCACACGAACTTGCTTATTCTGTAATAAAGATGTTTTTCCTGTGGGTTCCTTCATGATGTGCAATTTTTCAAAACCTGCTAGAAAAACCTACAAGTTTCCTGCATAATTTCCAAAAACTAATTTCTTTGTTCTTTAAGAAAATGACAAAAATTGTATGAAACTTGAATATGAAATGTTAATGTCAAGCATTTATCCTTTCCATTGATTGTTTTTATGACCACCTAATGGCTGGATTGACTTATTGTTAGCGAAGTGATCATTCTAGTCAGTTTGTAACCAAAGATGTAATTTAAAGCAAATAAATTCTTCGTGAGATACCTATTTCATTTGCATTAGGGTTTTTAAGTTATATGGTTCCATTTAAAGTGCGAATAACTCTAGCGTGATATCGTTTTGTCGTACCAAAAAACCCTTGTATACCAATTTTCACTGTTATACATCAAATATTGTTCGAAATATTTTAAAAAAACTATTTTAGAAAGTAAATTTAAACACCCTGTATTTCGGAAGCCACGCATTTTTCGACCCATGTTTATATAGACTTTATGCTTTAATTTTAAAAGTTCTATCGAATCTTAAAGTTCTGCAACAATAAACTGAAACACCCTGTATAAGGTGTTAAGGAATATGTTGATAATTTCTTAGACCTTCGAGGAACACAAAAAATAAATTTCTTCCCCTACGCAGTTCCAGGTACTTGGAGCAGATCACTGCGACACAATTTTAATAGGAGCTTAACGGCATTGGTTTGATGATTTTTTTAATGAGTTGGATTTCCTTAGAATGCCATTTCCTAAGAGAAGGCCGTGGCGACTTTCTATATGTTATTGTCTGTCAGAGCGGTACGTAGGACCTTTGCTCTTGGTTAAAGTAATGCAGTGCTGTTAGTTCGGATTGCCCAGAAACCAGGCAAAGTCATGGAGACAAAAAGGGAAGAAATAGGAAAGAAAAGAAGGAGGAAAAGGAAGAAGTGCGACAATTGGAGGGGTGCCTTAGCAGTGGTAACTGGTATTAGGAAATTTTAAATCAATCTGAAAATTAATTTAGAGATTGTTTGTGTGGTTCTGGAAACATTGTAATCTTGGTTAGACCGAAAAGTTTTTATTTTAGTACACAGTGTGAGCCGCGCTCTGCTGACTCACGAAATAAATGGATGCTGTGCGAAAAACGTGCTATGTGTTCCTATTGAAGTATACCAGCTTGGACGCCTTTTTGTTGCTTCTGTTCGCCTTGTTTAGTTAAGCTATAAATGTGATACTTTCGTAGAAAAACTTGTATGTAATTGCCGTACGTTTCCATGAGCCTTGAACATGATTTCTACCACGCACGCAGGATTTCATAGAAAATTCTGCTTTGAAAATATTTTAGATCAACAGAGGGATAATAGCCCAAAACGGTAATGTAACTTTCGAATTTTCAGGTTTCACCGGCCGCCAAATAAAACCACAGATGATGAATTCAAAGATTTACTAATGTTTGGCCACCTCTGTAGCCAAAGTGCAATTACCTTGAAAAAGGTCACGGAGATGGCCGAATTGCTAGCAAATATTTTAGTTACGTATCTGTGGTTTTATTTGACGTTTAGTGAAACATGAAGATTTATCAGCAAGACAACCACAGGATGTGTTGTAGAATTTTACTTTGCTTCACTCTCCAAATTGCGGTGACTGTTATACACATTAATAAACTTACTTGAATCAAAACACTTTTCAGGTCCGTTTACCTGTCAATGTGGAAAAATCTACTCGAAGGCCTATACGTTCAAAAGACATATTACATATGAATGTGGAAAAGAGCCTGCTTATTATTGCTCTCAATGTGGCTACAAATGTTGTAGGAAAGATACATTATCTGCGCATTACAGAGGTAGACACCGGGTGTACTGCAAGGAAACCCTCAGGCTAATAATGGACAGTCATGGACAGTTTGATACAAAGTGGAACTTGAAACCCTTTCCAATGTAAAATCGAAAAAGTACTACGTCTGCTGCAAATGTTTTTATTCGATGTTTTGTTACATATCCGTTCAACTTGAAGTCAAATGGAAATGTAAAAAAACATGGTAACGCAACTCCCTGAAAATTACGGTGAATTTTCAGACGATTTTTTATGATATCGAGAACTCTGTGTATGCTACGAGAAGCTGCCACGCTGTGTGTCGTCCGCGATATGTTTAGTATATACTGCAGCAGATTTTCACTGAGTCTCTTTTGTTCAGAGTCAAAGTGCGAAACATAAGATAATTCGAGACTTTCAAAAAAACTGTGTCACAATTGGGATCTCGGGGAAGGTTTGAAAGACAAAGCCAGTTAAATGGTGACATTGCATTCTTAGGTATCTAACAAAATGGCACTCGTAGTTTAAAGTACTTCCGGCGGCAAAACTATCTTTTCATCGCAGTATTTGAGCTATTTTTATTTAAACTCAATGTGCCTGCATCGCTTTAGATATGACGAATACGGAATGTGTTTAGCAGCCCGCAACATCATCAAAGCTTTTACTTCCTCTCATAATTGTCTGCCAGTTTTTTTTAATTTATGCTGTTAGCAATCTTTTTATTATTAGATACTTATAAATAGCATGGAATTCGCTTTATGTTGGATTCGATTCCATGAATTAAGACCAACTATAGAAAGTTTACTTTTTTAAGACATTTGAAGTTTTATAATAACAATCCGTATTATGTTATGTACATCAATCGAAAATCGTATAAAAAGCTGAAGGAATGCTTGGCTGATGATATTACGGAACAAATCACTGTTTCAAAGCCTATCTCGGAGGTTTTTATATGTATTGTTATAGTTTTGAAATACTGATGTATGATATATTATAAATGGAAAACTCTGTTCACCTATGTAAAATTCCAATATAGCGTCCATGATAAGAATAAATTTGATTTTGGGAAAATTCAGTTTCTTCTGCGTATCACCGAAAACAATTCTAATTTCAAAACTTCCCGAATGCCATTTTCTTGTTACCTGAATGCGCAACCGTGTCCTCATCTAACTGTCTTTATATCTCTTATGTTTCCGAAATACCAATAGTCACATCGAGTTTGAAACGTACGTACTTATTAAAACATAGATGAAACTGATTTTTAAATTGTTTTTCAGTCAGGACACGTGTAATATGTTAGCTTAGTGACTGATACCTTCTAGTCTCAAAAGATAATTTGTACCTGGACATAATTATTATATGTATAAATGTGAGTACCTATGAAATAAAGTTATAATGGAAAGTCTATGAAAATATTCCAGTATTTTATTGTTCCATGTTCCATTAGATGGGTACTATCGTTATAAAGTGGTTTCTTATGTCTTAACTTCCTTGGCTCAAATGCTTTCCAAAACGCTTTCCATTATGTGTGTTTTTAATAAAAGGTCAACAAATACCTGGCGCAATTTACCGTTAGCACACCTCTAACAGATATCTGACGGCTGATATATGGAGCGTCTAAAGGTAGTAAGGCCCCAAAATATAATCCTTGTGTCACGTGATTGCTGCAATCAAAGTCGTGACAGGATTGGTCTGACATATCGTTTTTTACAACAATGAGGAGCTACGATTGAGCGGTTTTTCTGCTCTGGCGTACGACGTATTCACTCGGGATTATTACAAGAATAAAAAATGTCCTTTACGTATCCCGAAATAATCAAGAAATTGAAAAGGTTTATTGGCATCCAAGAAATTATTTATTAATCAGTTTTGTTTGTTCGTTTGAGATACAATGAATACTTGATTCTCACTAGAATCCACCAGCACGGATATAATGTAAAAAAACCTATAAAATGTCAAGGAAAACCTACAAAATGTCATCTTGCAGACTAGGTAGTTTTTAGGGTGCAAACAGTCATTCCACGTTTGCTCACTAGGATCGTTGTGAGCGTCCATCTATGGAGAAATGACTCATCTACACGCATTGTTGGTTGCATATGTTTTGTGAAACTGAATAGTCTGTAGTTTTGATCTCTGAGAAGAAAGTTGGTTGAATAGCAAGATCGCCATTTTTTAAATACACCAAAAAGTGGATGAGCAACTAATTTCTAGCTCGGAATCTCAAGTAAGTGTATTTGAGACAAGAATCCAATGGAATTATCATGAACACATTATTAGCACACAAATCCTCAATATGCACCTATGTATTGCCGTTTCCTTCTAGCTATAGTATACAACTTACAGCTTAGACCTCCAGTAATGCCATCTCTGAAGCAGACATCAGAGCCAAACATTGATAACTGACGTTTAGGCAACACGTACAACTACAAAACGAGTGCACAAAGTGTCCATCAGCTAGTGCTAAGTTGACATTTTGTAGAAAAACCTACATAATGGCACAAAAAATCAACACATTGTCAAAAAAGATCGACATTATATCACTTTTGGTGATTGGTAGTTGTATGATGTTTGAAAATGCTACATCAGTATCATGATAAATGAATGAATGAATCTTGAATTTTAGAGGCATCCCGGCCACCATAAGGAGCCAGTGCATAGGCCGCTTAAGCGGGCCCTTATGCACCTCTACAATACTTAAATCACAAGCCTCGCCCTTTTAGCGAAGTTGAGAATCGCCTTGAGTCCAAGCTCCTTTACGTCCTGAGGGTCCAAAGTAATGGACCCCAGTATAGTCTGCCTATAGTAGCTCAGAGCTTCACAGCGACACAAAACGTGCGCCGAGGTCTCTTCCTCTACTCCGCAGCGTTCGCATAAGGGATCCTCAGCCACCCCCATCACGTGCAGGTGCCGCCTTAACGTGTTATGGCCAGACAACAGTCCCACCAGCAACCTTAGGTTGGCTCTACCCAGAGATAGGCAGAAGCGTCCATCCTTAGCACTGGGCCCTTCAATGAGCTCTCGTGCCTGGCGGAGATGTCTAGAGATACTTCTCCATTTCTGAGAGTGTTGTCTTGCAACCCACGTCTCCATTTTCCTCCTAGCTTTATGCGCGGTTACTCCTAGAGCTGGCTCAGGACCAACGAGCTTGCTGGCTGATCCTGTTTTCGCCAGAGTGTCCGCCGTCTCATTGCCCCTTATCCCAGCGTGCCCCGGTACCCATATTAACGATACCGGATGCCTCGCTGCGAGGCAATCCAGAGCCTCCCTGCATTGCAATACAAGACTCGAAGTAATCTTACATGCACTTAGTGCTTTCATTGCAGCCTGGCTGTCGGATAAGATTGTTATTCTTCTCCTAGGCCCACCCTCCTCCAGAATGTGAGATACACAAGCCAGAATCGCAAAGATTTCCGCCTGGAAAATGGTGGTGTACTCACCGAGAGGCAGAGATAGCCTAGTTCTAGGTCCAGAGACCCCAGCACCTGAGCCCTCTTCGGTGACCGAGCCGTCCGTGTACCAGACCTGCCCGCTCACTTCGGAGAGTCCTCGGCTACCGGCGTCCCACTCCTCCCTCGTTGGGTACTCCACAATGAACTTGCGGTTGAAGCGATATTTAGGGGTAATACGATCACCCCTGCTTAGAAGGACGGGGTCCTCCCTATCTAATTCGACTAATATGGCAGTATGCCCCTTGACCGGATTCAAGAAAGCCCAGCTGCCCTGACTCCACAGTCGATGAGCGACTACTCTCGCTTCACCGCGGATCACCAGATCCAACGGTGGGAGATCCAACAGAGCTTCCATTGCACTCAATGGCGTTGTTCGCACTGCGCTTGTAATGCTAATACAGGCCAAACGCTGAATTTTATTGAGTTTGGCCTTAGTTGACTCAGTTCTAGTGCAAGGCCACCAGACCAGGGAGCCGTACAAGAGAGATGGACGTACTATCGTCGTGTAGAGCCAGTATACCACTTTGGGTTTAAGCCCCCACCTTACACCGACAACACGTCTACAAGCCCACATCGAATTGCGAGCCTTGCTAACCTTGTGTTCCACATGCTCTCTCCAGTTCAGTTTGCAGTCCAGGATAATTCCCAGATATTTCACTGACTGGGACAAAACTAATCTAGTCCCAAAGAAGGTAGGCATGACCAGTCCGTCAAGCCTTCTTCTCCTAGTGAATAGGATCAGCTCGGTCTTTTCAGCATTAACAGAAAGATCGACTTCCCTACACCACGATTCCACGGAGCGCAGAGCGCCCTGCATAATTTCCGAGACTGTTCTACAGAAACGCCCCCTAACCACTATGCTTACGTCATCAGCATAGGCTTGCACGTAGACACCCATACTGTTGAGCCTAACGAGCAGTTCGTTCACCACGATACACCACAGTAGGGGTGACAGAACTCCACCCTGAGGGCAGCCTCTAGCTACGTTCACGCTGCAGCTTACGTTATTCAGCATAGCTGTTGTTACCCGACCCTCCAGAGTAGAGAGGACCCAATCTATTAGGATTGATCCAACCCCGTGTCTAACCAAGGCCTGTCTGATAGAGTCGGTTGTGGTGCAATTAAATGCACCTTCAATATCTAAGAAGGCCACGAGTGCCACTTCTCGCTGATCTAGAGTCTTCTCCAGCCTCCCAACCAGATTGTGTAAGGCCAGATCAGTCGATTTTCCAGCTTGGTATGCAAACTGATTTGCATGAATGACACACCTTTCCAGTGGGCCATCCCTTAGGTATCTATCAACTATCCTTTCCAGGGTCTTAAGCACAAAAGATGAAAGAGTAATCGGTCGAAAATCCTTCGGGCCAGTATATCTATCTCTGCCCGGTTTAGGAATGAATACCACTTTAGCCTGCCGCCAACTTCTAGGTGTGAAGCCCGTGGCCACACATGCTCGAAACACATTCAACAGGTAAGGAACAACCGAAATCCGTCCCTGCTGTAACATGGCCGGAAATACGCCGTCCAGACCTGGACTTTTGTATGGGGCAAACGAATCTACTGCCCATACCGTCCTTTCGAAGGTGACAATCTCCCTTGCCGTGCGCCAGTCCTCCCTTGAGGGCCTGCGCAACTGCATGCACTCTGTGATTGATCGCGCTACTGTGGAACCGGGAAAGTGCGTATCCATCAGAAGCCTCAGAGTATCTTCCTCGGAAGTAGTGTTCCCTCCCGAGGGATCATGCAGAGATCCCAATCTTGCTTTAGTGTCTTTGCATAGGACTCTGTGTATTCTTGCAGTAGCAGGAATGTCATTTATGGACTGACAGAAGTGCCTCCAGGATTCTCTGGAGGCCCTTCTAATCTCCTTTTTGTACTCCTGCAATGCCTTTTTGTATTCTTCCCATAGAGGAGAACCTCTCCTGTGCTTAACTCTGCTAAGAAGTTTGTGCACCGCTCGTTTTCTATCCTCTAAATCTTTGGTCCAGAAGGTTGCCTTGCCCTTACCTTGTACTTTGCGTAACGGGCAGTTTTCCTCATATGCGGCCGTCAAGTCCCTGCTCAGAGACTCGACAGCTGCTTCTATGTCAGAGCCCCTGCCAAGCCTGTATGGGACCGCTCCAAGCTTACTGTCAATGTCTGCCCTAAAGGACCACCATCTAGTATGCCTGGGATTCCGAGCATATTTATCCGGAATCTCTCCATCAGTCTTGAACAGTATATACCTGTGATCCGATAGAGAGGGTGTTAGAGACACTTTCCAGTCCCTGATGTCCTGAGCTAAGTTAAGCGTGCTCAGTGTTACGTCGATAACCTCTTCTCTTACACTATTGCTGAAAGTGGGCATGTTACCGACATTCAGAACCTCAAGGTTCGATGCCCCAAGAAACTCCATCAGGTCTTCGCCTCGTCTGTTGGTGTTCGAGCTGCCCCACGCAACGTGATGGGCATTACTGTCGCATCCAATCACAAGGTCGAGTCCAGAATCCCTACAGAATGCGACAAGGTCCCCCATTTCCTTAGACGGAGGAGGGTCTCTTGAATCGTAAGGAAGGTAAGCCGAACAGACAACCAAGTCCCTGTCACTGCCTTCCTTCTTATATCTAATTCTGACTGCAACTAAGTCTCTAAATGTAAATTCTTTAAGTTGCCATGAGTTGACGGAAGTCATTACGCAAGCTCTGGGCTTAGTGTCCGGAGTATCGCTAAAAAGCGTATAGCCTGGTATACTAAGCCCGTTTACTGAACCGTTTCTCAGCCAGGGTTCCTGGATGAGAGCCACGTCATGTCGGCCTCGAGTGATCTCCTGAGTAAGGGCCCTCGAAGCCGCTATGCAGTGTTGTAAGTTAATTTGGATGAAATTGAAACTTACCATGGATGTTGAGAGGCCCTTCCTACACCTTCCCGAATGACGGTATGTAACCCCTATTCGGGCGTACCGCCGTCGCCGCCGCAGTCATCGCTGCCGCAGCCGCCTTCATCTCCGCTTCCACGGAGGAGTTCTCGGACTCGGTTCAGGATTCCATCCTCGTCCGAGTCGCTATCGTTTTCCTCTGGGACCAGATCCATCGCAGGGTCCGCCACGATGTTTTCTGCGGATATCCCGCTTGGACCCGCCGCCTCCACGTCCGTAGCCTCCGGTGGCTCCAGCGAGAGCTGACCCGGCCGACCCATCCCCTGTGAAGGAGCCTGGTCTACCGCCACAGCTCCCGTCGGTCTGGGCTGGTCCGACTCCTGGTTTGGAGCCAGGCCAGTTCCAGCAGGTGTCGCTCCACTGCTCTTCTTCTTGCTCAGGAGTGTAAACACCCCCGAACTTCCACCGCAACACAGCCTGTTGCCGTTACCTACAATGACCTTCCAGCTTATGGAATCAACTGAGAGGACAAGTCGGACACCTATCGGCTCTTCCTTCCTCTCAAGTATCCTCCACGCGCTGGGAAAAGTCCCAGGATTGTGCCTCCTGAGTCTCCTCGTGATGACCCCGTTGTCCAGGTTGGGACCCGGAAACCAGGCCATCACGCGGTGGTATATGGGAAGGTCTCCAAAGCTCATCGTAATGAGCCTTGCGCCTTCCCACGGCCGCAGATCCCCCACGTGGGCCTCCAACCATGCCCTAGAGGATTCGTCCTCGCAGACAAAGATGGCTGCCCCTCGAGAGAGGTAGCAGTCAATGTACCTGGGAAGGGTCACCTCATCTGGGATCCCATCTATCAGCACACTGACCGCCTCCTGGACCTGCTGCACCTGTACATTAGTAAGTTGAGTCCCAGGATAACCGTCGGACACGACGGCCACCCTGAGACCCGCTTGGGACGCTCGCGCATAACTAATTTGCGCATGCGTCGCAGTGCGAGGCTTCTTCCGCGAGGATGCGCCCTCCGGTGTCCCACCGGCAGACCTCTGCCGCTTCCCGTCACCGGGCCGCTTTAGGGTCTCCGCTGACACACCGGATTGCGCACCGTCTAGCCCAGATGGCGGTTGGGTCCGTCCAGCCGGGGTCCCAGAAGTGGTGCCCCGACCTTCCGAGCCCTCCGTCATCTGCGCCTCTCTCCGCTTCCGAGCCCTTTTCCTTTCGGAACCTGGCCGAGACTTTTTCTTAATCTTTAGAGAGCCCACCCTTTCCGCTAGCTCTCTCGCTAAGCTTCTGACAGATTCCTCTGTCAGAGTACGATCAGGGTCCCCTGGTGAGGGGTCGCCTGGATGTTCGGGGTCCCCTGTAGGGGGGGCCTCGGGTTTTTTATTATTTTTTCCATCGTTTGGTTCCATAATGTTCCCACGAGTATAGGGGAAGTGGTGATCGACGTCCGCGGTGCCCCTACACGGACGCAAGGCTGGATACTCTGGGAGGTCGCCCGGTGTCCCAGAGGCTCCGTTTAAGACGGTGCATCCCCACCGCCACGCACCCCTCGGCACGGAATCGCTTAACACCTTGGGTTGGGTAACGTACCATTGCCCATGATGACCGTTGAGCTGCAGGCGTCCCAGATATACATCCGAGACACCTGTGGCTCAACGAATCATTCGATTGGCCGGGCTACCGGCTTTCCGGCGGGTCTCCTCAAAAACTAATCGAGGCGGTCCACCGCAAGACCGGCACCCCGTTGCCCCCCCTACACGGTCGCACACGGTTCAGCGCCCAAGGCCGCCCCGCAGAACGAACTCGAGGACGTACGGGTTGGATTTTGTAGGGGAGTATCATGATAAATAACTACAGATTTGTTAGTGAGCTTGTTTTGCTGCTTCGTTATGATGTTCCTTATTTCTATTTTGAAATAATAAGAAAACACCATTAGTTACGGAGAATAGGGGAGAGATAATTTCGTAAGGTTATATTTTCCTTATTCAGCGCTATTGCCGGAATTTGTAAAGCTGGATAACCTTAATTAATATAATTTCAAGTTATAATAACATTTTCATTAAAATATAATAGCAATGTGCATTTTATATCACAGATTAAAATAAATGCAAGAAATAGGCAGTGTTCTAGATAAATTAATTTGTCCTGATTTCTGTTATATATGCAATGTGAGAAGCTAGCCTTTGATTGCAGTTCTGTTGGTTCTATGGTCACTAGCCCTTCTGTGGTTCTATGATTCTAAACTTATTAATTTCTTGGCCGGTTTAAACACAAATATTAACCAAACTTTTCTATGAAAAAAATTAGTGAATTTTTGTGTTTTGAACTTATGAGTATCTAAATAAAAATCACCCATTATTTACAATTAATTTCCAGAGCGGAACTACGTATGCACTTGTGGGAAACGATATACTCTGTTCAACAACATGAGACGTCACCAAAAGTTCGAATGTAGAAAGGAACCACGGTTTGCTTGTTCACAATGTGAATACAAGTGTTTTAGAAGAAATGTTTTGTGTCGTCACTACAAAGGAAGACATGGCATAACATGTCTAGATACTCTTCAAAGTCTGTTGGGCCATGATATTTGAGACGCCTTTTCAATACTAATATAAAAACAGGTAGAAACATAGATTCGTTCTTTATTTTAATAAATAATATGTGCATCTAATTGTTTATTTGTATGTACGAGATATATTACACTTTTTCCACATAAAGGCATTAGACGAGGCGAAAGTTTTGAGACGCAGGTTCTTGATGTTGGGTGACGTGACTCACGTTATAGCCGAATCATCTTAGTTGTATATTTATATGGTATAAGAAGGGTGTGCTTATTAAATTATGTCTAGATTGAGTGAAGTAGCCACTTATCTCACAACATCCAGATCAATCCAAATCCGACTCGCCTATCACCTGAGCCACGCAACTTCAATTCTGGTACCTTCATTTTAAAGTTAGCCTCGTCAAAGGAAGTATATACATTTAGATAGATTTTTGTTTGTATTTTCCGTTAACCGCATATATTTTTCAGGTAAACCACAATTTGCTTGTTCATGCGGCAAAACATATTCGCAGTACCGAAACCTATATCGTCATCAAAAACAGGAATGCGGCAAGGAACCTGCTTTTAGATGCGTAAAATGCAGCTACAAATGTTTCAGAAGAAACGTCATGTTCATGCATTACAAGTCGAGACATCATATTTTTTGTAGAGATACTCTTAAGCTTTTAGTGAGTGGCAATTATCAAAACGAGCAAGCATAGTTTCAGTAGAGAACCAGGCTGAAGCTAGTATTAAAAAAGATGCGGGTGTAGTACACTATTTAATTTCCATATATTTTAAACAACCATAGATACCATTATAATTTCATAATGCTTCCAGAAACTTTATTATTGTTTCTTCAATATCTAGCAGAGTAATGAAACAGATATTTCAGAAACTGAGAAACGAAATAAGATATCTACGAAACTCGTTGGTTAAGACGAACATTGAAATGAAATGCCAGAAGAAACTGGCTTAAAAGTTTTTCTACAACTACAGACCAACTGAAACTCGTTGGTTCAGACGGACATTGAGATTAAATGCTACTGCTACTGCCTTACCACTGGTCTCCAGCAAGAAAATTTTAAGGCTTTCCGAAAATTCTGTCTGTCGCTAGAAAATACTTATACCGGGTGTTTTAAAGTCGCCTCTCTTCTTTTGGTCTCAGAAATGGCAAGAGATACGAATTCGAATAAAGGAGGGCAAAGATTCGTATCCAGGTAGCTAAGAAAATATCTCGTATACAGTTTATCAATCCAGAGTATTTCCAGAGATAAACGAAAATAGCGGATTTTTTCAAAACTGTTCTTTACCCAGCTTAATTCAGGTGAAATTTCAAAATGAATTGCATATTAACATTGCCACTCAACTAGAATTTAACTATGACGTTTCATTACTTGTTCTCAATCATAAAGTTTATTTTCTAGTATTAACGCCATATTGGATTTCTAAAATGTACAGGGTGGCCCATAAGTCGTTTGAGCTGGAAAAAAAGGAATAAAACCAAACTAGTTACATTATGAAGAATTATTATATTTTGTTATCATCTTTATTGAATGGGAATTATGTTTTAAAAATCACATCGTCTAAATGCAATCCATTACGATCACGGCACTCATATAAACGACGTCTAAAATTGTCGATGACTGCACGGCAAGTCAACACTGTAATGCTTGCCATTTCTCTTCGGATATTTTCTTTCAGGACATCAACTGATCGCGGAGTGGTGTCGTACACTTTACTCTTGAGGTAGCCCCATAAAAAGAAGTCCATTGGGGTCAAATCTGGACTACGTGGTGGCCAGGAAATGTCTCCTCTTCGAGAAATTACTTTGCTGGGAAAAAGTTGACAGACGACGGGCATAGAAGTGTTGGAGGTGTGGGCAGTTGCTCCGTCCTGTTGAAACCAGGTCTGCGTATTATAGCCTGGAAAATTCTGCAACGCTGGTGTCAAAAACTCTTCTATCATTGCTACATACCGCTCCGAAGTAACAGTTAACGCGCGACCTCTATCGTCCTCCAAAAAATAAGGGCCTACGATGCCATGCGCTGACATAGCAGCCCAAACTGTAACTTTAGGGCTGTGTAAGGGCTTCTGATGCTTACGCCTTGGATTTTCGGGGCTCCAATAACGGCAATTTTGTTTATTTACATGCCCGTTTAAATGGAAGTGAGCCTCGTCCGAGAACAACACATTATTGAGCGAAGAAAATCGATTCAACATTTCATTCGCAAAGTTTAGTCTCTGAATAGCGTCATTATCTTTTAAATCCTGCACTAACTGAATTTTGTAAGCGTGCAGACGTAAATCTTTCCTTAAAATCAGCTGTAAAGATGTTCTGGGTACGTTTAGTGCACTGGAACGCTAACGAGTAGACTGGGTAGGATTTTGACGAACAGACTGTGCCACAATTTTGATGTTTCCTTCAATACGAGTTGTCCTTGGTCGACCCCACCGCTGTTTATCTAACGTCGAACCAGTCTCTTCGAACTTAGCAACCCAGTTCTTAATCGTTTGAGCTGTTGGACACTTTGTAAAATTGTGTAAATTGTGGTATTCTCGATATTTACGCCGCGCAATGGTTGCCGAATCATTATTTTGATAAAACGCGCGCACACAAAAAGCACGATCCGCTCCAGTGAAACACTCCATGGCGACTGAATTCCCAGACACTGAAGATACTGCCCCCTCCTCGCCCGCGCCGCTCACGCTCACCCGTTAAATTTTATTCAAATTTGAAATTTCCTAGGACTTATGGACCACCCTGTATAATATAACATACAACGCCATCGCGAAGCCTCAGTTGTTGAAAAGAAAATATAGATTTTCATCGTCAGCCTTGAAAATGACATCACTAACTAAATATTGCTTTGGTTTTTAAAAAGCGTGCTTAGGGGATATTTAGACAATTTGTCTACTTATCGACTATATAACAAGCATGACTACGTAATATCTCAGGCATAAATTGATATTATCTTATTTAAATACAAGATGTGTGTATCGATTTAGATATGACTGATATGAAACGTGTTTAGCAACCTACAACATCGTCGACGTTTTTACAAAATGTTTCTGTTTCTTAAAATTAAGCAGTGGTCGATGTGTTAACAATACTGCCATTAGATGAGCTGAAAAAATGGATATTATTTTGTTCTTTATTCGAGGACTTAAGACCAACTAGTTTTAAGTTTGGAATAACGTTTTATTTACTCCTCATCATGCTATGAACCATTAAATTCCAAAAAAGGTACTGTTGACATATACAGTGCCATTTTTGAACCACGTATTTCAGTAGGTGGCGCCGTAGTACTTGTTTGAAGCACATGGTACAGGATCCCACAACGCGTCCGTATTGTTAAAACGCTTTACTTAAATTATGAGTCGATTATTGCAACGATTCGGAAGCTACGACAGGATTTCGGTTGAAATAATGTGCCCAGTGTCCACACCATTCGTCAGTTGGTGCGAAAATTTGGAGTGAAGCGTCTACCATACATCGTTCTCAAGAAGTGGGTATTCGTCGCCCGTCATTATGCACTATTTTGAAAATGAAATGCAATATTGCAGCTTAATACTCAAAATAGAGCAGCTGAAGCGATTGAAAATATTCCTCCCGAATCCTACCAAAAAGTGATGGAAAATGTAATCAAGAGGGCTCAGGTTTACGCGGCTTCTAGAGGCGGACATTTGTCTGATATTATGTTTCCTACATAATTTCTAAGTTTCAATAAAAGATTAAGATGAAAAAATTGACGTATTTTATTTCATTTCACAAATATTCGAGATACTCGTACAAACCAGTCAGCTACATATCGGCCACTCTGTACTTAGTTCATAAAAACTGAAGGAATGCTTGGTTGAACATATCATGAAACAAATTTTATTAATTTATTATTTATTTTCAAATCCGACCTCAGATAATGTCAAAAATAAGATTGGAAAAATTGGATGTTTTCGTCTATCTTCGGAATTGCGAATTATGCTAACCGACTTCGTTTCTCTTGCCGTTGAGATGCCAATGGTGAGAGTCTAATTTATAACATCCGGTATGTATCGACAGTTGCCACTCAGAGTCTCGGTTATTGCCTGCCCTTTTCCAATTCTACGGATATTGGAAAAAGTAGGTACCCGATTTCAACTTCTCAGGTTGTCCTTCATGTTCAAGGCCAAAGACAACACTGCGTTGTTAGCTATTGTTTTGGGTATTTTTTGAAACAGTTTTATCAAGCACTAAGTTGTAATAGAATTTGTGAATCAACATATATGTGATATTAGTCAAAAGCGTTCACGTGATTGATGCTACTAAATCTTTGGTATATATTGTTTGTTCGATACAGCCCTTCGGATACAGACACAGGTAGTTCTTGCTTGTTATATTGGCATAAGTCGGTAGTGGTTGTTATACAGACTAATAGCCCTGAAATGTAATTGAAATAATATAATTTATTCTTACAGAGAGACGATTTGTCTGTTATCAATGCGGCAAGAGGTATAAGAATCCAGAAAGTCTGTCCAGGCATAGAAGAGAATGTGGATCAGAGAAAAAGTACCAGTGTCCTTACTGCGGCCACAAGACTCACAGAATGGATAATCTCAGGAGACATGTTCACTTACATACTACTTATACTGTTTTTAGTAAAATGGAAGCTAAACAACAGACTCGAAGTGTAGATTGAATCAGTTTTTGAAAAACTTTGAATGCTTTCCAAGAATCCAAGCTAAACAATTTTTTGCAAATAAAAAATGCTCAAAGCTCGGAGCAAAGTATCTACTTGGGAGAGGTAATCTCAGAATCGAAGTTTTATTTGTATCTTCGCATGTTTCACAATACCAATTGATTGGTGGTGGTATCACTTTTTCTGCTTAAGGTATTACCAGCGCATACTGTAGGAAAATCACAAACTAGTTGGATTTAATTTAATACCTCAACTTTATGTGATTCGTCCGTAAATGGTATACATTTTTACCTAGGACACTTAACATGACAACATATATTTTTCTGTCTTAGTCAGGTAAAAATAAGAAATATTGACATCGATAGATAGTCTTTTTTTGGAAAGCCATACCTCAGTGTGCAAAAAATGACCGATTTTGACGTATAATTACAATGTGTTGGGCATATATGCAGATTTTTATATGAATTGTAACCAAATGCGAAGTAACACCCTGAACCGTGTGTAATTGTATAAAGTAAAGGTCTTGGAAAGCAATTCAAACTTCTACAAATAATGAGGAGGTTAGGCTGACAGGCAAACTAACATTTTTTGATATCAGAAATAATTCTAATAGTTATTAGTGGTAAATTTTACCTTTTTCCCAGTGAGCAATGTTATTTATTATACCAAAATAATCCTTGTGGAGACGGTAATATATTTTAATATAAAACATATTTTTGAGACACGATTTCTTGACATCCCACCTTCTGGCATGGCTTCCTTCGAAAAGAATTGACACAATAAGTAAGAAAGGTTAATGTAAGCCGAGTACACAACTAAATGGCAGATTGTTATACAATCTTAGCAACAAAGGAGATTTTCTAGCGATCAGTGCTCGATGTATAGAATTCGCCAGAGAATGAGAACCAGAAGCCGGCGGTTACGACTGTCAGGCCTAAGACAGTGGTACATTTATGCAAAAGCCTGACAAAAATTCAAAAAACAGCAACGAAAACAAATGAAACCCTCCACCTATTTGAAAAGTGCTTCAAATAATAGTTTGGCTATGGTAACAAACCTGTGCTTATGCTACCTTGGTTAGAACAGACTATCAAATATTGAAGTTTCTAGTAAATGATTCAATACTACTTTTTACCAAATGTTTATATTTTTCATCAGGACGTAGTGCAAAGAATATGACATGTTACTTCAAATCCATTATTGTTTCAATGTAGAAATTGAACGTTTTGCCAGATTTTCGGAGTACTGGACCACTGTTCGGCGGAGAACTCAGAGGAGCAAGTACTGTAGGGATATCGGTAGATCACCGAAAGCTTGTCGATGAGAGACGTTGGTATTCAGGATTGCTTCAGCGAAAATGTCTTCAATCTTTGATTCCTCATTTTTTCTATGTTGCCTGTTATGGTTATCTGAAATACCTTAAAGTAGAAGTGGATTTTCGAAAACAAATAACATTTTAAAGAATTTAATATACTAACACAGTCTATTTTGTAGGTCACCCATTTTCTTTGTTCGGATACAAGTGCCAAGAATGTGGAAAAACGTACAAGTACATCAGAGGGCTGAACAGGCACAAGAAGGAGTGTGGACAAGAAAAGAAAAACAAGTGTTTCTTCTGTCCACACAGAACGCATCGAAAAGAAAATTTAAGGTTGCATATGATGATGAGGCACAACTTCAACACGTACTCAAATGATGCGGTAGAAATTAAGTTGCTAGATTAAAGCAGTTGTCAGTATACGGGTCGGAGTCCTTTGGTTTTCTTGATTTTTGGTCATCCAATGAAGACTCGGTAATACTAGTTTTACAACCATCGGAAATTTAGGATTTGAATCTTTATATACTTGAATGTTTATTTGAAGGACAGTTTGTTATTTTTTAATAAAGTCGGCTATTTTTTTTATTATTACTATCTGCTGTTTTTTTAATAATTTTAATGTTGACCCATGGACCCAAAGTTCTGAGACGTCGATTTCAAGATACAGTGGTATTCCATTTGACTCTTCGTACACTCTTGGAGCTTAATGCTGGCATGATTGATGGCTTGCAGTGGTTACATAGTTGTGTAACTACTACCCCACAAGCTTTCCTTCTAGTAAGTTCTTTTATACCGATGCACCAGCGCACCATGGCTGTTATGAGGAGCTTAAAGAAACGTTGTTAATCTGATTTTTGAACTGTCTAAGGTTAGTAGTACTGGAAAAACCCTCTTCAGGCAGATTGTTCTATAATCTCGATACCCTATAGACAAAGGACCGGTCGTAACGGCCAGTTCTGGATGTACGAAGTTTGTCACGGCATCACAGCAAACATGTGAATAGTACTCGAGGCTAGGTCTTATCTGCGCCTTGTACAGAGTGAGAATATCATGTGGAGAAAAGTGCTTATTAGCCCTAAACAAACAGACTTGCCTTTTTCCGGGAGCTGGCGCTATTGACATGTGTTCGTGTCAGATCATGTCCTCGGTGATTTGGACTCCGACCAACCGAAATGAATGAATGGCTCTTTTTTAGAACTCGACCATCCATCGAAACCGGTTGAACGCCAGGGCGCTTCTCGTTAGTCAAGATACAGTAGTGTGTTTTCGAAGAACTAAACTGCGGCAGATTTTGTGTCCTCAAGCAGTGATAACCTCCAGGTCTCTCGTTAGAGAGGAAGTCGCAGCTAGTTTTCTTTTCTACAGCTCACTGGCAGAGATTGGCTTGTCACCCTGAATTCCTGCATGTAGCAAAGATGTGGATCAGATTGATCGTACCGGAAAGAAGGTCTTTGATACGTAGGAGTAACAATTCGAAGACAAGACCATCTGGGGAACATCTGCGTCGATAATGTGGGATGAAGAGGAGAACCCTTCAATGAGAGAGGAAGCCAGTCACCCATCTGCATAGCTGCTCTGGGAGGTCATCGGTTATAAGCTTGCATAAGAGTGCAGCCTGCCACATATCATCGGACGCTTTCGTGAGGTCAAGAACAACGACATTAGCCTCACCATAAGCCTGCATGAGTTTGCTCCACAATTGCGTAACGTAAGCTAGGAGGTTCCCTGTGGATCGCTGGTGCCGGAAACCATACTGCCTGTCGCCAATCAAATTAATCTTGCTCTGATCTGGCGCGTATTTAAATAAACAACTTCCACGGTTCCGATGTAGGAATTCGGACCCACGAACCTCTGAGCCGATGTGCTAGCAACTCGGCGCCGAAACACATCTGGCTACATATATGTCTCATTCGCAAATTGTGATTTGTTTTTCGATTGATCCGTATTGGCTTATTTGCCTTCCGTCACCTGTCTCCAAATGACTAGCCTCATATACCGAACTAATGATTGTTAAAAAGCATGAAACAACGTTGTATACGTTTGGTTATTGTCGCAGAGACGGAAGCAAACAGATTCTATTCAGACTGTGATAGCTCTTATTGTTTATTAGTTATTAGTATTAGTAATCCACTAAAAACAGTGCGTGAAATTTGGGACACTCGTTATAATTGTCACTATCACAAGTCAGTTAATACGGCGTAAGAAAATTTCATGTTGCTTTATTCGGCTTTGTGAAAAGCTTATCAAACTCTGAGTGTCTGTTACAATTGGTTTATCTTTGAGGTCAGATTTTTCTCTTTCATTTCGCAAAATTTTTTCATCTGCCCTCGATATACGATTATTCCATGACCTAAAATCAAGAAAGCATTACCCTTGTATAGAAGATAAATAACAAATCCTTTATGTACCTAACTGTATACTAATTTTAACTTAAAGTATTTGTGTTGGGTATTTAAGATCTGTTCAAGTGCTATAAGTATGTGTGAGTGGTATATTTTTGTAAATAAATGGTTTAAAATCAGTGTTGATTTATATTTGATTTTTGGTCATGTCCTTCACGATATTGTCGTTTTTGACATAATGTTGAATTCGAAAGAAACATATTCTTCAAAGCAGTTCTGCACCCAAATCAGGTATTTTCAGTCTCAGTGTAAATTTGCCGATAAAGGAATCTCGTAAAGGTGACAGATGTCATACATACAGATGACACACTGACTGTCGGCCCCTGGTGTCACCTGCTGCTTGGCAACTATCCTACCAATTATGGGTGCCTGTAGGAATTTGATCTAAAGGGCGCAAATAAAAGCTGTGTAGATGTGTTCCCGAAACGCTGTGAAAAGCAAAAGACGGGCTCGGCTTGACTCGGGCAGCGGATATCGTGTAAAACGCATTCCCAGGACGTGCAAAACCTGAAAGCCTTTATCATTATACACAAAGCCATGCAAAATATGCAGATATCATTTACACTAAGTGAGAGGAATATATGATCAAAAGTAGACAACACACCAAGAAGAATGCTACTTATCGAAGTGCGGTTTGTGGCAGATAATTTTGTTTCATGATTGGGCATAAACAGCTACGAGTATACAATCGGGATGGGTTGTTCTTATGAAATGAGCAGCTCATTATTTCATAATCTGAATAAAATACGATCCTTTAATAACAAGATATGCATGTGTCAGTTCAATTTAATATACTTGCATTTACCAAACTCGTATGAAAGTAAAATATTTCACCCGCAAACAATTTTACGCGTTTTATACAAATACTATACATAGCGATTTGTACTTTCTAAAGCACGGAAATGCAGATTCTACAAACGTCATCGCAGGCTGTACTTTCCATCGTACCCTGTCAGATCTATGCATATATCAAAGAAAAATGAGTAGTTGAAAATTTATAAATTAATTAAACTTAATATTTATATTAATTAAATCTATTAGAATGATTAGGTCATAATAAAATTCGCTATTGAAACAGTGTTGTAATATAAACGGTAATTTTTAATTTATTCCGTGAATATAGCATCAGATCGATAAAAACACTGTCTGAAATTTCCGACCAATTTGGAATTGAAATTAACCCCCATATTTGGACAAGTATTTTAATTCCTTGAAGGGTTTTTAAATTACTATTGAAGACTTTCAAGGGTAGATATCCCCGTAAAGAGAAATCAGAACGGGACAAGTCGGGCCTTCATTGTGGTGGCGGTCTCAAAACCATGATCAAAATTCGTCTTAAACTCCTAACAAGCAATACCCAAAGTCGACGAACGTCTACGGTTTGAGGTTCTCTAGTCAAGAGTTCAAGATTAATACACCTCCATGACGTGGTTTCAACAGTGCGGCACCATCTTTAGTACGGGAAAAGTGATACCAAAAAGGAGTGTCATTGAGTGATTATCATGAAAATCGTCGACGAATTGAAGCTATACATTAGATGTTATTTTCGAAAAATAAATTTAAAATATTCTTTTATATTATACTAAGTGAGATATAAATCCGACCACCCAGTTTAAATGGTTTTATTTTAATAAAAGTTTTTGAATGTATTTATCTTACTGTAAATAACAAGCTAAAAAATTTTCAGCCTTATCAGTTGGACATTCCGGTTTTTATACTGTTTTTGTTTAATTCACTAACGCTCTAAAAATGAATATTTCAGCCGCAGTAAAGAATCAACGTTGGCGGATTTTGGTTCTTGACATCCTTTACGATCGGTTACGATGCCTAGAGTACGGAGACCTGTACGATTTCGTCAACTTAGTGAGTTTGATAGGGCCGTATAGTGGGACTTCGGGAAGCTGGACTTTCTTTTCGGGCAATTGCAGTTAGAGTGCAAAGAAGTGTAGACACTGTGGTTAGGTGTTGTCAGGCATGGCTTCGAGAATGCCGTACGTAAAGAGCAAGGGGCACTGGACGCCGCCGTAGAACAACAGACCGTGAAGATCGCCGCCTAAGATTATTCTCCTTAAGGGACCGTTTCTCCACTACCAGGTCCATTGCAAATGAATGGTTTGCAGAGCACGGAAGACCTATTGGCATGCGAAGTGTTTACCGACGAATGAGAAGTTTTGGCTTGTTTTCAGACCGGCCACACTGGGTCCTCCCTTTAACTCGAGAACACCGACGTAATCGCCTTGAGTGGTGCAGACAACGGTCACTCTGGGATCAGGAATGGAACAGTATTGTCTTTAGTGACGAGTCTCGATTTTGTTTAGGCATGCACGATGGTCGTGCCAGGGTTAGAAGGCGACGTGGTGAAATGAGGAATCCACAGTTTTTTGTTGAAAGACATGTTCATCACACTGTTGGAGTTATGGTTTGGGGTGCTATAGCTTATGGTTCCAGGTCACCTTTAATCTTCATCAGAGGTAACATGAACGCGCAGCGTTATATCCACGAAGTTCTAGAACCCCATCATTTACCCTATCTTGACACCCTGGCAGATCCAACTTTCCAACAAGATAATGCCCGACCACATGTTGCAAGAGTCACAATAGACTTCTTTCAACATAATGATATCACATTGTTACCATGGCCACCAAGATCTCCCGACTTATCCCCAATTGAGCACGTGTGGGATATGATGGGTAGGAGATTGCTCGATTTGTAACGTCCTCCTCAGACTCTAGAAGCGCTTCGAGAGGAGTTGGTGGTTGCCTGGAATGAGACACCACAGGAGGACATTGACCACCTGATCAGAAGCATGCCTAGGCGCGTTGGAGAATGCGTAGCACATCAGGGTGCATCCACACATTATTAAAGGTCAAATTGCTTTAAAGCAGTGCAATCATTTTGAAATTTTTATCATTTACTTATTATGCTTCATTAAGTACTTATACAAAATTTTATTAAAATAAAACCATTTAAACTGGGTGTTCGGATTTATATGTCACTTAGTATATAAAACTTGATAAACTCTTTCGGTACCAATATTTTTAAAACTGAGCTTTATAATGTGCCACCGTGCACAATAGTAGATACACATCTTTCACATGTTATTCTTTATGGTGAAAGAATAAATCCTTTCTAATGCACGCATGCCAGCCATCCTCTAGGTCTGAAAAACAATATTTTCGATAAGAGAAATGTCACAGATACATGTAATATGCGATTATCTATCTTTAATAATGATTGAATCTGAAAGACGGCATAAAGACATACATTTTATACAGGTATATCGAGTTTAGCCTAAATTCTTACATTGAAGCATATTGTCGCAATCCAATACTTCGTTTTATAACAGGCATCCTATACAGATTCCGCCTAGTTTAATATAAATCAAAAATATACCTTAGTACTCTTAACTGCACATATTCATAGCAACATTTATGATTCATGTGATATTTGTAATCGTATGCAATTCATAAATAAATGGTTTTCAAAGTAGAAGCCACATCACACCCAACTAGCAAAGTAGTGGTATAAGCTTTTGGTAAAAGAACCGTTCAGCCATAAAAGCTCTCTATTGTTGTTGCCTGAACACCAAAATGCTGGCTTAATGTTGTGTGGAATGCAAATTTGCTTTCTGCAGCATATTTGCTCTAAAATGAGGCGTTTAAAATATTCTTGTAGCATAGTTATACAACACCTTATAGGGCAAATTTTTAACTGTTGCATAAACGTTTATACAACTATTTTATACGGCATATTTGCAAGTTAGTCAAAATGGTTGTGTTGTGGCACCCATGCTAACGTTTATAAAACAAACCCGAGCCTTGTTGCTTTGCTGTGCAATTTACTACAAATTGCTCCCAACGGAAGCACTTATACAACTGTTACATATGCTAAATATGTTCTCATCAACTTCACCATAACCTAACTTTCTGCTGTCATAGCTTTGTTAAAATGCCATAACCAATGTTTTAAGACAAACAAGGCATGCATATCGGTTCAAAAGGATTTATCAACTGTTCAAACAGAGGATATAGATCTGGTACAAATTCTGGGTAAATCATTCGACTCTGTCGGTATTTCATTTCAGACATTTTTCAAAGTGTTGTATAACACCTGCAGGCAACACCAAAATGTTCTAATAACCTAACGACAACATGGACGATGCCATGATTGTACACAACCACCCGCTATATTGGGCAAACATTTATTCCTCTATTTAATATTAAATAATTATGTTTCAGTTCGAAATTACAGATATAAAGTGATAAACATTAGTGCAATTGTGTCTAAATATAGGACATACTTTTGATCATTGTCAAAATATGAATCAAATACGAAGCCCGTAGAAATTGGGTAACTAGTTTGCACGATAATCACAATAAAATTTGCTGCGCAAGTAATTCAATAGCCCTATATCAAAGTGTAGAAGTTTATCATATACCTGTGTATGAAATTCACAATGGCCGATATGCAAGTAAACAAGATGACTGTAATGTGTTAGTCATATATTCTTCACTTCGTCTATACAATACGTAGGAAATAGTTTGGTTGCAATAAAGTAGAATCGCGTAAGAGAATAGTTGTCTAGTTGACAAAAACTGAATCTTGCACTGACGCAAATGTCCTATAGCGGCTGGAAGAGGCTTACACTTTTGTTTTATAACTGTTACCTGCAGCCCTTATACAACCTCTTAAATGACTGAAGTGTCCTATTAGGTGTGCCCATTCCGCTTGTATAGCTGTTCTAAGAGGGTTTTGCTAATGTTATTACAGTATACAATGCTGTTTAAGGAATTCTGTATAATCATTCTTGCAACTCTAATAGGACTGATAATTGTTAGTTGGGTAGGCTTTATATTTTGCAAAAATATATACCTCTTCAATTATTAACTGTAAGGTGCAAAATAAACTTACCGCGAGAAAAATAGCCCCAAAGCCACACGTTTTTTTATTGTGTGACCTACGTTTTCGAGATTATTATTTCAATGTGTCACAGTGGCAGTGACGGAAATCCTACCATGCGGAACTTACCTGATTTTTGACGGGCTTCCACCTCTGGTACTATCATGTGTCAAGATATTGTACGAGGGAAGGCAGCAGTTGGATGATGGCTGCATTGACTCATCCTGCTTCAAGAGCAGTGTTGTGATTCGATTACATTGGTGGAGTATTTAGAAAAGAATCAAAAAGACACGAATCCGAGGTTCATTCACATGACACCTTTGCAGGTTTATTGTATTTTAATGATAACTTTTGTTTTTAGATCCAACAAAGAAAAAATTCTGCGAATGTGGAAGAGGTTTCTCAAATAAATCTAACCTCAACAGACATCAAAGGCAATGTGGAAAGGAAGAGAAACTATATGTTTGCGCAGATTGTGGTCATAAAACTAACAGATCAGATAGTTTAAAAGTTCATCAAATCAATAGACATGGCTTGATGGAGTGAGAACTCTACATACTATTTTTTCTTAATACTATTTTGTACTGCAAAATGGAAAATAGAATGTGAAATAAAATTCTTGAGTTGTTGCCTTTTTCACTCACATACTATTTTCTGACAGGGTAACTCATATCTCGTATTTGAAGTAAAATGATAACGTCAAGTCTAGTTTCAAACTGGTGATCAATGGTTAGGATCAATGCAGTTCAATGGCGACTATACCGCCAGAATCAGCACCTAGCGGCCACAGTGGTGACCCGAATAACAAATAGCATCTGAAATACAGTTCAAACAGACAGCTTGCTGTTTCACTCACGCAGTGGTCGATTCCGGTAATAGATGACGCTTCGTCTTTTTGTGGCGATAGACCATAAATCGCTACTTGACCTACCTCACAAGTTTGACCAATGCAGATATCTAATGCCAAGTTAATTTTACATTTACACAATTCTAAGACCGATGTAAATAATTTTGTACATGTTTTCAAATGTACCACCGTATTTTTAGATTGTACCAAACATTACTGTCACTGTGGAAAAGCATTTGCATAAAAAACAGGTCTCTATCGGCATCGCAGAGGGTGTGGCAATGATCAAAAGCTATATCAAAATCAATGATCATGTTAACAAACAAAATGGTCGGTTCCGGTCCGAAACTAATCCCCGATGCTTGCATGAACGTCCATTTCACAGCCCTAAGCTAGTCGTGTGGGCTGGAATTACGTCAACCGGTATTAGGACCGTACTTTTTTGAGGACGAAAGAGGGCAAGCGATGACAGTTAAAGCTAACAATTATTGCAATATGAAATCAGACTTTTTGGTGCCAGATTTGCAAGAACTCCAATGCAATACCTCTAGAATGTGGTTTCAACAAGATGGGACCACATGTCATGGGTGGGTATCTATCGAGCTGCTGAAAAATGTCTTTCCCGGAAAAAGAGGGGATATTGAATGCCCACCACGTAGCACCGATCTTTCTCCATGCGATTATTTCCTATGGGGCTACCTCGAATCGGTGGTCTAAAAGAATAATCCAACTAATTTAGAGCAGCTGAAGAGGAATATTGTCCAGGAAAGTAACAAAATACCGAGAACAACTTTTCAACGAGTTTTCCAAAATCTGATTACATGACAATACTATGGTTTGGTCTTAGCTTAGATTGTCATTGAAATAGAACGAATGCTTTATATACAGGGTGATTTGGACAGTTTCTGAGATTGTAATGCACACTCATTCGGTTCTTCTTTTTTTTTGTGCCTTTTAGACCATTTGTCAATATGTGATTTTAAAAGTAAGTTTTTTATTTCCATTTCAGTTCAGTTTCTAAATTCACGTTTTTTATGTTTGGTGATTTTAGATTTGACCAGGAAGTTCTATTGCGAATGTGGAAAAGGTTTCAAGCAAAGATCAAACCTATGTAGACACCGACGGGAATGTGGAAGAAATGATAAACTGTATTTTTGTAATATGTGTGATCATAGTACAAACAGATCTGACAGTTTAAAGCAACATTACTTAAACAGACACAATATATTACATAATTAAAGGCATGTGTAGTGTTTGATATTAAACTTATTTCACCATAATTCAACTTGGGATTGGGCAAATTAGTTCATGAATCTGGCAGATTTAGGGATGACACTGCCCTCGATGTTGCTCTTCTAGGAGTAGTATAATATTTTTTGCCAATTTATAACCTGTCATTTCAGATCGGATCAAGAAGTACTTTTGCGAATGTGGAAATGGGTTTACCCAAAAGCATAATTTTTTCAGACACCGAAAGTTTTGTGGAAGAAACTCCAAACGTTACGCTTGTACTTTGTGCAGCCTTACGACCAAAAGATCTGATACTTTGAAACGACATATGCTGAGGATGCATACCAACAATAAATAAGTAAATAAACATTTCTTTGTGTTTTACTAATTAAATCTACTCTTCATTTCTTACTAATTGTACGAGAGAAGATGTTAGAATACTATGTCAATTTAGGATTCTGCTATAAATGAGAAGAATTTGGTTAACATAGTAACAAAGGATTACCCTGTATATTTCACGCAGTCCTTAATAGAAAATTACGGGCTGGAAGTAGGCTTGTATATCTAATACACCAGGTGTAACTAAAGTAGCGGAACGGTTTCGTACTTTTTCAAGTGAGGCATTTTTAATTAAGTCCCGAGGTCGGAACTATACTACCGTTGGACAATTCTTTGAAATTTGGCAGGATCATTGCAGAAAAAAATCAAGGTTTGCCCGTCAGTAACTTCAAACCAAGATTCTTAATATTGACCTTGGCTTTGACCGTGAATCTCATCTTCAAGGTTAATAGTGTCCTATTATTAGAACGTAGAGTTTTCCACTGTTGGGGCCAAAAAGGAGCGTTCCTAGTTTAAAAAAAGACTGACCTTCAAATAACTTTAACTCAGGATCACCATTGAAATCTTTGTTATCAGTTAATAAAGACCCATCCTTATTAATGTTCCGATCAATAATCATGCGAAACTTCTAAGAATTTTCCTCAACCTCACACGCTTGACCTTCAATCGTCCTTTAGTGGTTACCTTGAACTTAGATTTCAATACATATTCGGACGTAGAATTTCCCCCTCTCAATTGCCGGTGTTCAAAAGAAGTAAAAAAAACTTGATTTTGAAATAAATTTGAAGGTAAGGATCAAAGTCCAAAGTCACCTTTCAACCGCTTGTTCAAAGTTAGGAAAGACCTCACATTGACGTTGTCAAAAATACCTGTAAAAATACAGGGCCGTAACTTTGATATCCCCCGTACAAAGTCAAGTACTAAATTGGAAGAGTAGCAGAACTCATCGCGCGCCACTGCTAACGCAATACCTTTGTGTACGTGTGCGTGGACCTCATAAATCTCAAAAAGTACATTGCAGGCATGTGCCGGCTGTTCCAAACGAATTGTATCTGGTCGAGCACATGTCCATAACATGTTCAGGACCCTCAGAACAAATGTGACATCATTTCTTTTGATGTTTGCAACATTTTATAATAGCTGATATTCTGCAATCTTTATGTAGAAAATGCAAAAAACAATATAGGCTATATATAGCATACCTAAGTGAGATTAAGTTAATTTCTAAAAATAAATAAAAAAAAAATAAAATAGCTTGTATTCATGTTTAACATATAATATTTTCTTTTGTATTAATATTTTTTCCACATTGTTATGAATAATAATGCCATTCGTTTATTGTTCTTCATTGTATTGTTGAAGCAATTACGATTATAGAAATTCGCCGAGCGCCGGTAGTTACAAACGTTGCTCAGCAGCAAATGAATACGGGCGGCTCTTGTCTGATATGGCCAAATGCTTAGCCCATTGATGGGGCCTGAAGTTACTTTACCCCCTGGTGCGAAAGAAACCTGTGGGTTAAGAAGTTGGTCTTACCGCTCGATAGTAAAGATATAGTTAATTTTGTCGCTCTCGCAGGCTGATGTTATTCAAAAGACTCATTGAAATATTTATATAATAATAATAATAATAAAATAATAACGATCTATATAATCTTCTATTGTCTAGTTTGTGTGCATTGCCTGCATGAATATCAAGATCTAGAAAAATGCAATTGTCTGCACGTATTTTACATTATGTAGAGATGCAGACAATGTCCCCGTCACTGCCATAATCACTTGGCGCATCTTTGTCTCCAGCTCTTGTGGTGCAATGAGTTGCACACTCCATTTCTGGCAAATGTGTGGATATGTGTTGCAGCGCAAATTTGTTGTAAAGGAGACGTACTTTGAGACGCCAAATCAACAGTGGCGGACGATGCCTTGCGCTGTCCACTTTTGATGTACTTGACTTTACTAACTATACTGTACTTCTGCGTGTCCGTGTATTTTATATTGAATAATTTTAGATCCGACCAAGAAGTATTTTTGCGACTGTGGAACAGGATTTACTAAAAGATTCAACCTAAACAGGCATCAAGGGCGTTGTCTAAATGAGGAGAAACGTTATTGTTGTACAATTTGTGATCACAGAACGAATAGATCTGACAGTTTGAAAACACATTATCTGAAGATGCATAAAATACATATTTAATCTTTGACATGTTGTGTTTTAATTAATTGCAACTCACATGCTCCTTTTGGGATCAATCTGGCACCTGCATATTTTAATTTTCAAAAATCCTTGCTTATCTACAATCTCGACCGAAACCTCTTTCTTGTGTAAATCCGGACAAATCTGTTATTACTTCCTATGCCACTGGCGAGAAAGTATTGCAATCGCAAAAACGAGGTATGTTTTCTGGATGTTATATGACAAGAAGTCATGCCACGGATCTTCGTCGTCTGTCAGTAACATATGTCTGCTCGTAGCATTTGGATGACATTTTCACACAAGGTTATTACATTGTCAAGGCCGGGACAGCTTTGTAGGTTTTGAAAATCGGTCCAGCAGCGGCGGCTATGGGGCAAATACAAAAAAATATAAATCGCTCACCCCTCATTTTTTACGTTTCATATAGGGTCCTAACCATTTTCAAAAACTTTTTTTGTAGAGGCTATGCCTCCAACCGCGGTAATTCTACGCACCTATTAGACATATTTCATACATTTTAGATTTTCCCATACAATTGCCCTTGAAACAATGATAGATAAATGTTTTATGGTTTGTTCGTACAGTGGTCGGTGACTTATTGGCAACTGTGTCTGGGATCCGGCCGTGTGAATTCCGTCTAAATAGCATAGCAGAATGAACGAAATTTGTGTGGCGAACAGGGCTTTAGATATAGGCCTATTTGACTGACTTGATCTGTTTAATTTCTCTGTTACGCATGTTCGTATCTATTTTGTTGTTTATCAGATGGTCTAACTTGTGCTGAATATAATCTTTTACAAACGGCGTTACTTGAGGACTTCTTTGACGCCATTTTTTCCTTTGTGATTGGCGAAAGGCCCCAAAAATCTCATTCTCCTACTCCAAATAGAGCAATGTGATAGTTTAGCATTTCTTCATGACCATTTTGTCATATCATCCTCCCAGATCACACAGTTTCTTTCATATATGGGCGCGAAGGGCAAACATGGGAGTTTTGTGTGGCGAAAACCGTTGCGTTTCGTCAATCTAGACAAAAGTAATTTCTAGGGAAAATCATTTGATGCCACTTTCTTTTCGAAATCGCCGGCAGCGCCTAAAAGGCCTTTCTTCTTACTCCAAATACGACCCTGCGACTTTTTTTAGGAGTGTTTGATGACCCTATTTGATATCAACTCCACTACGGAATGTACCGGGGCGGCCATTAAAAAGGACGCAAGCAAAGAGTCATTTAACATACAGATTAAATAACCCTATCCTATTGTCAGCTCAATTTTTTTTGCTTATATCATTTTTTCATATTTTGGTTAGTTTAGGGTGGAGGACGGGTTGAATGTCATTTCAGAAAACGTCACATAATTTCTGTTTGGTTGCACCGATTTTGATGATCCCGATTTCGTTTGAAATAGTATGTACCTCCGCTTCCGAAGAATCTGGTCAGCTTAGTTGAGTTTGTGGCCGCTAGATTGCGATTTGTGGATGTGTCAAAGCCTTATAAATAATATGGTGATCAGATCAATATATTTATTTTATGATCTAGGATTTATGCTAGAAATAATTATGTTTGTAAAATGTGCCAATATGACACGATTTTAAGATATTTCAGTATAAAAACTATTTTTGCGCTTTTTCATAATTGCTGTTGGGCGTGGCATTCAAAAAACTTGTGCAATCATACTTGTAAAGTATACAGTTAAGGGTGTAGTGACCCCTACGTGTAACTGAACAAAACAAATTATAGAAGCATACCTGTCAACTATACGTTATGTATCTAGCCGCTAATAGGTTAATCTAGTCGCCCAGTTAAAATTGAATCCGATTGAATGAAAATCCCATGAAATCCCAGCGATACCGAATGTAAAGTAAACATAATATATGTATAGGTCCTATAAGTATTATAGACGAGTTTTTCAATGTAGGATATAGTAAACTAACAAGGTTTTTCCAGGTAAACTGAAGTACGACAGATCATCAGAGCAAAAGCGGTTACATCATTGCTCCAAGTGCGGGAATACATTCACCAGGGTCGACAACTTGAAGAGACATCAAAAATACGTCTGCGGCATGCCGCCCCAATTTCAGTGCATTTTGTGTTCATATGCTACTAAACATAAGTACGTTCTGGCCGTTCACATGAAGTCTAGACATCCTGACGTGATCGTTGTTGATAACAAGTGGCATGCTGGTTTGAAAGGTCATTCAGAAGATTGGAATGATGAGAAGTGATTGTACGGACGTTACAACAGCTGAAACTTTGATACCTTACCAGGATAGTGGTCTCACATATTGAATATCTTACATAAATTACATAAATTCGTAAAATTAAATTTCGAGGTGGATCTTGCTGAGACTTGTGAATTTCTGAGTAAGCCGCCATCAACTGTACTAATTCAAAATATTTCTGCCCAATTTTTAACAAACGAGTTATTTTGGTAGAGTATCCATATCCTGGAGCTTCAGTTCTTGAATAGAGTTATATTGTGTGTTCTCTTTCCTCAGTTAGCAATGACTTTCAAAAAACACGACCGACAATACAAACCTAAATCAAATCCAAGCGGATAACCAAGATTTCCGTATTATGTACCGCGGTTATAATATGGTTCAAGATGACACACGGGATGGTGACGTCAGTTACTCGAATCGCTTGAACGCCTTGGTTTTAACCGCGGTTTGTTGCAAGTTGTTTATTTTAGAAAAGCGCGTATATAATTTCTGATTATTTTTATTATCACTTAATAATCGGTGCTTTTTCGTCTACAACGGGGTATGGAAAGTTGAAAAAAAGAAAACTTTCATAATATTAATGGGAGGAATGTTTTTTTTCCGAACAAAATTTTTACTGATGGAACCATGGCTTTGTAGCTATGATAACTTTCAATTCTCTAAACTTTTCCGCATGTCAAAGAAAATATTTATTGATTTAGCAAAAATGATGAAAAAGCGATGAAAAAAAATATTAACAAAACCGTATACAGGTGGACATCATCCAGTGAGTTTATACGGCCATATTTTAATATTCTTGTGGTATATGGCTATACAGGATACTTTTTTAAGTGTAAGAACTAGATTTAAAGTGTCCCCAACAACAGTGATGATTATAAATAATGCTAAAACTGAAGTCAGCCTGTATCAAGTTTCCCAAAAACGAAGCTGAAGTACAATAAAAATATCCAATACCCGGCAAAATTCTAACTTGTCACATGTCAAATAATAACCAGAAATATAAAACTACTCCGGAGTTGGGTAAATACCACAATTTTGCGGTGATAACTATGACATATAACAGCTGATTCGTGACGTCACGGATCTTATAACCAAACTGATAACTACAACCGCTTGAACGGATTGGTAAATACCAAGCCAAAATGGTAAATACCATTTCCATTTGGTTATCCGCTTGAATTTGATTCTAGTGTATCTATTTCGCACCATGCAAACTTTATATTAAGTTCAAATTACGCACAGTCAGAAACGCTTGTATTGACAACCTATACATTCTGCGGGAATTACAACTGTTCAACTTATAATTTTATTTACACCTTGATATAAAGTGTTAATTATTGGATTGTTATGTGCATAACAAGTTACATATATTTGATAGGCATTTTTAAGGAAAACCAATCTGCATTATGCTCCTGGTCTTAATCAACTAACTCTAAGTTTCAAGTTAATGTAGCATTATCTTCAAAGGATGTTTTTTTAGAGGAATGCATGATGAACAATCTGTGATCAGTTTTTATTTAGTATTTTGGTTTTTGATTTTTGATCCGTGTATACATCATTTTGTTTTTCTTTTTTGTTCTCTACCTGTTTATTCCAGTTTAGATGTTCTATGGCTAGAGTACTATTATCAATAAATATGTTCTTATTGGTCTTGAGATTAGGATTTTTTTGTTCTGTGGTTCTCATTCTACTTTTATCTGCACATTTTTAAAACTCACTTTATGTAAACATATTTTAGAAACACCTGACACCTATTTTAGCAAGTTACGGAAGCACGATATGGTTTTTTTGAATGCATACAATCACTATTTTAGACACCTTAGGTTGTGTCAATTCTTGTTGTAACCCTGTAGCAGTTTGGAAGAATTTCCATCAAAACACAAGCTTAACGTAATTGGTGTATAGTTCTAACAGAACAATGGTGTCACCAATAATAAGGACTGACATCCTATTGTTGAATAGAACGAAGTACAAATTCATTATGATACTATGTAAAGTTTTTTACGGATCTGCACGTGCCTTAGTACACAGATTGATCTTTTTTATTCTTCCAATAGAAATAATAATTATTATACATTTTGACTGTTAAGTTTTACACTGATCTAGACGTTTTACGTATACATATTATGTTATATATAATCATATTGTTAAGATTTCTATGACATTATGAGTAAGGCATCGTATTTAAGTAACTAGATTAGGACCTTATTGATTCACTATTGTACATGAAACTGATATATTTTTATAACTTTCATAATAAAACACAGCTTGCAACAAATTGGTTCGTTATTGGCAATCAAATAGAATTGAATTATTTTTTCATTTATACACAAAGAATAAAAAACTTTTGCGTATACTGTAGTATCCAGATACTTTGTAAGTCTGAAAGCGTCAGAGTTGCCTAATGAGCATAAAATAGGCACTGGGACAAAAGACCTTTTACGTTCTTGCCACTCTCTAGACAACCTTAACCTTGTACTGTATTTGTTTCCACTTCGTTGTTTCTTGTTTTAAAAGCGGCAGTAATTTCATAATGTGCAGCAACTCTATTTCAACCCAACTGGACAGTTACGAGAAGCAGACGTCTACATATACGAGTACATAAATATACAGTGCCCCCACTTATTTATTTTTTGATCGATTCAAGTTAGTAAGCTGAAATTTGGGATGTTGAAAGTAACACATAAATGCTATATTTGAATGTAATGATAACAAGATGGCGGCTGCGCGCCATTTGGTACATTTTGTAAACGTTATAGGGGCTCGTTTGAAACCTCCTTTCAAAGCTCCATATGAGCGCTGTCAATTTGAGCATTGAATCTCTTATAATCCGACAACTAATCATTAAAACGTTAAAGTTTGTCTATCAATCTTCTTCTTTTGGAGGGGTCTATCTGAATGGGCAAGTATTGGACGTTCAGTTTCGAAACATACTCTTATTTTGACAATTTTTTGAATGAAACGTTCCATATTTTATTACATATTCGGATAGACCCTTCCAAGAGAAAAATATTGGTATGACATAATATAACGCCTTGATGAAAATTTTGTGAGTTATAACCTACTCAATGTACAAAAATGGTCATACGTTCAAATGTTACAGCCGGCCAGTTCGCCATTTTGAAAGATAGCATTTTTATATTTTAGGGATATAAGGGACTCGTAGGGAGCTTCAAAGTGAGGTATTACATGACCTCATTCTATTTAAAAAATGTTCCAGAATGGCCCACATCTGTTATCTAGAAATTTTAAACTGCCTCTTGACGTTAAAAGATACTATTTTTGCATCAATAGTCTGTACTGTGACAATAATGTATTTTTCAGGAGCTACAGAATATCGTTGTGACTTTTGTAACAGGTTTTACCAACACAAGAACTCATTGGTGCGACATCTGAACTTGGAATGTGGAGTCGAAAGGCAGTTCGAATGTAAAGTGTGCCATAAAAAATTCAAGCAAAATCATCATTTGAAGTATCACTATCTTGCCATATGTCAAAAACGAGAACAAACATTCAAATGAGAGAAAAATAGGTGATTAGGTTAATAACATGCTATATTCATGTAAGGAGATCTTTAGATTGTTAAAAAATATACGGCAAGTCAGTCGAATGCAAAATGTTTATTCGGTCATTTTGGATTTATTTTAGTTATCAATTGCGGTGGTCTGTTTTTTATGCTGACATCATTTCGTTGCTAAAAATAAATGTTATGTACCTTGGTACCTTTTTTCTTTTCTTTCTTTCTTCTGGGATGACCATCAATTCATAATATAGGTCCAGTAGAATCACTCTGGCTAATATTTGGTAGCCAAGCAGGCTGCAGACAGAAGCAGAAACAGAGCGGTACATTGTCGGACTGTGTTTTCAGCGCTATTTGTTCGTCGTTCAATAATTGCTAGATTACATTATGAATCAAACAGGTTCTGCATGTGGATGACTGTTTTGAGTCCGAACAATGGCCATGAAAATAACTCAAGTGAAGAAGCTATGAGTACCTCTACTCCTGTAATTCGGAAGTTACAATACTGACTGACACACAAGTACTGCTGTGTTGCATATATCGCAAAGAATTGTCGTATAGCTAAAATGTCTCTTAGCCGCATTTGATGAATTTGAATGTAAATAAGTTTACAAAATTCGATTCTTTTAACAGTTATTTATGGGAAGCGTGTACACATAAGTATAAATACAAATGTGTGAGGAATAATCCTTGAAAAAAAAAGTTGAAATTTCGTGGTTTTGCAAAAGTGTGGCAATAAACAAACAAATTGATGGTGTCATCAAAAAGCATGTAGTGTCGCGTGCGAGTATGCCCAAATAAACCATTAAAGTACGGAGAGAGACACGACTCAGGCCGAATGATGATAGGATTACATAGTGAGCACATCTAAATGTTATATAGGCTTGTATGTCCAGTCTTCCATACAAGTCACTATGGGCTGCTCTGATCTGGTCGTTCGCCGATCGCCGATCGCTTATGTGTCGGAGTCTGAAAATAGTATTGGGGAATTGTAGCTTCTGGGTTACTAATTTTGTGTTTATAGTCTTCTTACTTGCTCCCTGTTGGTATTTGGACGTTACCACGATAATAATTACTGGATGCTTAAGGTTTAGGCTTTTTGACATATTGTATCCGCTAGTACTAAATCAATATATCTGCAATATTATATTGAATGATTGTAGGACAAAAAATACATCAGGCCGTGAGCATCTTCAAGCGTACGAAATAAATTCGTAGAAACTGAAACTTTTAAGGTTGTTCCTGAATTAATAGAATTTTTCCGTACTGTGACGTACTATAGTGCTGTTATAGCCAATTTTGAAAAAATGTCAGCCGGGTAACCCGTGGTTCAACGATTTTGTTTATGTTTTGAAAACGAATTTGCGATAAACTATTTTGTATCAAGTTAGACGAGTTATATATTTTGTATAATAATTCGGTTATTATCATATATATTATTAAGCATGGTAAGCATTGAGCACGTTGTACTGGTATTAGAGAATAATCACAGTTTTTTTCCAGATGTCTTCGCCTACCAATGTCAGAAATGTCCAAAGGCATACAAATACAGATCTAACCTACTAAGGCATCGACGATTTGAATGTGGAGTTTTTCCACAGTTCATTTGCAAAATATGTGGAAAACACTTTACACAAAAAAGTAGTCTTAAGTCCCATGTGGCTTACATCCATGGTTTCTACCTCTCAACTAAGCATAACTAAAATATTGTCCCTTTGCACTATGTTGTTTAAAAAGGGATCAAGACTGAGAGTTCCCTGTTTTTTACAGTTAAAAGTTGCTGATTTAGGGTTTTTATTTCACTTGTTATTCATTTACTATATCACTGATGTCAGTAAATAACATGTATAATTGCTTAAGATTAATGAAGTCATATTTTTGACGTAATGTAAACCGGGCATTTCTTAAAACTTGGTACGTTTTATTACTTGTGAATTTTCTTAATGACTATTTAGTTCAAATGTGCATTAGAAATATCGATTCAAAACTATAATATGGTACAGTTAAAAGATCGATAAATGCAATTTTTTATTACAAATTCTTCCAGCTTTGCTATATAAATTACGGTTTTTTATTATTACAAATAATAATATTTTATTTCTATGATAAAGTACGAAAAAGATTAATTTTCAATGCATATCTCGTAGCAAAAGCTTAGCGAACCTCACGTACATTACAATATTATTACTTTTAAGTTCCTAGTCATTTACTACTCAGATCTTTTAGAGCGTTATCTTTGTTCTTTACACCAACCAGCGTTGTTTTGTTATTTGTATTTTGATACATGTGCATGAATGAATGTTGAAAATTTCATTATTTTAAGTGAATCTATCTAGTCATAAACTTTTTTTAACAGCTTATTTTGAAGACAACAATAAATGCTGATAAACATGAGCTATTTTTAATAATTTCCTCTGGAACCTAGAATACAGAGTTTAGTGAGTTCAGATTCCAAATTAAGTGTATAAAGTCCTACATAAATATATTTCTAGGGTTTTATGAAGAAAATGGATTCTACCACTGTGCCCATTGTGGAGCAAGATACTTCCATCGAAGAAGTGTTGTGAAACACGTTAACATGGAATGCAAGTTAGATTTTAGGTTTCAATGTAACATTTGTAACATTATGTTCTATAGCAAAAATCAACTAAACGAACATTTTCATGAGAAACATTACATTGTTGCTAAATAGATCGAAATCTTAGCGTGAATTATTACTTACTTTTAGGTGTCTTTGTGTACTGATAATATTCCAAAGAGAATAGAAACATAAATGATAAAGTTTGTAAAAAACAATGAGATTATCCTGTTTCGACCAACGAATTCGAATAGGTTAAAAGGAGCAAATGATAAACCTGTTGCCATTTGTACTGGGTGTACTCACTACAAAAGATTAGAAATACTGCCTCTGCCTGTGTTGTGATGCGCGCCTCTCAGTTATTGTTAATAATCAGGGATACATTAATTAAGGCAAAGAAACGAAAGCAAATATTTATTAACGGTTCAGCATATGAACAGCTCTGGTTTAAGAGCAGCAATTGAGAAACATCTGACATTGGAAATAATAGAATACCTCCCTTGAACTCATAAATGCTGAACGCAAATACCCAGTTGAGTATAATGTGGAAACCACTTATAACCATTATCGCTATATTGATCTACGAAAAAGATTTCGAAGTGGTCTAATTAGTTGGATACTCATTGTTTTTTTATGGAATTCTGAGCTTCCTCTACAAAATCGTGGCAATAAAATGAGATAACGTAAAATTACGCGAAAGTAAAGCCCTTTCCTAAATTTTAGATTCAAAATGAAAGTAGAGGAGACTCAAAGTTAAAGTTTCGGTTGACCGTCTTGCATTTTTCAACTTCAACAGTTTCATAGAAAATACTAAATTAATGCGAAATGTCGACTTGAAGGTGCACGTGCATCGACTAGTGATTACGTAATTTTAGATCAAAGCAAATCATATGAAAGCTCCTTCCGCCTAATTCGAAGTCACTGGTTTTGATCTAGTTACAACTGCTGACTACTAACTTAGTGGCTAGTGTCATAAAAATAACTGAAAGGTTTTTCAAACTGTATGCGAAATTGTGAAATAAAGGGTTTTACATCAAATTGTGGCTTCAATTCTGTAAATACATTTTTCTGATATTTTTACTAGAAATAATCATCAAATCTTTTAGATTCTGGATTGCTTGAAAGGACAGAGTTATGATAGTGATACAATATATGAAGATTTAGACTTGAGTCTGGTTATCTACAAAGTCTGCTTGACCAGTACTTTGTTTTATTTCTGAAGCTACAGAATCTAACTGCTCCTTCATACAAAAATACTCCTGAAGAAAACAGCAAACTGGATTACCCTCATATTGAATATGCTTGCCACTCATATCCCAAATGTAGTGTAGCTTTGTTCTATCTAAGTGCCTGTACCGTTAATCAGTGCTGTTATGTCTGAAAATAGGGGTCAACCTTTATGACTTAAAGATGATGTTATTGTTAAAATAATATTTTTCCCAGATTACCCCTCAAGTTTTATTTGGCTTTTTTGTGTGCATTTTCAATGGTATTAATTCAGTTGTATAAAAACCAGCTGGCAGTTTGTTATTCAAACTATTTGTAGGTCATGGTTACTTTGAAAAAGATGGATTTTACAACTGTTCAAGCTGCAGTAGACGTTACAAACACAGGTGCAGCGCTTGGAGACATGTAAACTACGAGTGCAAGCTGGCAAAAGCGCACAGACATCCTTGCTTCCTATGTCCCCAGATTTTCGTTTCAAAAGACAGTTTGAAATGTCATATATTTCGCGATCACAAATAACTGTTTAGGATGCTTTAATAATGTTTGTTTCGCCATGAAAGTGTGTTAACTTTACTTACCATAAACTGCGATTCGCAGAAAAATCACTTTTTGTTTTACTACGGTTCGATATATGTCACCGTTTACGATTTCCCTGCTATGGTTCTGGCCACATACTGCCGTTATGGGAAGCCATACTGATTATTTGACTATTTACCATGGTTTTCTGTACAATATTCCGAATTTTTTAAATATGCCTCCACTGAGAAAATTTGCTACCTACCGCTCTCCAAAAACTTTTGGAGGATTATACACCTTCATAGTATAGGGTTGTCAAAACGGACGCAGGAAAGTAAACGCATATTAAAACAAGAAGGATTGATATTCAAATCAAGTTGGGTACTTTATTTTGTTATGTATGAAAAATAATATCGCTCAAATGTTCACCACGACTGGATTTACAGACGTCCACGCGATGGTCGAAATTTTCAATGACATTTTGCAACATGGTCGGTTCTATGGCATTTATCTCGGCAATGATATTGTTTTTGAGTTCTTGGAGGGTGGCTGGTTTGTTGACGTAGACTTTGCTTTTCAAATATCCCCATAAAAAGAAGTCCAAGGGAGTCAAATCGCACGATCTTGATGGCCATGGCACATTTCCTTTGCGCGAAATCACGCGATCACCGAAGAAGGACGGCAATCGATGGATATTGACGTTGGTTGTGTGGCATGTTGCACCGTCTTGTTGGAAATAAACATCACCCATATCCATTCCTTCAAGTTGCGGCAAAAAATAGTCCTCTATCATCACGTGATATCGCTCAGAATTGACGGTAACGGCGTCAACGGCCGCATTTTCGAAAAAGTAAGGTCCGATGATGCCTTTTGACCACAATGCACACCACACAGTCACTTTTTGAGGATGCATCGGCTGCTCTTGATACTCACGGGGATTTTCGTTCGCCCAGATACGGCAGTTTTGCTTGTTTACCGTCCCATTCAAAGTGAAATGCGCTTCGTCGCTGAACATGATTTTTGATGAAAAATTGGCATCAGTTTGGCGGTGTTCAAGGAGCCAATCTGAGAACGTTCGGCGCGAAAAATGGTCGGCCCGACGCAGCTCTTGCGTCAATTGGATCTTGTAGGCGTGTACATTCAAATCCTTGAGGAGGATGCGGAGCAAACTGGTTCTCGAAATGCCCAATTCTTGGGATCGACGCGTTGTTGATTGTTTCGGATCGTCTCTCACACTCTCCTTCACAACAGCAATATTTTCCGGTGTGCGAACGCTCCTTGGCCGGCCAGAGCCTGGCAGATTTGCCACAGAACCTGTTGCCTCGAATTTACGCACCAGACGACCGATGGTTGTTTCGTTTGGGCGGTTGTTGCGACCGAAATGTTCACGAAGCGCGTGGAACGTGTTTTTTTATTTTTGCACCATTTTTGTAGTGCTCTTGAATAACTTTAATGCGGTCTTCAATCGAATACGACTCCATAGCGATCAATGGTAAACATTCAACTAACAAAATGACATGTCGGTGGCAGAAAACAAAGATGGCGTCTATGTCAAATTGACGTTTACTTTCCTGCGTCCCTATTGGACAACCCTTTATACAATAAGTTTCCTCTTGCTGATGAAAAATTGCTGCGGGCACGCAAGAGCGTTGCCGAGTTGTACCTTCACTCCTCGATATGTGCATTAGATCGCGATTTCAAAACACGTAATCACACGTATCAATCTTAGCAACATGAGGTAAGTTTTCGTCTAGTTTGTTCACGATAAATTTGGGAGAATTTTAAAACTTCCCTAGCCGCTTTTTTTTATTGTAAAACTTAAACTGAAACTATTAGCCTTCTACTGATGCGAATGAAAAAATTGTTTTAGATCGAAGACCCTTTCACCTATTGTACCTTCATTTATTATGCTTTCGAATGCCATACGCCTCATAAGAGACTGGAACCGTTATCCATTCTTCCATCAGGTTCTTATGAGAATGTAGCATCTGAGAAGTGTGATTAGGTTATTGAGTTAAACGTAGTATAATGAAATTTTGATTTTAGGCAAATTTTACTGTAATGAAGAAGGCTACTTCTGCTGTGCAACATGTCACAAAAGATACAAACGAAAACACGGTTTATCTCAACATCAGAGATTGGAGTGTAACAAGCAACCACAATTCCTGTGCAAGCTTTGCCCAAAAGCTTTCAAACAGAAAAGCAATTTGAAGGTTCACGTATATTCCGTTCACAAAGTTCCATTTGAGTCTTAAATAGCATGGAAGATGCTTGAAATGTTTAATAAGTATTGCTATAGACTGAACTAAAATAGAAATAGTTATGAATCTAGTCATATGTATTGCAATATCGCAAATATAAGTTAACTACACATTTTAATATAATTCTAAAGTTTCCTAATAAACCATTTGGCCGTAGGTAATAGTGAATCATTCAAATCAAAAGGTAAAATATAGGTATTTCTTTACTGCACAGAACTTGCCCCTAGAAATGATAGGTTCAAGCCAACAGCGAATTCCTATCGGGATGTGTCAGAATTAGACAAAGTAACTAGATAATATAATCCATGTCAAAATAAAAGTTAGGCTTGCAAAAATTCCCACAAAGCTGAAAATGGGTATCGACTTGAACACCATTGTGAGTAATATATCAATACTCCTCGTATATCATTGGAGCGGAATCTTATCTGAAAGCGAAAGAGGTACCACAAAAATATCTTGTACAAGAATTGTAGATAGTACGATTATCTATAAAAGCTGAGCAAGTACTTTCATTCATTGAGTCGCCGTTTATGAGATCTAGTGATCTGTGGACTCTCAAGTACTATTCTGCTCTTATGTGGCATATATTATGTATACGCCATCAACCGTTTCATATGAACATATATGTTGAAGCATTGATGTATGCGACATGCATTCCATGACACAAAAAAGAAGTCAATAGTATTGATCCGTACCATCCAAACATATCCTAGTCTGCTTATCGCTCAAAGTGAATAAAAAGGAAATCGAATTTTCGGAAAACGTCATACCCAGTTGAAAATTGTTTCATTTTCATACCTTTAATATGTTATTAACATTGATTGATACGTCAAAATCCCCCAACGACCTTTGGTCAAATTGTTGTATTTGGAGGTTACATATCAAAATTAACATTTTTTATATTTCTTTAAAACGATACCCCTAACCACAAAAATAGCTGACACCAAAATTGCAGAGCGTGAAAATCTCTATAAAACTTACCCAACTGCATTTTTGCGAGCCGCTGTTCTTGCGTTTCTTGATCTATAGGATCTAAGACACTGCTACTCAGACGGGGCATTATTGATCGGTTGATATGAAGTGAGATATGAAAGCAGTGGTATACGCTGGTCGTACTAACATATGTATATACATACCACTTATACAAGGTGTTAAAAAAATATGCCAATGTCTTCGTAAAACAATTGCAAGAAGAGCTGTAATAACAACTGCAGCAGTAAGACAGAAGTTCACCCTGTTCGTCAGTAAGCAGCAATTGTCAGGGGTCAATCATGCTGTAATGCTAAGCCGCATATAGCTGAAGGTGAGAATGCCGAGAAACAAAACTGAGAAATTCTAAATCTCTTTGTCAATATATATTTATAGAAGTGAAGTGAAATATTTGGATCGTGGAGTATGCCTGCTGGGGAAACAACGTTAAAGAATGCTCCAGGTAACCTCATAGGTGGAGTGGAAATATATAGATTATTATGAACTTTGACGACCTCAATATGCACGACTTCCCGTACGTTCATTTTGAACGCACCTTAAGCAGACCAGTATGTGTTTGAATGGCCCGGATCAATACTATTACATTCTCTTTGAGTTTTCAAGTATTTTGCGTTCAATTATTTTGTATCCAAATCTTTGATTGCTTATGAAATGAATCTTTAGAAAAACCATTTACAATCTTTATTGAGACACTCTTTATCAGTAGTATGTATTTTAACATAAGTCGCATACATCAATGCCTATATATATATATATATAACTTGAGACGTGGTCATTGTCGTCTAGACCAGTTAGGTGAAAAATTAAAGCTTCTGCCTTTTGTTGGGTACTTCGACAAAATTTAAGCAAAGAGGACTCTTTATACTTTTTTTAATTCTCTCTAGCTTTCAATGGACTTTGCCATCATCATCAGGAGCTGCAATTACAATGATAACAGTAGCAACAAAAGTGTAAAATGAATTTAAATTGACTCAACTTACAGTAGTATGTGAGGATGTTGCTAATTGTTGTTTTCGTATAGGATGAGGGAAACGTCCAGTAACATGGTGAGAGCTGGATACATGGTACAATGGTTAAAATTATATAAAATATGACAAGACAAGTTAAAGACAGATTAAAAATTATTTAGAAAACATTAGAGCATTACGTCGTGAAGCCACTTGATGATTGCACAAAATGGTGGTCATGGAATAATGAGTGAGATGAACCTTTGACAGAAGACCGAAGGTTGTCAATGTCTGTATTGAAAGACGGAACGAATCATATATATATTATATATATATTATATATATATTATATATATATTATATATATATATATTATATATATATATATTATATATATATATATTCATATGGAACGGTCGATGGCGTACACATAGTATTATGCCGCATAAGATCAGAAGAGGATCGAGGGTCCACAGATCATTAGATCTCATAAACGGTAACTCCAGGAATAAAAGTATTTGAACAACTTCTATATATAATTGCATTCTCTACATTTTTTTTGTGAGGTATATCCTTACCTTTTAGAGGAATATGACAAAACCTGATATTTAAGGTATGTGGCAATTTTCAGCTTTGTGAGAATTTTTGCAACCCTACAATATAGAGTCTTGGCAAATACATATACCGCATACGTAAACGTTAACGATGAGCTATAATCCATTGACTTAAAATGTATGTACCAATTGTAACTGATAAAGCTTCTAATGCCGCCTAGCTACGTACTGATTGACTGGCCCACCGCAAAAATCCGTTCAGAAAACCTCGTCAGCTAGATTGACTCACAACTTTCCTTAAAAAGTTTAAGAGTAAAAACTGTTTTCCAAGATTTTACTATATCACATGGCCCTGTAAGCTCTGTAAATTTCAGAAGTCCCAATTTTGGATGGAGAAGGATACTACTGCTGCACACAGTGTGGCAGGAGATACAAAAGGAGGTTTCACTGGATGCGTCATGTGAAATATGAATGCAATAAACCACCACAGTTTAACTGTACACTTTGTGACCGGGCATTCACGCAGAATGGCACCCTTAAAATACACATGGCGCTCAAACATACTCCACACGATGCTTTGGATCTTTAACAGACATCTATTTTTGGAATTATTATTACGTTACCTGATTTGGAAATGATCTTTTTTTTTGTAGAGCCCAGACGAAAGGAATAAATAACAGCTGCGAAATTAAAACTGTGTTTATCTTTACCACAACAACCAAAAGCCAGTGAGCGTGCTACCTTTCTGGAATATCTTGATTCTTTTGGACTGGCTCCCTGCCACATCCTGTATAATGAGCTAAACGACCCAATTATTAACTATAGGCAGTATTATATCAAGCTCTAATTCATACCTAAGCTAACGAAGAGTCATAGAAATATACAGTATTGCTCAAAGAATAATTGAAATATTTATTAAAAAAATGTTCATCAGTTTAACGCTTATGTTTCCCGACACTGAGATCCGTGCACACGTACACAAAGACACACCGCGTTAGCTGTGGCTTACGGTGAGCTGTGCTACTCTCTTCGGTTTTGAAACCTGTATCACGAAAAATCCGTTCCGATATCAACAGGTACGAGAAGTGAGTCTCGATTGAGTTGAGTAAATTATTCCGGATCATATTTGGATACTAGGATTAGTGTGGAAACACTTAAGATGGGTGTCAGATGTGTTACGTGAAAGGAATGAAAGATTTTTGGCTTGCTACTGTTTTGCACTTTCGAGAATGCAGCTTTTGTTGCATCGGCTACTAACAGGACATTTTAAACCGAAAATTAGCCTCAGCAAGAAAATTTTGGGTATATGATGGAGCATTTAAGGACCAATACATAATAAGCTGTGGAAACCGAATGAAAAGCTAAATTCACAGAGGCGTGGTTATCAATTAGATAAATTTGAGTCAACACTACAACAAATAGGCGGCAATGTTTAGTATACAGCAAGATAATGCCAGACCACGTATTGCCAGTCACACAATCGCAATCTCTGACTTTCACCTTTTTGGTCGTTACAATATTTTCTGTAGGGTAAAAAAAATCAAAAACGAAGACCACATCCAAATAGTAGATGGTTTTAAATATTTAGACATTATAACAGATCACTTACTAATTTTCAACAACCATGTTGATTATATACGAGCCCCTTCCCATTTCAGTTGGCCCACTTCAAGATTTGTACCAAAATATGCCTTTATAAACTAAACATGATGAAACTATTTACTTCTAAAACAATTTATTTTCTCAAAAGCATTTTAGATACGCTCTAGTCGTAAAAAATACATATTTAAAATCACTTAGACCTATAACTAATAGAACATCTTAACAAATAAACAATTTGCGAATAAATGCGCGAAGTTGATAAAGCAACAATTGAAAGATTACCATTGGGTAACATCACCTTTATTTTTTATTACGGCTGAAACTCTTTGAGGCTTAGTTAACCAAGTTTTGGCAAAAATTTGGTGTAAAACAATCCCATATTTCTTGGAGCTTTTGTCTCAGCTCGGTGATTGTACGAGCAGGATGTAGTCGTAGAACCTTTTTCATCTCGTGCCACAAAGTTTCAATAGGTGACTGATCTGGACTGCTAGAGACCCATTTCAAAAGTAGCACATTATTTTCTTCCATCCATTTTATAGCCTTGGCCGGATGTCAAACATTCTTCCATCACTGGTAAAAGCGATTCTTCTAAAATTGCCAAATATTTGTTTTATCCACATTTCCAACAATAAAATGAAGTTTTCCTACTCCTTTTGATGACATACTGCTCCAGACCATAATGAATGCTGGAAATTTCACTTTTCTCTTCAGACAGTCAACATGGAATGCTTCATTTTTTTGCGAATAACTCTACTGCGACTGTCACCAACACAAACTTCGAATCGGGCCGCATCACTCCATTGTATTGCATACCATTCTTGAGGTGTCCATTGTCTATGTTCTTTAGCCTATCTAAGCCGATTTTTCTTTTGCAGTGGAGTTAATAGTGGATTTTCTTTGGCCTATAAACAAGTTGTGCAACTTTTTACTTCACTTTTTGTATAAGAAAACTTACCTTGCAAGTGCTAAATCCCAGTTTGTGGGCCTCTCTATGAGTTGTGGACTTCGAAATTCTCCTTCCAACAGCTGTCACTCCACAGAGCACTTAATTGTAAATAATTGGCACGCCTGTTTTTCACGATTATTCTTCTTAATGCTCTTCGGTCGGCATTTGTGATATTGCTTTTTTTCACATATCGTGGATTAATATTAACTGAACCAGTTACGTTATATCTTCTAACAATATTTCTCACACTGTACCGCGATAAGTCTAACAAAGTTGCAATTTCTGAGTTTGATTTCCCAGAATTAAAAAATTTAATTATCAGTAACCGAATTTTCTCACTAATAACCTTTCCTCTACCCATTTTTAAAACCTTAACTAACCAAAACTATTTTAAACATATTCTGTGATTAATAAAAACAATTGTCATGGCTTTTATTTTTCACAGCCACCTATGCGTTATAGACTTATTTTGCATTGAAATGAAAATAGATTGATATGCTCTGATTGCAACATGTGTCATTTTTATGCAAATTTGATTAGGGAGTGATAAAGTTGGTGTTTTCTTCTATATATTATCAAAATATTCATTGTTAATATGCTGTATTTTTATTGTTTGTGTTTGATAAGAAAAAACTAAGATTTCAATAGTTGGGCCAACTGAAGTGGGAAGGGGCTCGTATATCGGAAATTGGGCAAAGAGACCGAGTATTTTCGTAGAACTGGAAGATACGATAGCTCCTTTGTCCCTAGAGTGCGAGTGTGGAACACAGTTTCTAAGGGATCCTCATAGCAGCCGCGGTGCCCTGGCATTTAGTCTTCTGTCTCCAGTCTAAGTCCCTGGTACAGAAGGGTTAGTCTACAATACAATAAGTTTCTCTCAGTTTACTTATTGTGAATAATTTTTGATTACATGCACAGATGAGGAAAATGAAATTCTATTAAATAAATATATGCGGATTTTTTTAAATTGTATCAGGAAGTAGGGTCTCTTTGCTATCCGTCTCTGTGGCGATAACCAACTGTTTGCAACGTTGTTTCATAGTTTTTAGCAATCATCAATACGTATAGGTCTGCTTAAACAATCAATATTGTGATACGCAGAAAATAAAGGTGTCATTGCTACCGATAGAAAACAAACAGATTCCATTCAGCCCCTGTTTAGTTTTATGCAACTTTTCCGTAGTATAATAATGCTGGTAGCATTGTGCGGATTTATAGTTCCCTTGAGTGTTGATGGGACACCTACTCGTATGTGGTGGACGTCCTTGTTTGGCTTTTGAGAAGTGGAACCTGTGATTTACTGCTACGTAGAGGTCGATAGTACCGCGATTGGTGAAACCACTCATAGATGATATGTTTCGCAAGATGGTAACTACTGAAAGGATATGTCTGATATGTACTACTATTAATAATGGAAACTGACCTTCGGTTGTAGGTACTCCTTATATGGACGATGCTGGATGCTTCTGCTGCAGATCCTGTAATAGACGATATAAGGAGGAGATAGAATGCAATAAGTCTCCACAGTATAGTTGCTCACATTGTTCCACGATATTCAAATACAAACATTGTATTATGCGCCATATTAAAAGACGAATCTGCAAAACGAAGACAGTACCTCTTCTTCAAGCTTACCAAAGTGAATCAAACTTAGTTATAAGTTTGACTGAATAAGGCTCTTTACTCACAATAGCAGCGGAAAAACAAGCACACCGTCAGTTTACCTCGCAGTCTTATGGCACTCAAAAGCTACAACAAATTCAGGAGGAAGTTAAAAGCTGACTCACGCAATTTATAGCGTTAATGAATTTTAAATATGAAGCAATATTTTTTTAAACATGTTTTTCATTATTTTATGTTACTTGTGTTCAGCTTGTTTTTATGTATTCTAATTTTTACTGTATTGCTGTATTTTATCCCTTCTAAACTGATTTTTTTTTCAATTGAAAGCATGCTTAGTGCCTACATTTCATTTGTACCTATAGCTATCATGCCATATGTACACTGTATCTTGAGTGATCAATGAATATAATGTCTAATGTGTAACCTGTGAGACCGATAAATAAAAAGTCACTGTCACTCATCCGTACTTTGAAAAGGGCCACCTTGGTGGCTGAAACGTCTATAAAGAGCAATAATGCATGCTTTCGCCAATTTTTGAATGACCGTTGTACAGCTTGAACGACCAACAAATCTGTTGTTGCGACTAGGATTGCCTTCCGTCCGGCTTTAGCCGGAAAAGTGGTAAGGCTACGAATATTCAACCCCCTTCTACCCCATCTTAGGGATATAGCTTCTGGAATTCTTCACTAATGTTTTTTTTTAATTTAGACAACACATAGGAACTCCTACAGCGTTAAGAGTATTAATAAAATTTTACCTCTTAGGGGTGGAATTTCCAAAATTTCTTTGTAAGTGCCCATTTACATTATATCAAAGAACCGAATATACAGAATCCAACTTGAAGAATAATAGTTTCCCCATACTGACTTTCACCCCCCCATTTCAACCCCTTCAAGTTTTATCTTCGCAAAAAAAGTTAGCCTATGTCCGTCTCCTAGGTCTAATCTGTATTTATGTATAAATTCACCAAAATAGGTTCAGCTGGTTTTAAGTGAAAACGGAACATACATACAAACTTACATACTCTCGTTTATTGATAATCAGATATTATTAACTAAATGCTGCCTTAGTAACCAGTAGAAGCATTATGTATTAAAAATGTTCTGTGTGCACAGAAAGCAAATGTGCTTAATAAAATCCATCCCTAGGTAGTAGACGGTCTCTGACTGTCGAACGCGGAGGTACCACCCGGCGGATCTCTATGGCGGAATCCCCCCTTTCCTCTATAGCACCACGGTACCCATGTGTATTTAGGCCTTAGGCCTTCGTGGTGGTTCAAGTATAAGAAAGCAGGTATAGAAGTTAATGTGATTTCATGTTGAATGTATTGTTTACGAAGAATGTATTGCTAAATAAGACGACTTTCAGGTACTTATTTCTTAGATCAAGAAGGGTACTTCTGCTGCACGACCTGTCACAGGAGATACAGAAGAAAACATGGATGGGTCCAACATGTTAGATACGAATGTAATAAACCAGGACAGTTCATTTGCAAACATTGTAATAGACGATTTAAACATAAGTTTGCTCTGAAGTTGCATGTGCCTGCTAAACATAAAGTACTTTATGAAGATTAGGTGTTGGTGAAACAATTTCGTGAATAATTTGTGGTTTTACTTCCTTTTTATGCAAAGCAGTCGTTTTCGTCTACGTTAACCAAATATTTTTAGTTATTATTAATATTTCTTGTTATATCTATTATTTTAGTATTTAGTAAGTTATATTGAAGTGTATTTATTTATATTTTTATATTTAATAAGAAAGTATGCTTTTAATAGACCAATCGGAAACTATATGTAGTTTTATGTGGTCTAGAACTAGGATGTATAATCTACTGTGCAAATCAGAACTGTGTATACATCAAGCGTTGTTGTTATATTATGCCTTCTTTAAACTATACTGTTGGTGACGACATCCTTATATCGTTTGTTACTGCTTATGATCACGAAATCCTAGCAAAATGATTTATATTCTCGATTTACTGGGTGAGCCAATAATAAAGGACGCCGTGGTATCTTGGCAATCGCTCAACCATCGGTTAAAAAATTTCATGATGAAGGTAGCTAAGAAAAATTGCTGGAAGTTATTTTTAGCTACCTGAAATGACCGCTAGCTGGCGGAGTTCCAATTTTAAATATTCAAACGTCATTATTTTGCAAAAACTTATAATTAACATATCCGTTGCATAACCTTATCGTGTTGACCTTTCAACTCCAGAAATTTTTTGTTTAGGTCATCGTTTCATTTTATCATTAGTTTAAGTTGGAGAAAGGGTTGAATGTCATTTCAGAAAAAGTCAGTTACCTTCTGCTCCCCAGCACAAAGTCGGGATCATGGTGACCAGACGCCACGACAGTAGAAAAAAGAAGATTGAGTATGAATACTATGATGTGATGTACAAGTTAGATCTTACATAGAACACGGTAAGGAGGTTGTATGGTTAAAAATATTCAGTTCTTAATTGATAATTCATCTCATGTTCATCTCTTGATTATTATTAATTCTAACTCAAGCTTGAACAAATGATAATTGACAGACAACCATTACAGCAACATGTTTGTTCTTATTTGATATGTTGCTGCTTAGTAGCTTTGAAATGCGCCTTGTTATTGCGTCTCTAAGTAATCATAACTGTTGACTGCAATATTGTTTCTGTTTGAATCCTTTTTGACTTTTACATAATTTTAGGGGGAAGCATCTCCAATCTGAAATCAAAACAAGAAAGACGGTCATTATATCCATACTGCTCTGAAGATGTAAAAGTAGGATTTTTGGACTATCGTTCCAGCAGGACAATTATATCAAAGCAACAACAACACATACTTTTCGAAGCTTTCATGAGAAATAACAAACCCAGTGCCGAAGAGAAGCATCATTTACACGTCGTCACTGGACTATCAATTAAAGTTATACAGGTGTGGTTCCAGAATAGAAGACGTAGATCAAAGCCTGATGCAATTTAAGCAGCATACTTTTGAAGATGGAAGATACACATGTTTTGACGACAGTCGTATACAGACATACTTTTATTTGAAATAATTTTAATAGATGCATCATTGAACCATATCACCACAGGTTAAGGCTAATTGTGATTAAGAATCACAAGGCACGCCAAAACATAGGCTCAACGCAAATCGTAAATGTTTTCCGCTAGGCAATCGACAGAGGATGTAGAACTTCTGTCTCCAGGGTTTCAAAAGATTGCACGGATGGTGGCGGTGAAAATGATCCTATGCTTTGTATCTCAAACTGCGGAATTGTGATAGCATATCCTTCATTTGATCTCAACCATGCACAGATGAGAACATTTACAACGTGGGCCATCTAGTTTTTGGACTTCGAAGTAACGATTATTTTGACATCGAAAACTAAAATCTCATTTATGACATGTTAGTCTAATCATACTAGACGAAAATACCCCTGGTTTGCGAAATAATTGTAAAGTCTGGTTTTATTTCTGCAAGCTGTTCAAGGGGGTATTCACGCATAAAATGGGTACACCAATTTTTGTGGGAAAAATTTTTATTCGACAACATTGAATGAGAAAACGTGTTTTTGGGATTTAATCGAAGGTGTTGGCAGGAACGAAAAAACTCCTCATATAAGATTTTTTGGTATTTATGAGACCTACAAGAGTTCCGACTAATAGCAAAAAAGTTATGGCTGAAAACCGAGGCAAACTGCAGGTTTTGGCACTTGTTGGTAATACGACGATGGTTTTTCGCAGACATTTGAAATTCTTTAAATTCGTAGGATTCATACTTCTAAATAGCCACAACAAAATGAGGGTCTATTGGTCAAGTAGTTTTTTGAGAATTACTAACTGTTTATCCCAAAACACCTGTTTACCGGCCATCACTACTAGTTTATTGACCAATATAAAGGCTTAGTTCAAAGCACATTTCATAGAAAAATATCCTTGTTTATCTTGCCGATATGAATCGCATACCATTCTGGGAGATAAATGTTGTTTTTATGCACAAAAGGATGGGTTACGTATTTTCTTCTAAACAAATTTATACATTTTGTATTTGTGAGTAAATCGCAACAAAAGATAATAACACGTCCGCTTTGTTTTCATATGTATTAGGAATCGTCTGTTTTTTTAATATATTAGCGCATTTGTTCAATTACTCACAAATACAAAATGTTTGAATTTGTTTAGAAGAAAAAAACCTAACCTTCGTTTTTCGCATGAAAATAACAATTATCTTTCGGAATGGATTGTGATTCAGATCGGCAAGGTAAACACGTGTATTTTGCTATTCAATGCTCTTTGAACGAACCCTGTACTTATATTGCTCAATAAGAAAACAATTAGAAACTCTCAAAAAACTACTTGACCAATATAAATCAAATTGTTGTTGTTATTTCGAAGTACGAATACTACGAATTTGGAGATTTTCAAGTAGTTGCGTCAAATTATCGTCGTATTACCAAGTGCCAAAAACTGCATTTTGTAGTCTCATATATACCTAAAAATCTTATATGAAAAGTTTTTTCGTTCCTGTCAACACTTTGGATTGAATCCCTAAAAATAAAGTTTTCCCACAAAAATTGGTGTACCGATTTCATACGTCCATGTTTTAAATACCCCCTTGAACAACGTGCACCAATAAAACCAGACTTATCAATTATTTCGGGGAAATTTGCTATTAGGATTAGACTATGTCAGAAGATTAGTTTTACGTTTGACATTTACCGAACGGAATCATCTGATCATCTTTTCAAGTGAAACTCATTTTCATATCGCATTTGGGGATCAGAAAATCCCCCATACTGACAAAGACTGACTTCTTCGAAAATGAGCAAGGGCATGCCAACGGTCAATGGCGAGACGTACCATGTCATGCTCAACGAAATTTTGTTTCCGAAAATTGATGAGAACAGCATGGACAGCATTAGACGGTTTAGAAAAATAATAGTAGTACTTATGTCTTTCAATATTAAATAAATATAAAATTACTGTGCCACTTTGTTTTTACTGGTGGCCATTTTGTATTAATTTGAGTTCCTTCTGTCTTGAATGAATGACTGAGTGGAGTGGTTATGAAGTAGATACAAAATTATCTGATAACATTTTGCCCTTGGTTCTATTCCCCATATCCTATTTACAGTTATTTTTCATAATATTTATTTTATTTTGTAGCCTTTTCTCGATCTATCATGTTTTGCTTCAGACATAAAACAGTTGATATCAGTAGTTACCATAGCTTATCTTACCCTTGATTTTAAGCCAGAGATAAAAATCAAGGTCGCATCGTGCATTTTACATGTATTTGCTAAGTGGGGTAGACACAACAGAAAAATTCAGAAACAATCTCAAAGAACCAATCAATGGAATTTTATTCTCTTGCATTCGATACTTGCGTATGTCATCGCTTCGTGATAGTCATTAGTGAAAGTTAAAAAATAGTGTGCTATTTATCCAGTTAATACATATCGTACCTATTTATACCTCGCTATAACTTATAATCAAAATGTAAATAAAATGTAGAGTTCTAAGATATAATCTGCAATAAATATGGTTTAACAGTAGAAAATTAAGCATTAACTACTCTAAAACACATTTTTTACCATTTGGATCTTATGCTAGACATCTGCCAAATTACACAAATGTCTCCTTCAATATTAATAATCAAAAAATACAAATTAATAGAGTGCCCAACATAAAATACATTGGAGTGGTCTTGGTACGATGGGACATCCATGTCAATTATATTTTAAAGAAAGTTAGATTTGTATCCTACAAAATTAAATACCTTGGGAATATATTGACAGAAAAATATCTTCGGACATTATACCATGCACTGATTGAGCCTCATCTCACATATGGTATATTAGCATGGGGAGCTGCATGTTCCTCACATATCTATAATTTAGATGTTTTTCAAAAAAGTATTCTAAAAATGATATTTAAAATACCGAAACTTTATCCCACTGAAAAATTATACGCAGATGTTCGAATGTATGATATAAGACAGCTTTATTTCTTACACGGTATCACTCACTACCATAAATTTCTAAACACCGACCAAAAAATTAAACATAATCATTATACCAGGTACAAAATTCGTGGTACAGTAGTTCCTCAACCGCATAAATCTATAATGCAGCGATCATATCTCTATTTAGCGCCTAAATTTTATGAAATTATACCTAAAGACTTAAAAGATTTACGTTTCGGAAATTGTTTCGAAAGAAATTTAAAAAAGTGGCTACATTCTTTATCTAGGAGTGAAATTCATAAACTCATAAATACGAACATCAACTAAATACATAATCTACTGTAGCTAATTTTTGTCCTTTTTTGTGATTTGCATTCTACAGTTTCAACTTAAATTATTGGTCCATGCCTTCTATTGGGCCTGTTTTGATTTTATATTTATTTACTCATATTGTTTGTTATCTTTGTACATTGAGTGAATAAATATTATTATTATAATATATAAAGAGCGGTACAAGCGGCACGTGGGTCTCGGAATTCCATTTGCGGAAATCGAATAAGGAAATTCGTTGAGGTTTCATCGTCATTATGACCTTAATCATTAGAGAGCGTTTTTGCTACTTTACCGTTCTAGACAGTCATAGCTGTTGCTTGCGATCCGTCTAAATTTAACATTGCTTTTGAGAATTATACATATGCCACATACAGTCTGCAAAGATACAGTGCCTTGAGACACGATAATTGTAAAAAAAAGATAATTGATAACAGAGTATTTGCAGTCATACATTTAAAGTACCTAAAATAAAATATTTGGTTACAATTCGTCGTAAAATTACGAATACTGTTGAAATCTCGCAAAGGAAAGTAAATGTAGGCTTCTTGCTTTGCGATTTATGTTTGGATTATGATAGGCAAAATATTTGATTGTGGTAACTTTTGGTTTTGGCTTAGTGAAGGGAAGGTGAAAATTTACATCTAATATAATAAGCTATAAATAAATAAGTCAGTTAAGGAAACCATTTTAGGACAATTCTAATACAGATAAATCAAATTAGCTAAAGGCAAAGGCATTAAAAAGCAAGTGGTTCATTCTATCTACAAGCAAAGAAAATTCACTCAAGTGAGAAACAGATCACAAATTGTTTAACGTAATTCTTAGCTACTCCCAGAAAGCATCTGCCAACCATCAGCGTATACCTATATCGCAGTGATTAGATATGCTATTAAGAGTCTTACACATCACATTTATAAATGTGTGCGTGCCCTGTCACAATAACAGACCTTAATCGTAGTAGAGTTCTGAAACGTGGGAGGGCGGACACTAAGGTTCAGGTACAATCTTATTGGCATCAATCAGAGACGATAATTTCTTTAGGATATATGCACTGTTAAGCTTCAAAGATAAAAATTTGAGAAACCTTCTCCGAATATGCTCATGAAAATCAATGTAGCAGACATAAATGGTGTTGTGTATATTAATGATGCATATTCCAATTTTGATCTGAGTGTAAAAGTTACAGCGACTCTGGGCAGCTGAAGCTTCTACACAATAAAGTAATGCGCTCGTGAGGCATCAGTCACCTTTTGAGCCATATGGAGTAAAAAATTAGGTTTGTTGTCAAACACGACCCCCAATCCTGAATTGATTCATAACGTTTTATATATAATATACCCATATTCTAGTTATATCCAGTGAATGAAATGAAACAACCAATATTTGTAGCTCAAGCTCAGGCTGAAGATGAACATCTACAAGAACCAGATGATGTAGGTTTCTTCATAAATCAAAAAGGAATGTATTGTTGCAAGCACTGTAACAAAAGAAGATACAAGTATAAAGGAGGTATAGTGCAGCACCTGGTGTATGATTGCGTCCCAGTAAGGTTCATCTGTCCTATTTGTCAAGTGGCATTCAAACTTCAGGTTGCGTGAAGTTATCGTCGCGCTACCAACAAGTGCCAAAACCTGCATTTTGCATCGTTTTTCGGCCATAATATTTTTGCTATAAGTCGGATCTTTTCACGTGTAGTCTCATTTTGTAGGTCTCATATATAACTAAAAGTCTTATATGAAAAGTTTTTTCGTTCCTGTCAACACTTACAATTGAATCCCAAAAAACACGTTTTCTCATTCTTTGTTGTCGATTAAACAGTTTTCCCACAAAAATTGGTGTTCCCATTTCATGCGTCCATGTTTTAAATACCCCCTCGAACAACGTGCACCACTAAAACCAGATTTTACAATTATTTCGGGCAAATTTGCCATTAGGATTAGACTATGTCAGAAGATTAGTGGCAATTTTGTATTAATTTGAGTTCCTTCTGTCTAGAATGAATGAATGAGTGGAGTGGCTATCCCATTCACAGTTATTTTTCATGATATTTATTTTATCTTGTAGCCTTTTCTTGATCTATATATTCTGCTTCAGACACAGAACAGTTAATATCCATAGTTACCATAGTTTATCTTACCCTTGATTTTAAGCCAAAGTTAAAAATGAAGGTTGCGTCGTGCATTTTGCATTTACTAAGTGGGGTAGACACAGCGGGAAAATCCAGAAACAATCTCAAAGAACCAATCAATGGAATTTTATTCTCTTGCATTTGAAACTTTGCGTATGTCATCGCTTTGTGATAGTCACTAGTAAAAGTTAAAAAATAGTGTGCTTTTCATCCAGTTAATACATATCGTACCTATTTATACCTCATTATAACTTATAATCGAAATGTAAATAAAATGTAGAATTCTAAGATATAATCTGCAATAAATATTACAACCATTTGTAAAATTATTTTTCTATACCATGCCCCAATATATAAAGAGCGGCACAAGCGGCACGAGGGTCTCGGAATTCCGTATGCGGAAATCGAATAAGGAAATTATTTGAGGTTTCATCGCCAGTAAGACCTTAATCATTAGTCAACGTTTTTGCTGCTTTGCAGTTCTAGATCGTCAAAGCTGTGGCTTGCGATCCGTCTAAATTTAACATTGCTTTCCAGAATTATACGTATGTCACATAGTGGTTTTCTACAAAAATGCCGTGTCTTGAGACACGATAATTGTAAAGAAATATAAATGATAACAGAGTATTTGCAATCATGCATTTAAAGTAGCTAAAATAAAATATTTGGTTCCAATTCGTCGTAAAATTACGAATGTTGTCAAAATCTCGCAAAAGAAAGCAAATGGAGGCTTCTTGCTTAGCGATTTATGATTGGATTATGATAGGCAAAATATTTAATTCATGTAAAAAGTAGTTTACGTTATATGTCAAGCCTTGAGAGGTTGCCAAACTTTTGGTATTGGCAAAGCGAAGGGAAAGTGAAAATTTACATCTAATATATTAGTTATAAATAAATAAGGCAGTTAAGGAAACCATTTTAGGACAATTTTAATACAGATAAATCAAATTAGCTGAAGGCAAAGGCATGAAAAAGCAAGTGGTTCTGTCTATCTACAAGCAAAAAAAATTCAATCAAGTGAGAAACAGATCACAAATTGTTTAACGTAATTCTTAGCTACTCCCAGAAAGCATCTTCCAACCATCAGCGTATATATGGCATTAAGAGTCTTACACTTCACATTTATAAATATGTGCGTGCCCTGTCACAATAACAGGCCTTAATCGTAGTAGAGTTCTGAAAGGTGGGAGGCCGGACACTAAAGTTCAGTTGAGGTGCAATCTTATTGGCATCAATTTGAGACGATAATTTCTCAGATATACCCTGTTTAGGATATATGTACTGTTAACCTTCAGAGATAAAAATTTGAGAAACCTTCTACGAATATGCTCATGAAAATCGATGTAGCAGTCATAAATGGTGTTGTGTATATTAATGATGCATATTCCAATTTTGATCTGAGTGTAAAAGTAACAGCAGCTCTGGGCAGCTGAAGCTTCTGCACAATAAAGTAATGCGCTCGTGAGGCATCAGCCACCTTTTGAGCCATATGGAATAAAAAATTCGGTTTGTTGTCAAAAACGACCCCCAATCCTGAATTGATTCATAAAGTTTTATATATAATATACCCATATTAGTGTTCAACTCCTGTAAATTGTCAGGGATGTGGACTTTCTATTCGTAAGTTACATTTTGCATTGCAGAACTTCTAACGCTTCATCACTATATTCCAATATTCTAGTTATGTCCAGTGAATAAAATGTAACAAACAATATTTGTAGCTCAAGCTCAGGCTGAAGATGAACATCTAGAAGAACCAGATGATGTAGGTTTCTTCATAAATCAAAAAGGAATGTATTGTTGCAAGCACTGTAACAAAAGAAGATACAAGTATAAAGGAGGTATAGTGCAGCACCTGATGTATGATTGCGTCCCAGCAAGGTTCATCTGTCCTATTTGTCAAGTCGCATTCAAAATGAAGGAAGCTTTGGACCAGCACTTAATGAAGACACATCAGTCAAATATATCTTTATCGCCTTATTAGTGTTCCATGTTATCCCCAAACATTATTGGATAAAGAGCTGACTATAGTGCGAACAACATGTCTCGCTCTGCGAGGGGAAGTTTCGAAACAGTAAATGCCAATAAACAAAACGCGTCTCGTCAACGTAGTTAACCAAACTATTGTTTTGTTACATGTTTCAATAAAATCTTTTTGATGCATTGAACCTTTTTCTTGGAGAGATGTTTTATGGACAGGGACAAGTTGACCACTGTAGTTGACTCTTCAACTTAATGTTAATTTAGTGTCTTTATGAAGATTTTTAATTATCCTTTTAGTTGTGCTTCAATTATTTCGTTTTTTTATTTGACCATACCATCTCAGTAGTGTGTAAATTAATTTTATTTATTTTTTATTAACACGAAATTGTCATTCCGTTCCTCACAATAAACCTATCAGGTGTAACTCTACAATTACAGTTTCTTTGGCCCACCCACCCTGTTTCAGCAGCTTTAGTAGCAGTTGTAGGCTTACAGTATATTGTTGATTGAACAGTTTGAAAGGAAATAGATTGACCATATTTTCCGGTGAAAATCTTGTGTTGCTGCACAGACAAATGCTATCAATTGTCGACTCTCTCTATTAATTCCTTCTCCTATCATTTATTTTCGTTTATTGAAATCAATATTCAAGTCCAAGAATGGAAGGGTAGTATGAATCCTGGTACGCCAATGCTAACGTGCAGTGTATCGTTTAGTGTTGGTATGCGAATCTCATCGTATTCAGCGCGTTACGATTGTCTCTTCCATTTTGGAAGCTGACTATTCGCCGGGAGAGATGTGCAAAGCGGGAGAACTGAGTCGATGGACAAAAAGGAAAACACCATCCGACTGATAGTGGAATATAGGCGTGGTCTCGCTGGTGAAATCTATCATGTCGTCAAATATTTTCCTGTCTTCATTTGTCACATCAAAAGAACATTTTTAAGTTGCAATTCAAATTGTTCCTACCCTGAAATCAGCTAAATGTCTGTTGCTTTCATTAATATCCATTTATTTTTATATTGTTCGTATCCTACACAATCATGGGAAAGGTCAGTACTGATATAGTATGAGGCAAGTACACTGGTATGAGAGGGGTAACTCATATACATATTAAATAGGAATGTACCAACACCCATTCTCAACATAAATATAATTGACCAAGTACACATAAGATAACCAATTTTTGTTAATTTTGAAAGTGTTCCCAAGAAAGTTATGATGCAGGATCATCAAGATCTATTCTTTTTGACGCGAGCTTATATCTTTAGGATTGCCACCGTTGAAACAGGGACAAAACAGACCAGGAAGATCCAGAACATATATATCACAACATCAAAGTAAGCTATTGTCAGCTGTATTTAATGTCAATGAGTGTCCAGGTAGAGAAATTAGAGAGAGATTGCAGATGGACACTGGATTGCCCATGGAAGTGATACGAGTTTGGTTCAAAAACAGAAGACGAGAAAAAAAATATAGAGAAGCATGGAAATGAGATATGGGAAGCAGAAAACCGGAGTAGAATTGTCAAATGTGCACAATTTGTGAATTGAACCTGTATATTTAGTTTATATCCTGTAATTCTATCTATGTGCGACAGCTTATATTGATAAGGCCTCAGTTGTTCATTATTAAGAGTCGACCTTTTGGAAGGGTTTCATCCCCCAGACACAGTTGAAGACAAATACCAGTATTTCTACTTTTCTGTCATTGTGAATCTGTTATTGAGCTGACTTGATATGAAACCTGAATTAACAGTCTATAATATCAAAGTGTGTTTTAGTCGTTATTGATGTATCTAGGGCATTTATGGCTCACATGCTAAGAGACATAATTTAGTCTAGACTTTAAGTGAACATAAAAATAATTTTACAGTTACCAGGAATGCCTGGAAAATCCTATTCATCCAGTGCACTTTACCGCCCAGACTAAAGTAAACATTTTAAATATTCTTTCTTTTTGGAAGAGAGACTGTCAAGGTAGGACATATGGTTTTAGAAACGTTTGATGTTGTTTTCTATATAACTCTTGCTCTAAAATACCCTTATTTTTCACCCTATCGATTATATCATAGTAATGAAGAAAGTGGCATTTTGATGTCGGTGTCAGAGATAATTTCGCGTCATCAACCTTCACAAGAATGATTTTTTATTGGTGATTTCCAACAAGGAATTTTAGAATATCAGAGGCTGTCCAGTATGGTCTTCTGTACAAACTGATTATATGAAATTGCCTAGCTACGCGATGTACTCGTCTGTTTCACTGGATTCGGGACAATCAGAAATTCACTGTTGGAAATAACCGTCTATCTCCTAGTACATGTTCTTCTGTTTGCATTCCTGCTAATCAATCTAATAAAGAACTTTACCTAGGTGCCCGTAAGTCTGCGACTGAACAGCAACGGCAGTATTCCACAGGAACTCAGCAATACACTTCAGGACCTCAATCGTATACCTCAGCACATCTACATACTTCCGCAACCCCTCAACAATATGATGTACCAATACCCTTGCCGTACGCCTCAATAAATCAACCAACAAATACGCACTCAGACCTGCAACAATCACAGCATCAGCAATATTTTCCAGATTCACAAAGCCAATCTCAGGAAACACCTCAACCATACAAGCCAGATCTTCATCAACTTACTCCTAGGCCTCATTCAAGCCAGTCTCAGGACGCGAAAGCCTTGTCTCCTGCGAGTGGGTCTTCTAACATCCTTATTAGGAACAGAACGTGTATTTCGAAGAAGCAAGCTGAATTGCTCCAATCAATATTTGCCGTGAACGAGTTCCCTAGTAAAGATGTGAGAGCTCGATTGCAATCGGTCACTGGATTGAGTGGAAAGGTCATACAAGTGTGGTTCCAAAATAGGCGGAGGGAAAAGAGGTACAAAATCAAAGTCAGCTCTGAAGCGAGTGATATGGAGAAGTGATTGTCTAGCAGTATGAAGTAGTCTGATAAGAAAGTGAAAAGTGAGGCAATTAATCCGCTATAACGTTCAGGAAATAGTTGTTATTTTTTGCTAGGATCAGGTACCTTCCACACTTAGATGCATTTTCTATGTTTCTGTCATTTTAAGCAAAATGGTTGAGTTTAACAGAAAAGTTAACCCTTGTAAAATATTCCATGCATACCACGAATCGTGTCAACATTATGTGTACTCATAAACACTTGTCGAGGGCACATAAGCATCTGTTTGTTTTCTGACTCTGCGATCTTGAGCAACCATATACAGTGGCGCTTCATGCTTGTTAGAAACCATCGATGCGGTATAGGTCTTGTCCTGGAGACAGACAACAGATAAGCGGATGTGGTCTACAGAAAAACTCAATATGTAGTGCGCGATGATGTGGCTACTTCCACCTATAGTCTACTCAAACTAAGGATAGATGCCGATATGTCTCGGTGGTATCGGCCTAATTTGCCGACAGTTGAATCGGCCGATGTGTCTGCCCATATGCCGACATGCACCGACCCATACATATTGCAAAGGTAATGTGCAAACTTCGTATTGAATTAAGCAAAATACGTTGGAATATACCTTAATCATACCAAACTATCCTTTTTTCTGTTTTTTACTTCCCACGCCTACTGGCGAGGATGTATTGTAATAGATGTTATGTTTTTTTTGGATGTACAGTATGAAAAAACCAAAAGTTCGCCAATTTTAAATTGCTTTAACCCTTTCGTCCCTGAATTCAAATACCTTAGTCCAAATAATAAACAGTGTAAAATATTATTATTAGGATGTCTTACAATGAGTTTTTATTAATATCTATTTTTTTCATTGGTCAGGTAACGGTGGAGGGGGTGGTGCATATATGTACCAGCAGGTATTTATGGTGGTACACATGCGTACCAACAGGTATGATCGGAAAATTCATAAAAACAGAAAAAACAATGGTATAAGAATATTAATTTAGAAAAAAATACAAAAACAGCTTTGCAAAGAAGAAAATGAACCTAAATAACTATTTGGTATGATACAACATAAAACAGAACTTGCACAATGGAATATTGCACTACTCGCAAAGAGTTTTGTTCTTGTTTGTTTTTTCTCTTCAGAACATCTAGTGGATCTTCTTGTCTATCCCTCCACAGGAAGATGTAATGCTGATGCACCATATAATTTTCTTTTTCTTGAAGGGGCGCCTTGTTTTGGTAATGTAAGCTTGTATTTTGTATACCTTCAGATATTAATTCTTCTGCAAGTGTGGTGAGGAAAGAAATAAAAGAAATATTCTCATTTTTATGTCTCATTTCAACTTTTTCCACCACTTTGCTGATTTTCGGTCAATTTGATCTGCCCGATCAACCCCTTGCATCTTTTCTGTAAATCTCTGGACATTGGATATTTTGTTGTTCACCGGTTTTGCTCTTTTTGATAATTGTTGTCAAATTGGGCTTATGACAGTTACTCATCAGCAAAACTTCCATTGTGTCCTGCCACTTTACATAAAGTAATCCCGAAGAAGTGCATCTGAATTGAGATTCCCCTTTTTGCAGCTTGTCTCCCATAGTTGGTACGTTCTTGCGATTGGACATGTAAGTTCCCAAGGCTGCATAGTCTAGTGTAAGTAACAAATTCACACTTGTAAAAAAAGCGATCAAAACATAACACTACATTATTTTCTTTGACTGTAGACGCAAGGGCTGTTACGTCTCGCTCTCCCAGAGTTAGTGATTGATTTTTGGCGGGAATTGGGTCCTCTTTTCCAGAATATTCATTAACATCATACCTTTGGCCCGCATCTGCATCGCAGCGAAGCCATAGTTTTATGCCCCTCTTGGTTGGTTTGAGGGGCATATATTGTTTCAAAGAAGATCGACCCCATTTGGTCACAGATTCGTCAATACTTTGATACTGGCTATCCTGGCGACACTTTGAAAACGTGTATTTGAAGCAAGATAACAAATCTTCAATATAATGTTTTTGAAGCATTTGGGGGTTTCTGAGGAGAAGCAAAGTACATTTTTGAGTTCAAAGTCATGTATCGATCCCTTGAAATTTTTTTTTTAATTGTGCTATTTCCCATTGACTCCTTTTTGCTCCAATAATTTTTCAGGCTTGGAAGGCGATTGTAGCACATAATGAACATGCAGCCAATTAACTTCTGTATTTGTCCTTTGTCAGTCATGTTCTGATTCCTCCTTTTTAATTGGTTTATGATTTTTAGGCGTTCATTTGTACAATTTGCAATGTGCAAATAAAGATATTGAGGAAATACTTTATGAAAAATCTGCATAGGTGTCAACTGCTTGTGATATCTGGAGCCAGCTTACATTCTCTTTCAGGAGGAAGGATTTTAGCAGGCTCAAATCTTTCATCAGGAATGACCCAGTCAAGAACATGGTTTCTACCAACAGTTAGCAGTGGTGAAGGCGCAAAATGGATGTCTGAGTTAGACATATCGGACGTATCACTGCCTGCTTCTTCATCGGAATCTGGTTCATAATTGTCACTGAAGTCAGCAGAAAATGGTTCCGAATCTGAGATTTCCTCAATATCTTCAATAAGCGCTTCCAGCTCTTTTTGTGCAAGCCGATGGCGGCGATCCATATTGAACCTGAAACTGAATAAACGTAATTAGAGACCTGTTGGTATACATGTGTACCACCATAAATACCGGATGGTACATATATGTACCACATGAATATTACACGCAAAAACACAAAAATAAAACATAGTTTTGACCTACCTTGGTAAAAACACTAATTACAGTTGAATAGCAAATAGAACTTCATCAAAAAACTCCATGAATAAGCACTTTGAGTGTCCTAAATAACTAATTTTATTAGAGTAATACTGCCGCTACTACATACACGTGCTAACTAAATCGACATAATCACAAAATATCCAAATGCATGTTGTAGGTACACTGCGGAAGCCTGATACACCGGACTGGTACAGATTTATACCAAATAAAATGCTTCATTTCACAAGCAGGGATTTTTAAATTTGCCTGGTACATATGGGTACCGTTCGGGACGAAAGGGTTAAAATAAACTAATCTCAAAATATTCTCCAAAATCTTGTAGAGTAAGGATTTAACTTTAATTTAGATACTTGGCGACCTGAAAAATCATAATTTTTACTCGAATTTTAAGATACCCGCACGGCAAACCAGATCAAATTTGTTTAGACAATTTTTTAATAAATTATAATTTGCCCGGACAATCTTTTTTTCAGGTTTTTTGAATCATTCCGAGGTAAAACGGCCTCTTTTCTCTAAAGCTGATCATTTACGAGCTACAAGTGACAATGTCTGAAAAGCCCTAAAATGGGTATATTCAATGCTTAAACATTCGGTTACAGCCCTAATAATAATAATAATAATAATAGTCGTCCTTATTTGGAAATACACTAACTGATTGCCGAAGTGTAGCATACGCTACTCTTAAACTTAACCAATCAGCTAGCGATTAGTAACACAATACAGAAATCTTAAGGAAAAAAAAACAAGCAAGACCAAGATCAGAAAATGTGCAAATCAAGAATTACATCATAAAATATAGAAGTGATAAGATTAAGTGGATAGTGAATTTATAAACAGTTCAATTTTGTTGCGGAATGTAGACAAAGAATATGACTCATACACTTCAGGTATTGGATTATACCTGATAGCTAAATTATACGAAAAACTTCCCTTAAATACTAGTAATGTTGTTTTTTGTGCGGTGAGACTCTTATAATTTTGTGTTTTAACGGTCTAGTGTGCACATCTACTAAAAATATTTTTTTCTCTGAGGTATAAAAGCTTTGACGTATGCAACAATTTATGTATGAAAATTAAACAGTGATAGTTTACTAAATTCTCAAATTTCATCCACTTTAATATTTGGTAAAATGGTAAAATTTTCGTTATCCAAAAATGAACCGTACACAATTACTTTGAATGATTTTGCATAATGTTTCTTGTAAAGCAGTCTAATGACGGAAAGTGGACACTATCACAGTAATTTAAAACAGATATGGGTAAATTCAATGTCTAAGGACCGTAACATCAGTCGTTTCTACATTTGTAGGACGCCTTTATGGCCTCCTTGATTTTCATAGATTTCTAGATTTCTATTGTCCTATGTCAGCGCCCGCGGTCTGCTATTGTGAAGTTACGTCTTCTTTTTAAATTGTAGGACATTTCAGGCGTATGAAACATGATATAAATCAAAAGCATGAACAATTTCATGCAAATAGGTACTTGTGACATAACCTCAAAATAGAGCGACAGGCAACAATAGAGAACTGTAATAATCAAGGAGGAGGCCGATAAGCATCTAAATTGATCTTTAAATCTTGCTTTACACGAACCCGATCGGTTTTTTAGAAGCCCTTCATTTTAAAGCAATTTGTAACCTTGACTTTTAGGCGAACTTTTGGTTTTCGTAGACTGTACATCACGAAAAACGGAATGACCTCTAGCAGCACACTAGCGGCTAGCTTGTGTCCAAGTTGACATTTTACAGATTTTTTTGAAATTACATAGGTTGTATCGCACAGAACGTCAAACAGTTATGATTCGGAAGCGTAAGGGATGGTAATGAAGGTCAGCTTTGCAAATCATTGATTGGTGGAGGTCGTCAGATGTTTCTGCTACTTCCGCACAGTATTTCGAGTTTTTCAAAAGACCACTTGCTTGCTTACTATTCATCTGTCTTCAAGACCACTAAACCTATATCGTCCTGATTAGTTGCTAATGTGCACGAAATAGAGCTGTCTGCGTTTGATCGTATTTAAGGAGACGGAAAGCAAACGTTTCAACTACTGTAATTATGCACATATGCATAAAAATCTCTGTGAATATTTACTATTCCGGTAGCTAGATCGTCGACAGTTTTGCTGGAGCGACATTTATCTGTGCAATGCGTATGCGATGAGACTTGCCACACCAACGTCACGTGTTTTGCTTGCTCCCGCACAGCCTTTCGGTATCCTCGACGTATCATCACTTGTGCAGGAGTTATGCAGGAATTTTTGAGTAAAACTGGTATAAATATTGTGAAAGCACCCTTAATGGATGCCTTTAGGGGAATCTGGGTTGTATTTTCTCTAGTCAATCAGTTGGTGGATACTGATGTCAGTCCTTGATGAATGATAGACTCGTATTTGTAGTAACATATTATTTGCCATTCCGTACTAAGGAAAAGGACCAGGAGCATTAATTTTTATTTTTTGTTATTTATGCGTTTAGTTTTAAATACCTTGGTGAATTTTACATCACTGCAAATTTTTCATAAATACCTACAATGAATAAACTATTCTCCAAGGATTTGACAATGTAATTTTCTATGATAATAAATATATGTTGTACAAACTAGCATTATAGCTTTCGTACGTTCAACCACAGACGACCAACCATGGACAGTTGTTTTGTGTTATTTCTCCACTCTTCAGCATGATATAAGCTTGGTCTCGGTGGATAACGAATGAAAGCTGAGCAACTCTACTATATTCAGAGTTTAAGGTGTATAGAATTAAGACAGCACAAAGTGCCATCTAGTTGTACAGTTGCACTATGAGTCAATCATAAAAAATAATATGTATAGGGACTTTACTCTCAGCTATCATTAAATATTCGACAAAGATATGTAAATGCCTATATAGTTGCAGTCAGGATTCTTGGTGGGTCAAAGTAACACTACCAGTTCCCCTTTATATATCTCTATCTCTCTCATAGTTACACATATAGTACATCCTAGTTACGTATGAGTGGCTCTTCAATCATATTTGTCAGAGTGCCAACTTAAAGTCGGCGTGCAATTTAAGTTGTCCTGTTATCAATCTTCAATATCAAATTGTATAACGCCTGGAAATACGATCAATGGAGGAGGCCGACAACTCTTGCTAAATCTATTAGAGTATTTCCAGGAAGAAAATAAAAACATTGGTCCCCTGTTACCCACTTCATGCGTACTCAAGAGAGTAGCAGATACGCTGAAGATTAGTCTGCGCATTATTCAAAACATGGTACGTAGACTCGATCTGTTCAATTATTTCATGTGGCGTTGATGACTTAACCACCCAGAACGGTGACTACAACTATAGTAGAAAATCTATGTTCCTTTTCAATATGTAAATATAAACTTTGAAGTACCTTGTTGTTCATTTATTAAGTCAGGGATATCTGAGGCACATATGGTATGTCCTGATTTGAACAGTACCGACAATTTGTTCCCAGACTGTAATTTTTATGAGCGTTAGACAATACTGCTAAAGGCGGCGGAGCCATAAAAAAAATGACACTGTGATTTTATTAACATGTAAGTAGTTGTATGACACATCGTTAATTCCATTCTCCTGATTGTTAGTTAAGTACAAGAATACTGTCGGACTGACAAATTTTATGGAAACAGCCCTTGGACCTGAGTCAATTTTCGTTGACTAATTTCATTTTTTTTCAGCAAAGCATGCTTGTTTCGTGTGTCCAGCCTGCGATAAGACATACGACAAGAAAAATTCCTATTACAAACATTTGCGTTTTGATTGTGGCAACTATAAAGCGTTCAGTTGCTCAATAGGACTTTGTAACTATAAGTCAACAAGGAAGGAGAATGTTAAAAAGCACATAGCTTGTGCACACGGTATCTATGAAAACTCGGATAATTACGTATATTCTTCAAGAGAATAGATGACAACTATAGTCAAGTGGATACTGGAAGAATAGCTCGACCCATCGTACGCCACTGATCTGGAAGCTGCCGCTTTGTACGTTGAGGTCCGTGTACACTAAAGCCATCCACATATGCTAGGGTTTTCCTGACAAGATTACCTAAACAGAAAATGAGAATTTTAAAATACTCATTTTTTATCTTGGGTAAATCTGTGCAGCTTAGCAGAGTGTCCTTAAGGCCAAGTACTTAAATAGATAATTTTCGAGAATTTGGTAGTGTTGTTTTCAGAGCAACATTGCCACATCTACTATCCTAAATTCTTATTCCCAAGTTAAATTAATTAATATCTTAGATCTAGTCGAAATTTTGCAGCTATATAATCATATAATTTTTTTCATAAAATATTCAAATTATCAACAATTTATATACCCACATTTTGTTTTATCAGTTCATACCTAGATCGTATGAGACAAACTGTTTTGCGAGGTTAGCTTCCCAAATTTTACTTGACGTTCTATTGTTGCGTATACATATACACGAAATAGTTACCATACAATTTTTAAATGGCTGATGCGTTGGCTCCAATTCTGCTTTCGACCGGTAGTTAGCACTTCCATTACTAGGTACTTTCGTAATTTCCGAACCGTTCTCACCATCGTGTATTAAGATTAAGATTCGCGCACATTATATTCAAGGATATCTCAGATTAGTGGCTTACGATAAGTTAAGCGGCTCTCTTTGAATTTAGTACTCAACTATAGCACCGGAATGAGCGAAAATTACTTTGTGCTTAATCATTACAAGTTCCTTCGAGTTTGCTGTGATATGGAAGTTAGAGCGATAGTAAGTATGTATATTAATGCATTTAATAGAAATCGATTGACAAAAATATATGTGGCCGAAGTCCTCCTTTTCCTCATGACCCATCCACTCTTTCTGTATCTCATGAATCAGCAGTATTTTTTTATTGAGGGTATGGTGGTTCCTACTTACTTGTATGGCATTGTTCCAGGTTCTACTCAATCAGATCTCAGTGATGCCTTCTCAGACGATTTTTATGATGTTCCAAGGAATTATAGGGGTCAACCTTTGTTTAGTCTGAGCCATACCTGTCAAATATGTGGCCGTGTATATGACAGCAGGCACTCTATGTTGGCTCATTCAAGAGACTGTGGCAGGCATCCCTATGTGTGTAGGTGTGGAGCTCAAATCACGAGAAGGGATAATATGAGGAGGCATGTCATCACGAAACATAATGTGAAACTGCATTGGGAGAAATATGTCAGCAGGCCTCCATAATGGGGAAATGGAATCCATGAATGCTACGGATAGGATGATTGAGTGGTTATAATTTTTATACTCTGTGAACTTTCAATATAGCATACTCAATACTACAGTGTATTCAAAAAATATACGTCCTGTCAAAACAAATACCGGCGAGCGATGTACATCTTCGCCCCAAATGAAGTTTGAATAGACTTTAAACAGCTATGCGACTTATATGAAGCATTTGCACATCACATAACGAGCTCTCGCGGTCACAGAAAGTCGCCTAAAGATTCAGTGTAATTTTTAGGAAGTCCAGAGGCTGTGTAGTGTTATACGCTGTGCCCTTAACTACCAAATTCCAAAAAACTGACGTTGACTTTGTACTTCCCACGCAACGAATCAGTTGATGAAGAATTAGGTGCAGCGCAAGTTAGCCCATCTGCGAACATGTATAACAAAAAAAAATGGATGGGAAGTCATACAATTAGTTCATAGTATCTATTCATTTGATAGCCGTTGCGGCTAGAAATTTCTCGTCTGCCCTGCTGACAGTACAGACCACCTTGCAACTTCGCTTAAGCTGTGGATCTCATTTACGGTTTACTCTATTGTCAGGAAAAATATTTCTATTAGAAAAGGTAGTTCCTGGTTGTGTACTATCTATGGTACTATCCAAGTGATGACATGGTTGTGCAGAAAATAAAAACTTTGAATACTGTCACGATCTAAGAGAACATTTCAGACATAGTCTTTGCATGTTTAAATAATTTTATAGTTTGTTTGCAGTTTGAGAGTAACTAAATATTTATTTTAAAACTACATAACAAAACTTGCGGTTTTGAGGAGAAAAGTTGGATAATATTGATTTTCAACGTTTACGTTCTCGTTTTGGGTTCTGATTATTTCTTCCATAACGATCATTTAGATTTTTTGATGAAACGCTGCGTTCTTACGCCCTAGGTATATGACGAACCATTTATAAAACCAACAAATTTTTCACTTATCATGTAACCAGTCACAGATAAGGTTTCATATGTATTTCGGGCGCAAAATCGTTAAATTGATGCGCCTATCCATAAATGACCACTTTACATCCTACTTACTTAAATTGAAATTACTTTTATCACCTAGTATTGTAAGGTGAATATGCGTCTATTCTTTTGAAAAACATATAGCTATTCACGTATCATATATTTCAGCAACGATTAGCTGCCCAAACTGTGGACGAAAGTACAAAAGGTATGCATCAATGCATATACATCTCCGCTATGACTGTGGAAAGAGTCTTCTTGTATGTGCCTACAATGGCTGTAACACTAAGGTTACGAAAAGGAACATGAAAAGGCATATGATGAAACATAACCTAATGTTCGATGACTGGAAGAAGTATGTAACACAATAGTTTTATATACACCCTACATAACATATATAAGTGATCTTCATAGGTCAGTGCTGTGAACTGTGGTTTATGATAGTAATATATTTTGGCTATGGAAACGTTCTTCTATCTACCGATCCATAACTTTTGTCAGAGTAAATTATAATAAATGGAGTAAATTAAGTTTGCCTCTTTTATCTGCTCTTAAGGTTACACATTAAAGGTATTATTACACTTCGAATACATTTTTGATGCTTCACTCTGTTATACTACTAACTATAAACTAAAACTGTAATTTCTCTAACGCCTGACCAACGTTACATACTCTTAACCTTCAATGAGATTTGTCCATCTATCACGTGTTACTTGATAAAAAAATGATGTCAAGTAGGTTGTCTCTGCACTTCCCACGCAACGCTTTTATCGGTACATAAAGGAATATGTTTAGCACATCTGACAAAACAGTCAGTCAAACAGGGCCCTACAATTAGTCCTGCCCTGCCATGGCACAGTGGAAGTCTAGAAATATAGTACGTGTGACTCCATACCAGAACACGCATCTCGGTCGGCGCATGGCGCTAGCTGCAGCCGCGGTCGAGAAGGGGGCTGTGTCTAATAGGTGTGTAGAATTACCGGCTAGAAGCGTATAAATGTACCAGCTTCAAAAAATTGAGATTAACCTTCCCCACCCCTTACAACCTTCATCCCCAAAGTTTTTTCACATGGAATGTTTTTTAAAAATTATCAGGATCATTTGAAACGTCAAAAAAACGAAGTTTGGTAAATGTTTACTTTTTACGTTTTAAGTCTTTCTCTGCCGCCACTGGACCGATTTTCAAAAACGACAAAGTGTTTGCGTCCTTGGCGTAGTAGTAACGTTGCGTAAAAATTTCATCGAAATCCGAGCAGTTATAGACATTTATAAGATTTTCGGACAGACAGACAGACATACTGCAGTTTGCAAATTTTCAAGTCTGTGTCGGCACGCTTCTTGTGACTCAAAATGAGCATGAGGAATTCCTGATGGAATGCATTAGGTTATACCACAGAAATTTGAGAAGCTGAATTTAGCAATTACATTTAATAGAAATTTTCAAGAAAATGGGATCAAATACTATTTTACATACGTTAATTTTGTATGAGTATGACGAATGGACCTTTAAATTTTGAACTTGTTCTCTAGATGATCCGGCACTCGATTAATATATTTGATGCCTGTGCTCCATTCAGCATGGTGCACGTTAGAAATTCAGCTTCACTTATTCGAATGTGAATTTTGGCGTTCGTTACCACTAGTTGCCACGTCATCATCAGGGAGCTGCCATAAATTTCAAAAAACTAGTTTGACCAGGGACGCGGGCGACGCACACTGGTCCCAAATCAAGAAATCATTGACTTAGGGTCGAAAGTTTTTTCCTGTAGACAATTTATGCTATTATAATGTAAACTTTTGTAGGTCGCAATTTGGTAAAATGTCCTAATTTTGAGGAAAAAAATATTGACTAATTTTAGGTACGTATGGAAAAAGTACATTTTTACCATTTGACGGCGCACTAATCACGGATCAGAGGTGAAACTCATGATACATTGAAAAGGGCATTACTCTCGACATTTTCATCATAAACACATATTCCAAAGTCTCCTGAAAAGATGAAGGCATTTAAAAATGTTCTTAAAGTAATAACGACGTCTTATATTGAATTATGTAACTCGTGAAAGGTTAAAAATTACCAGTGAACTGGGATAATGCATACCTATATCCATGAGTGCATTTTCAACTCTAAAAGTTAATCACTTCGCAAAATCATGGATATCTTTTATTTAATTTTGATAAATGAATTTGTAAAAACTTTTGACTGTAATTAAGTGGATTATCAAACCTCGGGTACCTTGTTATTGCAACAAAAAAAAAAAACAAAAGTGATGTATCTTTTTATGTCGCTGCATTAATGAACTTATACCACTTGATCACAGACTGTTGCAATATGAAAATATGAAGAAAGTGTCGGCAGCATTGCCCTCTTCAATGTATCATGAGCCTCACTACCGAGCCATGATTAGTGCGCTGTCAAATAGTAAAATGTGCTTTTTCCATACAAAAAATTAAACACTATTTTTTCCAAAATCAGTTAATGTTTTACAAAGTTGTTTGTAATATCATAGCCAAAGAAATATATTCATTCTTTAACGTTCGACCCTAAAATGATGATTTCTTGATTGGGACCAATGTGCGACGTCGCCATGACATTCCGGTGAGATAGGGCTCTTAGCAAACCTTGAATCACGTTTTTTTCGGACAGCGGGTTTGTGGGAAGGCTTATCTACAAGTTCATGAATATATTTTTTGAAATTTTTAGGTCTCCGATTGTTCAAGTGTCCTTACTGTATATCCAGTTATAAGTACAAAAAACACCTGACTAGTCATCTGCGTTTCAAATGCGGGAAGGAACCAAGTATAGAGTGTCCTTACTGTCCCAAGAAATTCCATAGACCATACGAGTTCAATTCGCACATGAAGTGCAGACATCTTTTGCATCCTGAGGACATCGATTCTAAGGCAATTGGGAACTAGATAGGAGTAAATGATTAAGAAAATAAAATCAACAGAGAGATTTGGCAATCACAAATACCGCAACATCTGTTTGATACTTAAGTCGACTTAAAACCGCACCCGTAACGAGTTACCTAAAGAGTGGAGTTATATCGATTTATTATGACATTATGTGGTTTTTGACATGCAGAGTTTCCTATAAAATCTCAACTTTGAACTAGCTGACACTCACTTCAGTTGTAATACGCGTGCAATGAACTAGCGGCATACTAGCAGCTACCTATTGCTCAAGTTGACTTTTTACCGATTTTTTGACATTGTATAGGTTATTTACCTTATTAACCTGTGGGCAGTTTAAAGAAATTGACCTGTGTACAGGGTCGCCATCTCTTGTGAGTTGTAACTATACATGTATGGCGAAAACGTTTCTAATCATTTTCATAAGAACTTAACAAGTATATTTTGTGATTTGAATGTAACAGATTATAAATATAAGATTCAGTGGAAGTGCGGAAAGGTGCGTGTCTTCACTTTTAAGTAAATCTACCTCATCTGCAGAAACATCTCTTTTACAAGCATAATCTTAGATTCACTTGCCGGATTGCTAAGCTTGTGGTTGCATGTCTCTCTGCTATCAATTATTGGATTATATCCTTTGACGAAACAATATTTATTTGTCTGTACTATTCTGAAAATAATTTGTTCCTAATTAATGAGTTATATATGAGAATAGATTAGCACCTCAGCGTGCCTCAGCCAAACGTACTTGTTTGTATCACATCATGGAGGTGGTCAAAGTTTGTAATTTTTCGAATGTTAAGCACCGTTGACGTACCGAAGTGTTAACTTATCAAGCACGTATGACACGACACAACAGAACATGAAATAAGAAGTGTATCCAGCTGATGATAGCGCCATATAACGCGCCGTTTAACCTTTTAACCTTTCTCCCCTGATGATTTATATGAGGTAAACGTCAAATGGTGTTAACGTTTACGTATTTGGTATTTGTGATTGTCAAAACACTTTATTAGTGTTGGTAAATGGATTTGGTCATGAAGACGCGTTGCTCAGAATTTATAAGAAACAGTCATACCTCTATTGTGAAAGTACATCTATAATTGATGCTGGAATCCTAGCAATTATAAGAATTGGAGGACAAAAAAGAGATTGGTGACAAATCGTTGCACTTTAATCGTATTTTTCACAATATAAAATTGTATCTACACTATGTGTGGAAGGGTTTTTAAGCTATTTAGGCGTCAGTCATACCTATGCAATTAACCAACACTAATTTTTGTTACAAATATGTGCAATTTCATGGTGCTTTACTTTGTGAATCATTTGTATCATGGCAAACAAATTGAAATTTTCCCTAAGCTCTATGTTTAATTTCTTGCTACATGCGTTTTTCTTATTTTTTTAAAATAATGGGCGAACACATTATTGGCACAATCATTGTATGCATACTATTCAAACAATGACGATTTAATTTGCTATGATAGAGCTTCCCCAATGAATTGACTTAAGAAAGAATTTATTTTTCAGGTTAATATTATTACCAAAATATATAAATACTGTTATGGAAAATGTATTTTTATTGAATAAACATATACAAGTTTTTAGTTTTTTTTATTGATTTTTGGAGTAAATGAGGTTTAATTGTTAACAAGTAAGGCCGAAGAAAAAGAAAAACTGTGTATTCAATACGCCTATTTACCATAAAATGATTAGTGCATTCATATATTCAGTGACAATATAAATAGAACATCGTAAAAGTGTTGGACAGAGTAAGGGCAGTCGAGATTAAACTTTGAAGGTAAAACATATCCTGTATCGCTAGATAACTCTAACAATTTGTTGGTGTACCCTGATACCGTACACAGTTTGAGGTGTCTCATACCAAGCTAGCTGCACTTGGTTCCAAACAGTTGCTAATGTAACATCTGAAAGTTTTTCTGTGGTTTTCATGCTGATAATTCTCCATATTATCTGCCGGTTATACTTTGAAAAAGGGCACCCAGGTGCCCGAAAACTTAGTCAAATCTCATATCTAGAGGTGTGGTTCCATTTAAACTCCGGAAAACAAGAGGATAATATGAGATGTTTTTGCCTCAAAAACTTCCTGTTACCTATTGTAATACTACAACCTCATTGCCTAATTCACGTAGCTATCAAGAAGCTGACATTTGCCAGTTTTAAATACGGGGCAACGTACCGCCCAATGGTGCCTTTGGCAGTTCCGTAGATTTGAACTAATATAGTATACTAACCATAAGACTGTGTTTTAGATAAACAATTTCGGTGCAAAAGCTGTTCAAAGTTCTACAAAAATAAAATATCCCTGGTACGACATCAGAGGTATGAGTGTCAGAAGATGCCAAGATTTTCGTGTGAAGTTTGCGAATACAAGGCGAAGCATATGTTTACTTTGAAAGATCATATGAGGAAGATGCATGCAGAATTTTTTGTGGAAAATTATCAAAAGTATAATGTGTGAAATTGAAGAATGGGGACAGAATATTGAGCTTGAAAGGGTAATTGTGTAATGTTGTCTTTCATTTTTTACTTTCCACACCAATTTTTTGATGTTACATGACATTTACTTTAGAATAAAAGAATGTCACTGATTTATGTTGGTCTGTTTGTCTGGTTTTTTACAAAAAAACAGCCTTCCTTGCTCATTTTTAAAATTTGATTTTGGAAGGGCTGAAAATTGGAGATTGTCTGGGATAAGGGTTAGTTCTAATCCTTGCATCTTATAAAGAAGCTTCGGTAATCCTATACATCTGTTAGATGTAATAATTATACACAAGGAGGGGGTGGGGTGAGTCCTAGACCCCGCGAACTAATGCGGATTTCCTTAAGAATTGGTTTTTGCCTTATACAGGGTTATCCAAATTAAGTGTCCACCATTAGTAACTTTGTTATTAGTGAAAATACAAAGTTGTTTGAATTAGCAAACTAGTAGCATTTTTAACGCTGGTAAAAATGAGAAATAAAAAAAAACAATTGAGAGTCGTTATTTTGATTTTTTTCAGTAAAATAACATTTTTTTAAATGGAAACCCCTATATATTATATTTTTTTCTGTTAAAGCATCAAATTTTAAACAAAAAAGTTCATAATGACTTTTCCGCTAAAGTCAAAAATAAAGTCAAAATAACGATAAATATTTTTAATTATTTGCAGTATTATAATATTAAGACGGCTATGAAAACAACATGGCGTTCGCGATTCGACAGCATTAAGATAAATTGTTAAACTGGACATACTCGCAACTAGAAGGCTTTGGAAAACAATGATAAAATCAAATAATGTCAAACATTAGTGTAAATACTTGTTTATAAGCTTTATTGTGTCATTAATTTAAAGAAAAATGTTCTCCCATGAAGAAAAGTGTGATATGTTAGAATGCTATTTAGTGTGCAGAAAATCCTCCTTGAGAGCAAGAGAATACTACAGTGAATTATATCCCGCTCGCATTCAACCGTATGAACGATATTTTCTGAGACTTTATCGAAAATTTAGGGGCAACGAAAATGTTTTTGCTAAAACAAGGGCAAAAAAAGAATTCATAATAAGCGAGGCCACGGAAATTGCAGTTATTGGATATTTTGAAGCTTATCGTGAGAATTCAATAGCAGATATTCTCAAGGACTCTAATTTCAGTTATGGTACTGTTCAAAGGATTTTAAAAAAATACAAATTTATTCCGTATAAGTACCGACCAGTTCGAACGCTTTTGGCAGGGGATCCAGAGAGAAGACTTATTTTTTGCCATTGGTATCTTAGCTTCTGTCGCCAAAATGTAAATAACTTTCGTTACCTTTTATGGACAGATGAATCAAATTTTTCAAATTCTGGAATGTTTAATAGAAAAAACCACCATTATTGGTCAAGAGAAAATCTTTTGTTAGTACATCCAAGAGGCCCACAAATCCGTTTCAGTTTCAACGTTTGGTGCGGTATAATTGGTTCAAAAATTGTTGGCCCGTTCTTTTATGAGGGAACCCTAACTGGTGAAAGATATGTGGAATTTATGTCAGAAATTCTGACTAATTTCTTAGACGAATTGGATCTTATAAGTAGACATCATCTGCATTTTCAGCAAGATGGCGCACCTGCCCACGACTCCAGAGGTACTTATCATTTTCTAAGTACTACTTTTAATGATCAGTGGATAGGAACAAATGGCCCAATACAGTGGCCTCCCAGATCACCAGATCTAAACCCACTTGATTACTTCTTGTGGGGTTACTTAAAGAACCAAATTTACAAGCGAAGGTACGATAACCTTGACGCGTTAAAGACTGCAGTTAGGGAAAAGATAACCCAGATAGATGGTAGGACCATACTTAAGACAGTTCGAGCAGTTGAAAAACGTGCCCAAAAATGTATTGAAGAACAAGGTGGTGTTTTCGAGCATCTTCTTTAAAAAAAATTGTTATTGTATTTTGTAAGATTATAAGTTGATGTTGAAAATAAAGTTTGTCGATACAATTTAATTGTTTCAGATTGGAGGCCATAACTTCAACAATTTGTAACCTAGGAGAAAAGTTATTGTAAGCTTTTTTGTTTAAAATTTGATGCTTTAACAGAAAAAAATATAATATACAGGGGTTTCCATTTAAAAAAATGTTATTTTACTGAAAAAAATCAAAATAACGACTCTCAATTGTTTTTTTTTATTTCTCATTTTTACCAGCGTTAAAAATGCTACTAGTTTGCTAATTCAAACAACTTTGTATTTTCACTAATAACAAAGTTACTAATGGTGGACACTTAATTTGGATAACCCTGTATATTGGTCACCCTGCACAATACCTTTTTAGCGTAAAAGTGGCAGTTGAAAATGTCTGAATGGCGGATGGGCGCCTCTTTGGAGAATATGGAATGGGAAATCCTGTGGTACCTCATTTTAAAGACCCATATGACTACTTTGTAACCCTAAAATATAAAATCACAGTCTTTTAAAATGATGAACTGACAGGTTGTCAGCGTGAGCATTTTTGTACAATCATTGAGTCGCTTATAAACCGACAACCAATCATCATAACACTATAGTATGCCATATCTTCTCTTGGGAGCGTCTATCCGAATATGTGATAAAATATGAACCATTTACTTAAAAAAATGTCAAAAGTCTGTCAGGTTTTTCAAATAAATATTCCATATTTTTGCATAGTCAGATAGACCCTTCCATAAGAAGATATCAGATACGTTTTGATTATTAGCTGCCAAGTTATAAGCGATTCAATGTATAATAAATACAGCATGCTATATCTTTACTATACTCCCGGAGCGATCCATATTGGCCACTAATATGTTTTTGAGTCTATGGCCGACACCCCTCCCGCATCAATTTTTACAAGGGCATTCACTCTCAGAAGCACTGATGCAGATACCGCCACTACCCCCTCCTCCCTCTTCAACTTCCAACTGCCGACATACGCCGCATACAAGTGACTGATAATCAGAGTTTCATTGACTTTTTGTGAAATTGTTATCAATTTATCTACATGTGTACTAGGATTGATGACTGTACTAAATTATGCCCTATACAATACATGTATACGGATGTTTTCAATAAAAATTATTTCATAAAGATGTTTATTAATTTTGACTGGTTATGGTAGAAAGTTACCACTGTAGGCAACTCTTGGTATGTTTCGTATGAATTTTAAAATCAATAGTTGATTCTGTGTCACTGTTGTTTCTTGATAGCATGACATTTCAGTAGAGCATAATATTAATCGGTCTTTAAAAAATGGGTCACGTTTTTGTTTTCAGTTTTTGCGAAAGGACGATGTTACAGAGTGGACCTGAACCAATACCAGTTTTTGTCTTAGGCCTAGGCGTCAGGAGAAGGATCCGAACTTAATTATGTATGACTGTTATTGCATCCGTCACATTGTTTATCAACCGAAAGGTTATTTCTCAAAGATAAGTCAAATGTTCTTCAGAATATTTCATTGAAACATTCTATCATAGTCAAACAGTTCAATAATTTGGCAAACAGTTCCAATAAGGTCTCATTTGATCCTCGTAGCAACTAGACGTTTCGTAGTTCAAATTATAAAATACCAAGTAACTATCCAAATTATACTGCATTGACTGAAAGCGACATTTGTGAAGGATGAGATAAATGATAAAACATTAGTTCGTAATATACCATAAAAGGAAAATTATAATAATTTAAATATGAATACATCACAAATAGAGCTTAGTTGGATTTTGCTTGCGTTGTAGTTGCCATTTTATTATATTAACCCAGATATTTCCACTCAGAGTTAATAGAAGGAATCGTTGGTTACGTTGAAGACATTGAGTTCTTTGTAAGTTTTAGATTACGAACCATAGGGTAAAGACGATTAAATGTAAACATTTAATGTATGTATATTTTTGTTATTTTCTTCATAAAATTTTCGTTGCTTGCATTATTTTATGTTCAGCGATCCTAGTTTGAGTTTTTGCATAAAAATTAGGTTCATAATTTCATGTGACTGGTGACTTTTCATGGATTACTGGTTAAATAAATGCAAATATGCTTTATACTTACATTAGCTTTAGTTATATTTGCTGTTTTAGTAAAATTAGTTTTTATTAAATATTTTTTGGGTGCATATTTCTTTATTTCTCAGAAAGCGCTCTTGTGATGTTACGAAACGTGTAGTAATCCTTTCATTTGTGTTCCGTGAATTCACCCATAGCCCCGCGGTACTTAGTCCTCCGTGGTGACCTGGTAAACATAGTAGTACTACTGATTTTTATCAAAATTACCCTTTACCAGTCAGGTAAGGTAAGGTAAGGTAAGTTGTGACTGTTTAGTTTATTTCATTTGGCATGTTAGCACCATATGACACTTTTATTGTTTAAGGACTCCACGAATGCGCAAAGTGCGGCAACACTTACATGACCAAGCTGTCATTGTACTGTCACCAGAGGAGACACTGTGGAATCCAGAGAAGCTTCTCATGTATGTACGGCCAGTGTAACAGTAATAGTAGACTATACACGAGATACGGCTTGAGGAAGCACGTGTCCAGATCTCATCCAATAGAGTATAGACTGAACTACCAAAACTTCCAAGGAGCTTAATATCAACTGCGCAGGTTTTGACATGCTACTATATAATTTGGTTGGATTCCAAACAATGTAGTCGGCGACTGAGGCATGATAGTACTGTAATAAGTGTTAATGCAAAATCGGAAGCTGCTTCTTAGTTGAAGTGGATGAGGGTAACATAAATCATCGTACGCCACTGGTAACGCCGTCTTTGTGTACGTGTGGGCGGAAATCATCTTTCTCAAAGACGCATCATGTCAACAGTGGCGTGTGATGCTTTGTAGCTTTATACTACTCAATTTTGGTTCTAGACTAAAACGAGAAAAAGGAGAATATTCGACTTACTTCATCAACTGCTTCGTAGACTTAGCTAAGTAATTATTGGATAGTGAGAATAGTACAGAATATAGGCAAATATAGGTTTAACAGACTGATCTCAGTTATAAATCTAGCCTATGTCGGAGGTATTTTAAATATACGTATCATGCAAATATTACATTACTCTGACAACTCGAGTTAGTCGCCCTGATGAAACATGAATAAGCCAAATATTAATCTTTTAATCTCGATAATGAAATGTATACTTAAATTTATACCGTACTGATACATACGAGATAATTTGGTACTTTAGCTTATAGTATATAGTTCCTTAATTAATTTAAAATAAATGATTTGTATAGTCTCATGATTTATGAACTCTTGTATGAAACTAAATATTTACACCATGCAACCTCCTCAGCCTGGAATACTGATCTTGTATTTGATGATTTGCTTCCCTTTATACATAACTCCAACTATCCAGCAACCCCAGTAGTAGTTTTTTCTTTTATAGATAGTGTTTCTCTGAATCCTCTTTTAGGTTCCCTCATGTCCTAGTAGTAGTTGATACATCAAGATCTGGTCGGTACCACTAATCTCTTATTCCAAAACGTTCTCTACCGTTCAACAGTTTCCAGACACTTGATAATTGATACTTGAATTTGAGAAATGAAATGGAAGGGAGGGCATACAGAGGAAGGGTGTTTTAATACAATATTCATTGTTTATATTACTACTTAGGGTGATATGTACCTCAATGACAGGAAACGCTTTAACAATATAAGTTGTACTCGTATTTACACATCTTTTTGGTGAAGCATTCTTCTCACTTACAATACACTTGCGATAGCTCTTGGCATTATCGGGACGAAGTCTTGGAGAATAACTGCATTACGTCTTTTTCTGTGTGTTATTTATTATATAGACAGAGTTTCATGACTCTTCGATCATGTTCGCTTAAAGAAATTCGGTCGGATCGAGATGCTGTTGTTTTTTTGAAGAAATAATATTTACATATCTTGAATGAAGCGACGGAGGAATATTGTGATATTTTATATTAAGTATTCTGACAATCCTATGCAATGAAGAGGCAGAGAGACAAAATCAAAAGGATTAGGCTTCCGACTACTATAAAACATAAACCTCTTGATTCATACATAAGATCAAAAATAAGTCTTTCGCGCACATGTCGATGAGCCATGGGGGAGTACGGGTGAAAATGGCCTGCTTTAGGGGCCACTTATTGGAATCGCGATCCAGTGGCATAGCCTAGAATCTGTATTCGAAGTGGGAGCCGGATTCAATAGTACGAACATTTCCTTTTTGTGGCAATTTTTCAAGAGGTTCCACTTGTTCAGTCCATCATATAAATCAAGTGATAAATTGTGTTTTATTTGGTACAGTAAAACAGAATCATGTAACTTCGAATCTTCGTCTTGTTTTTCGTTTTGGGAGACAAACGGTACTTCTAAATAAGGCATAAGCTAGTAGTGAAAAGAAATAGAGTATATTTTCATTCAATATACTCGTATGTCAGATAAGGCAGGCAGAAAAAGAAAAACGTCAACTTTACAAGCACCACTAATCTAATAGCCCAAATTGAAGACGTTGGAATTCCTCGAATGAATTAAACATATATCTTGCTGCTACTGGAAGGACTTGATTTCATTTATACACTGCCACGCAAAACTAACCGGAAAAACAAAATGTTGTTCAAATTAACTTTGAAATAACTTTTTAACCTTTGGATCAATTTCGTTAATTTTTTCGTCAAGTTGTAGGTAATTTCATGGTCGACTGCCGATCTTGCAAAAAGTTGAAAATGTTTGTTATACTAAAAGGTGCATTTTGCCCTAAATTTCTGAACACCCTATGGAAACATTGGATTACTGAATAATGTGTCTTGTTTATTGCTATGATTCGTATGATTTTCTTCAAAACAGCATATATTCTTCAATAATTGAGATATTGACATGAATAAAAAAAAGAACTGTTGAGAAAATTTGAGGCTTAAAATTCTTATACGAAGACACATTATTCAGTAATCCAATGTTTCCACAGGGTGTTCAGAAATTTAGGGCAAAATGCACCTTTTACTTACACCGTGTATAACAACAAACATTTTAAATTTTTTTCGACAGTCGATCATGATGAAAATCAAATTACAAAGGTTAAAAAGTTATTTAAAATTTAATTTGAACAAAATTTTGTTTGTCCGGTTAAGTTTGCGTGGCAGTTTAGTATTGATATGAACAATTCAGGAGATTCAAACTATCAAGAGGTACGAAGGGGAAAAAATGATCCACAAAAAGTATGCAATTCACAGAAAATATGAAGTTTTGATTAATTTGAGCAAAATAATGTATCCGTAACTTGGATATAAGAAAAAAGGGGCACAGTATGCTGTCCATGAATAAAAAAATAATAAAACTAAATGTTTAAAGTGAACAATGGGCAAAAATCTGAGTCGAGAAACATTAAAATATCCAATGTGAGGCTAGAGAATAACACCAACGCCTCTGGGAAACGCAAACAACTCATAAACATAACCAATATTTACATGTGGAACGAAACACGTTATTCTGCCTTGTGGACGTATGTAGAAGTGCCTTACCATCAATAATTTCACAAATATGCAAAAAGAATCACTAGGGATACAAATAAGGAGAAGTCGAATGATAAGTTGCTCCGTCAACACGAAAAGTCACAATGACACATTCGAATCATCAATGAAGCACTTACGCATCCTACTGTCCATGCACGTTTTCAATTGTTGCGGCTTCAAAGTCGTCCGACTAGTTGTCATATTTTATACTAAGTGACATATAAATCCGAACACCCAGTTTAAATGATTTTATTTTAATAAAATTTTGTATAAGTACTTAATGAAGCATAATAAGTAAGTGATAAAAATTTCAAAATGATTGCACTGCTTTAAAGCCCTTTGACCTTTAATAATGTGTGGATGCACCCTGATGTGCTACGAATTCTCCAACGCGCCTAGGCATGCTTCTGATCAGGTGGTCAATGTCCTCCTGTGGTATCTCATTCCAGGCAACCACCAACTCCTCTCGAAGTGCTTCTAGAGTCTGAGGAGGACGTTGCAAATTGAGCAATCTCCTACCCATCATATCCCACACGTGCTCAATTGGGGATAAGTCGGGAGATCTTGGTGGCTGTGGTAACAATGTGACATCATTATGTTGAAAGAAGTCTATTGTGACTCTTGCAACATGTGGTCGGGCATTATCTTGTTGGAAAGTTGGATCTGCCAGGGTGTCAAGATAGGGTAAAAGATGGGGTTCTAGAACTTCGTGGATATAACGCTGCACGTTCATGTTACCTCTGATGAAGATTAAAGGTGACCTGGAACCATAAGCTATAGCACCCCAAACCATAACTCCAACAGTGTGATGAACATGTCTTTCAACAAAAAACTGTGGATTCCTCCTTTCACCACGTCGCCTTCTAACCCTGGCACGACCATCGTGCATGCCTAAACAAAATCGAGACTCGTCACTAAAGACAATACTGTTCCATTCCTGATCCCAGAGTGACCGTTGTCTGCACCACTCAAGGCGATTACGAACTCGAGTTAAAGGGAGGACCCAGTGTGGCCGGTATGAAAACAAGCCAAAACTTCTCATTCGTCGGTAAACACTTCGCATGCCAATAGGTCTTCCGTGTTCTGCAAACCATTCATTTGCAATGGACCTGGTAGTGGAGAAACGGTCCCTTAAGACCAATAATCTTAGGCGGCGATCTTCACGGTCTATTGTTCTACGGCGGCGTCCAGTGCCCCTTGCTCTTTGTGTACGGCCTTCTCGAAGCCATGCCTGACAACACCTAACCACAGTGTCTACTTCTTTGCACTCTAACTGCAATTGCCCGAAAAGAAAGTCCAGCTTCCCGAAGTCCCACTATACGGCCCCTATCAAACTCACTAAGTTGACGAAATCGTACAGGTCTGCGTACTCTAGACATCGTAACCGATCGTAAAGGATGTCAAGAACCAAAATCCGCCAACGTTGATTCTTTACTGCAGCTGAAATATTCATTTTTAGAGTGTTAGTGAATTAAAAAAAAGCAGTATAAAAACCGGAATGTCCAACTGATACGGCTGAAAATTTTTTCACTTGTTATTTACAGTAAGATAAATACATTCACCAACTTTTATTAAAATAAAACCATTTAAACTGGGTGTTCGGATTTATATGTCACTTAGTATATTATTGGTAAAAATTACCTAATAACATATAATTTTTCCCATCACGTCAGGTGAGATTTATTATTGAGTACATATGGATACCTTTACCCTTATTAAGATGCACTGGATATCAACGATTGATAGAAAGCGTTTTCGGAGATATACTAGCCTTCATTGAGGGATATGGCATATTTCCGACAAAGTGTATGCAAAAATTCGAATGTAAATAGATAGATCTATATTTTTTGGTAGTCGGTAGATTGGGCTTTTATGACTACAAAAACGTGGTATGGATGGACGTATCCGAATTGAACGATTTCGGTAACTCAATAAAATCGTATACACGAGGCTCGGTTCACGAAACAATGATCATTAGAGGTATCTCTTTGGAGAAAATGTTCATAAATAATTGATACGATCTTCAAAAGGAATAAGCTGCCAGTGGCTTCCTGTTAGCCCAGTGGTTTCTACGGTGAGACTTCGTTATGCAGCCAATATAATGATCAGAACCACTAAGCTGTGTAGAAGTTCAAAGATTGGACCCCTATTGCAAATCATGGGGTTTCTTCTTCTCAGTCCCCAACCTCAATCCGATCGAATTACTGTGGAATGAACTTGGACAGACCGTTACAAAACATCATATAACTAACTCAAGGTGCCCTGAAACATCTTGAAAAAGACTTGAAGGAAGCTTAAAACATCTATTCTTGAAGAAACGTAATGGCACGAAATATCATAACCCGTTGCAGCAAGATGAAAGAGAAACTAACAAAGCAGCTAATTCTTTCTTCCTGTAATTTTCTTGCAATTGACGGATCGTGCATGAACATCAATCAGTTGGATATTTCATGCAAGTTTGTCTTCAATTCGGGTGGAATATCTAGTAACTTACAAGATACCAACGTTTGATAGAAGTATTGAACGTGAAAAGCATAATTTTTGACCAAACAAATGTATAGAAATAACTTGCGTTGCGAAAGTGTTGTTATTTAAGGTACATATCAGACTAGGAATTAAAATGAACAACGCTCCTCTCTCTTTTTTCAGTTTTAATTATCAGCCAAAATGTGTCCGGCAACTTTTGCCTGGCAGTGTTACGTATCAAACAAATACAACATTAATTTCTTCAAGGAAGCAATATGGTCTTCATTTGTATTTTTATGGTTTTTCCGAAACAATTGGTTTGGTTTCTGTAGTTACTTCAATCTCTATTTCAGCTCAAAAATCAATACAAGATTACACATGTCGTTACTGCACGAAGTCGTACCAGTACAAACAATCCTATCAAAGGCATCTGAAGTACCAGTGCGGTGGAAATGTCGGAAAGTTTACTTGTTGGCTGTGCGATCACCGTTGCAACTACAAGAGCAACTTGAAGAGCCACTTAGAGTGCAAACATAAGCTGGTTTTGAACAATAGACTCATCGATGAAATCTTGGAAAAAAGGAGAATCTGAAGCTGATAGATCGGAACATCGAAGTTCTAGTAGAAACTGGATAAGTGCGGATTGTAATTCTTTGATCCTTGACATGAGCTGGTATGAGAGTTAAAGGGGACTGTTATCCCTTACAAGTAGAAATCTTACAGATCGTCCACAAATTGTTCAAAGGTAATCCACAGAATTCCCAACTGAAAATTTGTACTCTTAAGGAATGATGTCTATTGTTCCGTAAAATCATCGGCAAATCAGTGCATTTAATGGAAACCCGCTAGTGGACACTGAAAAAGATATAACGACCCCCAAAAGGAACAAAAAGTTGTCGAGCTAAAAGCACGTCCAGAGGTAAAACATTTTATTAAAGACGGCTCCAGGAAGGGACATACATATAACATGTTTGAAGGTTCTGAGGATTACAAACCAACTTACGTTTTAAGTCTCACACTATTTGACAAATGTAGTTACGTTGTACCTGAAAGCATGTCGTACTTAAATAATACAACACTATGAGTTATACCAATTTGATGCTTAGACTTTTAGATGCGTATGTGCACATATTGGTAGACTTGAGATTGGTAATAAAGTGCAATAACAATTTGGACATCCTCTTTGTACTATTTCTCCATAAATCCGTAAAATGATACTAAAGGAAACTACGCAGTTCATTTTTGACTTGCAAAATTACGATTCTGATGTCGAATTTGCATGTTGGAAGTGGTTGAATAATTCCAAAGAGTTATATTACTACCTTAAATATTTTTCAATGGCTTGACATATTTTTGATTTTAGGTCCGTTCGTTTGTGAGAAATGTGGGAATGCTTATAGTCAACAACGTCACTTTGAACAGCATACTCTCTTCCATTGCCGAAATTGACGTGTTAAAAAATACCAACGTTTACTGTAGGTTTTATCATGAATGTCTGATGTTGCATACTTACGAGAGAAGATTACCTCTTCAAGTGTGAGAGTAGTTTAGTACACTTTCCTTTAGCTAACTTTATGTGCTGTCTTTTTCTAATTATAGTTAACTCAAGTGATGTATAACATTTTTTTAAGTATTTTCTGGATATATTATAGAGGGAAACTATATAAAATATATCAAATTCTAATTAGTGTTATAATGAATGGCAACCTACTAATGTAACTTGACTTTTAAAACGAATGTGTTCTAATGCTTTGTGTATTGTAGCATAATGAAGTCTAACGCTTTGTGTATTTGCGGTTCTTCTGTGTAAATTAATTTACTATTACTTTTTCCAAATAATAAATTTGACCAATATTCATGTTTTGTTTTCAAAAATCATGTGTGTACCATCATCATAGGGATAATATATCTTTACGTATGAACGAGTATGTATTTTGCTAGAAGCGAAAGGGAATTTAAGAGTTCTCATATTCTTGGTTGATTAAAAACGCGAGATGTATCTCAAACATTTTTTTGAAAAGCTCGTAGACCAGACACTCTTGCTGCATTGAATATTATAGTTTTGATTTGATATGTGTGCGTAACGCAATTGGCAGAGATAAAATCTGGTTTTGTGAATCACGCATTCTTAATTGATCAAGAATGTATGTGTGTCCGGGTTCTAATGTACATACCTAAGACACAACGAATGTGTTTTTGTATCAAGCAAAAAATGTTTGACGAGTATCTTCCATCGAAACTTGTATCAGTTCGTGCTTTATTTAGTCAGTAATAAAACTTCGTAAGGAATTATAACTGTGTGGTGAAGTGATTGTGTATTTCTGTGTACCAAGGTACTGTATTACATGGTATATAATCTCAGGTGAAGTTTCATGTTTAAGCGTAGGAGTAATTTTTGCGTGAAGAAATTTAGACAAAAAGTTACCTGAAGAATGAATATTAATTTGGAGAATTGTTGACAATTTGTTATGACCCTGCAACATCCAGTAGTCATTGAGTAGAGCTCGCTTTTTTCTATTTGTGTTGTTCTTGTGAACACAGCTGTAGGAATCCGGTTCTACTTTAGTTTTTCGTTTAATTTTAGTATTTCTGAAATACCGTTTTTGTACGTTTGAACGTTTCCAATATAACAACTTAGAGGCCCATATCTATGTTCAAACAACAACTTCGGTTTGCCACTGGCAATGCAACTGGACAGTGTCGGCTATTCAATTCTTAGTTTTCACACAAATGACAAACAAGTTTGTATAGGATGGTACACAACCTCTATGCTAAAATTACATTAACACATACAAATATATAAATTAATAAATAATATAGATGAAACCATATACGTTGGTGACGCATCTACGTGATTTTTACTATAGGAACAAATCTTGCAGGTATTTACTAATTGAGTAGTACGTACGCCTTTTTAATTAGAAAGTCCCTTAACTTCATGATCAGCTAAGGAAACATGTCTGTAACATGATATTAAGTCACACATCCCTATGTAAGGGAAACTCTACTGAGTCGCATTCGCTACATCTTTCAACAGTCCGTGGTGGCTGACGAGCCAGCCTTAAACGATCTCTGAGGAGGACGTACAACGGGCCTAAGTGCTGTGATCTTTTCTGATCGCCCGGCTCCATATACAGAATACAGAGGCACATGTGCCGCAACATGCTGCAGACTCTTAAAAAGTCTGACTCAAGTTTTGATGTAGTACAAACGGACTTCTATAATTTCTATCGCAATACATAAAAATCATTTTCGTCTGTTTGTCTGTAATTATCCCCGATTGTCTATCAGTCTGTGTAATCTGTTAATTTTAAAGTCATGAGATTTTATGGTGCAATATGCTACGCATATTTATGTTGCTATGTTATTGAAAATATGCGCATTGGCTGTCATGTAAGTATCAAATATCATCAAAGCGGAGCGTGCAATTTAAATACTTCAAGAAATGGGCTATCAGTATACGTATATCAATGTTTGGGTGAGTATCTCAGAGTTGTTTACATATATATATTAGGAACAAAGGTAAGAGGAAAAATTAATGCTAGATGTTTTCTTCACCTTTTTATGTTCGTTTGATTATCTGACATTCGAAATCTCTTTTCAGGTAGAAAGATGCATGTCTGTGAAACTTGTAGTCGTAGCTACACTTACAGAACAGGACTTCTTCAGCACAAAAAGTACCAATGTGGAAGAGAACCTCAGTTCTGTTGTCCAATGTTCAGCTGCAATTACAAATCGCATTTTAATTGTAACCTTACCGTACACATGTCCGTTGTACATAAAGTTGACAGAAAATTACTAAATCAGACATTGCTTAATTGAATCTGAGTGTAACTTTATTAAATGATATTTCTATAAAAATGTAGAAATCGTGTTTAATACTAATAAACTGATAGTAAGTATAAACAAATTTCTTGACTATTCAAGTGTCCTCGTGTACTCAAACAAAGATCGTATTTCTTATTCGTAATTGTACATTTTTTTAATATTTAATATAGACAACAACTATTAGGATTATTTTTATTTGTATGTTACCTCCGTGTTACGGGCAATGACATTAACCGGACAATAACGTGAATGCCCAGCCAAGCTGGACAATATTGATGACAACATAATACAAGCGTGCTGTTAACATCACGTTAATCCAAGTCAGTGATGATATAGTGGAACTATATTCAGCAAACGATGTATGTAACAAAAAAATTATTTGATATCAATCGTCTTTATTTCTTACATACTATCGGCCATTATCACCAGTTTGTCAGTGAGCGCGATAAAATTACTCATTGCCATGATACTCGATATAAATTTCGTGCAAAACCTAAACTCATAAGACCATAATGAAACGATTTTATCTCTATTTGGCTCCAAAATAATATGAACACGTTAATAGGGAGACATTGTTGAAGTCATCAAATGTCCATTAAAACTTATCATCTTATACATATACACCTCTTCCTCATCCAGGCGTTGTCGTTCTGTTTATTGAAACATATTCATTTACCCATTCCTTATAACTATTGTTGCTATATTATGTAGTAAATAAATAGCTACTATTTCTAAGGTTATGTTACACACTCAAGGTGTGCTTACGATTTTTTTATTACCCACAGGCACAGTTGCGTTAATTTTAGGTCATTTTGAATGTTCAAAACAGTATAAAATTCTGATGTAATATTGGGCAAGCTTTAATTTTATAAACTAACCAGACAACGAATTGTTTTTTAATGTTCAAGAATGTCATACTCGTAATTGCAATTTAAGAATCAGATATTTTGACTTCAGCTCCAGGTTCTATTTGTGGTTCTGATTTCTTTGGTTGTTCTCGGTAATTTTAACATCCATATTACTATTTACTATTGTAGTCTTGGAGAGGATGCGATCAACTAGCTACTTATTCAAAAAAGCGGGCAAGCAGTCACCTTATTTCTTATTTCAAAATTGAACTTTTTCTGAGGAAAGTTAATGATCTATTTTGCTATTTGGTGAGATCCTCTTGCCCAAACTGTGACTGAAGTTATAAAAACAATAGATGTTCAATAGAGCATTTCAGTTACCAGTGTAGATGCAAATACAGAACATACCACGCGGGAAAAATCTTTTGGACAGGAAGCATGCGATAGGAAAAAAGAAAGAAAAATGAACTATGTACGATATAAAGTTTGTTTAGGAAAACAGGTACCCGTATTACTTGCTGTGTAGGTATTCACGTTCTTAAAAGAGCTTAGCTGTTCTAAAGTGATAAGCAAATATAACATCTCTGACATATTCAAAGCAATACCTTGCGTGCGAACAAGAATATCTACCCAATAACAATACGCGGGGGTGTATTCTAATGGAGAAAAAAATCATATTGTTTGCTTGTTGCCTTTAAAACGTCACTTCTTAAAGGAACGAGACGTGTGTTTTATATATTTTTTATTAGTATAGTTTTATAACTTCCGGTAGTTAAATTTAATCTATCTTCCGGTATTTCAGAAAAGAAATTTGGATGTCCTAACTGCAATAGGAGCTATAAGTGGAAGAAAGGTCTGAATCAACATCTCAGATTTGAGTGTGGCAAGGAACCTCAATTCATTTGTCCATTTGCACCAGAGTGCTCTTTCAAAGCTAAAATCAAATCAAGCTTGAACAGCCATCTAAGAGGAGTGCATAAAGCATTGCTATGAAGATGACATATTTTTGTATAGCATATACATATTCATTTCTTGTTCTGTTTGAGTTTCGGTGATTCGGATAATAAATGTGTACCTCAAGTATACTGGATTCACTTACAGTCATCAGACATAGATGATTTCAGGAGGAGTTCAGAGTGACAAGCCGATCTCTGCTGGATAGCTGGAAAAAAGAAGACTAGGAATGATTTCCTTTCTGACAAGAGACCTGGAGGTTATCACTGCTTGGGGACGCACCAATCTTGTACAGTTTAAGGCTTCCAAAACACGCTGCTGTACCTTGACGAACAAAAAGCGTCTTAGCGCTCATCTGGTTTTGATGGTTGGCCGAGTTCTCTCAAAGAGCTGTCCATTTCGGCTGGCCAAAGTCCAGATCACCGAGGACTTTTCTTCACATCACCTTGTCACTCTGTACAAGACCTAACCTCGAGTATTGCTCACATGTTTGGGGTGCTGCCACCCCGACTACATTATCCATGCTCGGTACTGTTCAGACGAGGGTTGTCCGACTGATCAGCGACTCTTCTCTAACGTACAGTTTCGAGACTCTTTCGCATCGGTGGTACGTCGGGGATCTAGCTCTCTTCTTCCGCTACACCAACGGGCCTTGCTCCTCAGAGCTCTCCTCCATTATGCGCCTGCGCGGTATCCCTGCCAGACGGACCCGCATAACTTCGGCCTCCGATCCGACCCGTGTCGAACTTCGTACATCCAGAATTGGCCTAGGGTATCGGTATCCTACAAGAGGAGGCTTTCCCCAAGTCTACTGACCTTAGGCATTCAAAAATCGGATTAACAAGGATTCTTCAAGATCCGCATAGCCGCGGTGCCCTGACATTTAGGCTTCTGCCCTCGCAGCTGCTTCTGTGTAAAAAAAACCCAGAAATAACATTTTTTTAAGCAGAGATGTTCAACTTTGGAGAGGTTACTAAAAACCTGTTTTGTTCAGAATGATCCGGAAAATCGGAAAAACCTCTATGGGAAAAGTAGGTAATACGCCACTTTTTCTAAGGACCTATTGAAAAAAATAATTTGACGATATCACCAACATCTTAATCAGGGGCATAGTTTAGCCCTTTTACAACGTAAAGACACTTGTTACAATGATCTGAATCTTTTAAGCAGAAGTTGATTACAGATTTTCTAGAACCTTTAGTGGGGCGTTTTGTCAAGTGACCCTCAGGTAATACGCCTCGCACGAGTTGTAAAATGCCCCACTACTTTCAATATATCTAAAGATAGAAACAAATAATACCTATTTAAAAAAAGGAAGAGTCGGATAACTTTAATGGATATTAGAGTAAGATACAGTATTTCAGTTGAAATAAAACTAAAATATACTAAGTGACATATAAATCCGAACACCCAGTTTAAATGGTTTTATTTTAATAAAATTTTGTATAAGTACTTAATGAAGCATAATAAGTAAATGATAAAAATTTCAAAATGATTGCACTGCTTTAAAGCCCTTTGAACTTTAATAATGTGTGGATGCACCTTGATGTGCTACGCATTCTCCAACGCGCCTAGGCATGTTTCTGATCAGGTGGTCAATGTCCTCCTGTGGTATCTCATTCCAGGCAACCACCAACTCCTCTCGAAGTGCTTCTAGAGTCTGAGGAGGACGTTGCAAATTGAGCAATCTCCTACCCATCATACCCCACACGTGCTCAATTGGGGATAAGTCGGGAGATCTTGGTGGCCATGGTAACAATGTGACATCATTATGTTCAAAGAAGTCTATTGTGACTCTTGCAACATGTGGTCGGGCATTATCTTGTTGGAAAGTTGGATCTGCCAGGGTGTCAAGATAGGGTAAAAGATGTTCATGTTACCTCTGTTGAAGATTAAAGGTGATCTGGAACCATAAGCTATAGCACCCCAAACCATAACTCCAACAGTGTGATGAACATGTCTTTCAACAAAAAACTGTGGATTCCTCCCTTCACCACGTCGCCTTCTAACCCTGGCACGACCATTGTGCATGCCTAAACAAAATCGAGACTCGTCACTAAAGACAATACTGTTCCATTCCTGATCCCAGAGTGACCGTTGCCTGCACCACTCAAGGCGATTACGTCGGTGTTCTCGAGTTAAAGGAAGGACCCAGTGTGGCCGGTATGAAAACAAGCCAAAACTTCTCATTCGTCGGTAAACACTTCGCATGCCAATAGGTCTTCCGTGTTCTGCAAACCATTCATTTGCAATGGACCTGGTAGTGGAGAAACGGTCCCTTAAGGCCAATAATCTTAGGCGGCGATCTTCACGGTCTGTTGTTCTACGGCGGCGTCCAGTGCCCCTTGCTCTTTCCGTACGGCCTTCTCAAAGCCATGCCTGACAACACCTAACCACAGTGTCTACACTTCTTTGCACTCTAACTGCAATTGCCCGAAAAGAAAGTCCAGCTTCCCGATGTCCCTCTATACGGCCCCTATCAAACTCACTAAGTTGATGAAATCGTACAGGTCTCCGTACTCTAGGCATCGTAACCGATCGTAAAGGATGTCAAGAACCAAAATCCGCCAACGTTGATTCTTTACTGCGGCTGAAATATTCATTTTTAGAGCGTTAGTGAATTAAAAAAAAAACAGTATAAAAACCGAAATGTCCAACTGATAAGGCTTAAAATTTTTTCACTTGTTATTTACAGTAAGATAAATACATTCACCAACTTTTATTAAAATAAAGCCATTTAAACTGGGTGTTCGGATTTATATGTCACTTAGTATATAACCTTGGAGCAAAAATAAAATGATAATTCGACACTAAAACAGTTTCGTAAAATGAGTTAGCTTCCATATATTATATGGGTGGCCCAAAGGTCAGGTCCTATGGCCCAAAAGTCAGGTCTCACATATTCCCAGTCACACTTAACCCACTAGACATCAATTCCTCCGACAAAACCAAACAGATGTCGTAGAAACAAGCTTCATTCATTAAGAAATACTGTCAACATACAAACTATAAAATAAAAAATTAACAAGTTCCGACAGGTATTCAAAATGGGAGCCTTCGACATTGATACACTGCTGTAGACGTGTAGGAATGGATTCGATAACACGTTTCCGCTGAATGGGATTCGTCTCAATATCCTCAAAAGCGTCCTCAATGTACCGCCGGACATCAGCCAGAGTGTAGGGTCTGAGAGCAAATACGATATCTTTGACTGTGGCTCAGAAATAAAAGACCATACATGTTAAATCTGGCGATCGGTGGAAGCCTCATTAACGCCCATAGTTTTTCTCCGTACTTGCTGCAGCGCCTCTTCCAAATCTTTAGCCGCCCATGTCGCTCCTAGCTGCTTCCGTTCGTATCTTCATGACATATTCTGGAATACATGTACATAGGAGCTATGAATAATATTTGCGATTTTAATAGTGAGGCAAATAAGAAACCATACAATGGGGCATATTGTAAAATATGGTATCTACAATGCCCCAATCAGATCCAAGTAACAAATTTATGGTTATGTTGTTCGACACACACAAAGCAAGAAAGCATTTTGATATGTTTTAACATGATGCACATAAGTTTGGAAAAAAATAAATAGTATTAATGGTATTTAAATTTGTTTGAAACTTACCACAAATTGTCCCCAACTGCTTACCACATTTTCCGCTTATGTTCTTTAGCGCCCGGAGGACTTTTTCCTAGGGGGTTGATACGCGTTATTAGCAAGACGTCACGAATGTCATATGTCAAACAACATAATCAAGAAATTTATTTGTGTTCATTTACCCACATGCATTTCGGCGAGATAATAATTATTATTTCTTGAAAAGCTATTTATATATTTATATTATAATATTGATAAAACTCAATGTTTTTCATAGCTCCTAAATCCTAAATGTCATAGCAACACGAGTCCGACCAAACGCAAAGGACTCACGTTGGAGTTGATAGAACCTGATTTTTGAGAGTGTCGCCTCTGTATCTCTGTGCCAAAACAGTGTGCTTGTATCAGTGGGACGCTAGTGGAGCGTTTTGTCAACTCGAGAATATTACCTACTCTTCCCGTATTTGGAGCATTTTTTTGTAATTTGCTATAAAATATTATTTAGTTCAATGCTGCACTTTCAGAAAAGTTCGGACTCTCGTCCAGATAATATTAGGTGAGCCAAACAGAAACATATGCAAATTCGTATGAACAAAGCCACCCTGGCAGAAATATAATATCTTTAAGAAAAATAAGAATCAGATTTGATATACGGTGGTTTTGTTTTAACCCTCAACTTGTGAGACTACTTTATATACTTTGTTTTTGCCATCGAACTACGTTCAGTTAGTAGTTATACTCCCACATTTTCAATGACTACAGCAATGTTTTCACCTTAAGAATAGTTGGACTTGTCCAGGTTCTCGGTTATGCAGCTTTCTTTTTGCATGGAAGATGAGTAATGATCATTACGTATATAATATGTCTGGATAGGATCACCTATCGAGAAGACATCCGAATTGTAAAACTTACCTAGCCGTAAGGTGAAAGTAATTTTACTTCTTATGCCAGTTGGCGAAAATGTAATCGCGAAATATTTCCAAAATAAGATATTACGTTTTTCGAATATTACATGACATATACATAACGAAAAACCATGTGTCTATCCGATAATCCATTATCCTGCCCCCGAAATAATTTGGAAAATTCAGGTCGGATTTTGATGAAATTTTGATACAAGGTTTCTACTACGCCCAAAATCAACCCAGTGGCAACGAAGCTACAAACAAAAATCTAAGAAAACAAAAATCGCTGAAACTTCGTTTTTAACGATTCGGAGAATCCTGCTCATTTTGCGATAATATTTTCGAAGGATAAACGATTTAGAGTGGAGATTGTAGGGGTGGGGGAAGGTATAGCCCATTTTTTTGGCGTTATTATTTGTATATTATGTTTCCAATCCCGCTTTTAAGACATTTCGCGCATAGATTTAACATTACATTCGCTTTTGAAACTAAAAATGATAATTATTATCAATAAACGCATCCAATGCAATTCTGTATTACGATTTGATACCTGAAAGAGCAATCAACTTATTTGGCGAAATCGATTGATTAAAGATACGCTATATTTTTAGATCGTCACTTCGTGTGCGATGCTTGCGGAAGATCCTATAAGTACCAGCATGGATTAAAAGAACACAAAAGGTATATTTGTGGGAAGGAACCAAGGTTTTGTTGCCCAATGGCCGGATGTTCGTTTAAAACCAAATTCAAGTCTACACTTAACAGACATATATTATGTATTCACCATACACGGGCAGATTAAAATAAATAACTTTCGTTACATTCTGATGTTTGATTTCCCACGTCAATAATGGGTGAAGATGTAAATACGGAATAGCTATGTATTTTTCCATGTAAGGCATTCTTAATAAAGGTCAAGGTTAAGTCAAGGAGTTCAAAGGCGTCTTTGAATTAAACCTAGAGTCTCACCCGTAAGGTCATTTGTAGGTCTATTTTTTAAGTCTAAAGCCGTATTTGTCACCGGCAGTTGAAAGAACGGGAAATTTTATGTCCGAATATGTATTCAAATCTAAGATTGAGCTCAACCTCAGAGCTCCTAAGAACGTCAAATGAGTGAGACTAGGTGAAATTACTATATATCTAGCTAGATTATTGATGTAAAAATTTCAGACATTTAGTAACTTTTAATAAGGGCTGTAATAGCGACCCTTGATTCAACCTTGAAAATCACCTTCAAAGCCAACTTCTTTCAGCCAGGAACTTTATTTTGGCACCAGCAAAGTGAGGCGCAATTTCAGTATTGAAATTCTTGTTGAAGGTTACTAAGGGTCTGGATCTAACCCTCACACATCTGATCTTTAGAGGTTATCTTGATTTAAGATTTCAATACATGCTCGGGAGTACCTTTCTTGTTCTTTCGACTGCATGTGCCAAAGAGGGGGCTTTGCATTAAAAAACATTTTGAAATAATTTTGCTTAAAGCTAATAAAGACCTGACCCTGATCTTTTTCAAAAATACCTTATCTGGAAATATACAGAGCCGTACCGATACTTTTGTTACACCTGCTATATCGCTATCTAGTAACTATTCGGATATGGGATCATATTATATATTGGTTGTTGATCATGATCATGAAACTCAGTGTTTAAATCTTTTTCATTCGCCCTGCCGATCGATTTGCATTCTCTCAGTAATGCCTGCAACGATTTTATGTTACTTGAATAGTGATATGATACAGAGTCACGGGGATTGGATGGTCGAGCATCACGAGCTACTAATCGAACGACCCAAAGGCTTGCAGGTTCAAATCTCCGCCTCGGAAGTTAGTTTCGAAGCATGGATATTATGTTGTGTGATGTGTATATCAAACACCAGATCGGTGCAAGATCAGCATAGGTACATCACATCATTGGAGCTGGTTTAATCAATGATCAGTTAGTAAATGGATTGTGGAGAAGTGTTGATGGCACGGGGTCTGCAAAAAGGGTCAAAGGTCGCTTAGTCGCCAGGCTTCGCCTTCCCACCACTACTTCACTACTACTGATACAGCTTCAAAGTAGATAGTGCTACATTATTTCCGAAAATGGAGTTATGAGCGAAGAAACGCATCGTTACAGATATGTGTGAATCTGCGCCTCTTCTGTATATATTTCTCAAGTTGATGATATACCAATATGTATCGTTACAATCTAGATCATCCTAAACTACTTTCAGGACCTTTCTACGAATGTGATGTATGTTCGAGACGATATACCTACAGAAGAGGTCTGCAGCAACATAAAAAATACCAGTGTGGACAAGAGCGTAAATTTGCTTGTCCTGTTAAAGGATGTTACCATAGGACACATATGAAGTTCAACTTGAAAACACACATGGTGACAACACATGGAGAATTCTTAGACTGTCAGTGAAATAGCTAAAGTGTATTTAAATCTCATGTACGCCCCTTCAAAACAAACACCTGCCCGCTCCTGGTTTCAACGGATCATAAAACCCTGAGCAGGCAGCAACAAACGGCAGTCGAGTGCGCATTTTTATTTTAACGCGGAGTAAATGAGATTTGAATAGACACCTTCTTTGATATAGCTTGATTCCACTTGTACTATACAAAGTAATATAGTCCCTCACCAAAGTATGTACAAGGATTTTCAACTTTTCGTTTTCTCCTTTTCTCCCACTTACAGGGTTGCAATGATTTCACCGAAGCAAATAACTGAAATAACTCGTCGGGGAATTAAAAAAAAAGAAGGTGATTTATTTAAAACCAAGATTTTACATACATTATGAATGTTCAAAGACATAACTGTACTCTATTCGTAGTCCATTGACTATATAATAAAACATAAAACTACGACCAAGTGCAGGATTCGACAGGATAGAACTCCTGCTCCGGGTATCGCCGGCACGCCGACGACGGCAGTTGCTGTTCATATTCGGAGCCTATATAGCATGGCTGTATACGTTTGCATGACGTCTATGGATGCAGCAGATGAAATCCTGAGCATATTTCTCCCAATGCTTCCTTTAGCCATGCTTCCTCTTCAGTGATGTCTCCTCCCCGAAAATATGACAAGAAAGGGCATTTGAATATTCAGGCAAAAGAAATTGTCCTTAGCGTTTATAAGAGCGAAATTTTAGAGTATCCTGAAATGGAAATTCATTATATTATATGTGTGACGAACAAAACAGGCTTCTAGCCTAAGACAATGTTCAACATTGTTAAAGAATATAACAAAAATTGTCACACAAAATGCTGCATTACACGAAGCTGTTGGATACAGTTGATAACTTTGATCGGAATGCCATCAGACGCAAAGACCATACATTTTTTGAAAGGCTAGAACTCAGGCTAAAACCTACAAAAAATATAAACACAAAATATGTGTTTGGGAAGACAATTGTGAAAACTAATTGAGGTTTTTTTCGGTTCCAAGGGATTTAAGTTTCGAATGTACCATACCAAATTAGAAAACGCACTTTGGACAGCTGCTGAAGAAGCTGTTGGAGATAACAGTTGATCAATGGTGGGCTGTACTTTTTGAATAGAATCAACATTCTGTTGGAATTTCCACCAATTTAAAGCTTTAAATCATTCTAAGGGTTTAATCGCTTTAAACGTTTTTTCACAAAACAGCTTAAACGTTTCGTTTTTTTAAGAAATCGTTTAGTTAAATAAACGGGTTATGGAAAACGTTTCTTAAGGAAACCTGGTGATTAAACTCTTAATTCCTACTTAGGACAACTCGAGGTGCATAGCATCAAATTCGCATCGAATCCTGAATCTAATACATAGGAAAGGAATACTCACCCAAACCAGGCATATGCAATCTTTTTGAAATTTTTCTCTTAGGAGACCTCTGAATAATATGTCGTAGGGGAAACTTTCCATTTTTGTGCTAGGTTATTTCAAACGAATGGAACTTGGTACACTCAGGTAATTTGGAACACGCAAATTCTAGTAAGGTGTCCAAAGGCCACATTTCAATGAGCTCAATTATCTCTTTGGATTTAACTCATCCTATTATATCGAACTTCACCATTGGGAACCAGGAACCGGAGACTGAAAAAACCAGTTGTCCCAAAATTATATGTATTCTCCCGGCTTAATTTGAGATGAAGTATCAAAATATATCCAACATAAATATTACCACTTTTTTATCTACATGGTGGCATAACTAGAATTTCAATGAAATGTTTCGTTTTTTGTCCTCCATCATCATATTTAGTTTTTTTTGTGACATTGGAATTTTCCATAGGTCAATAGAATGTTTAATCTTGGATTCAACATTAACCTTGTAATATTGTAATGACTGAAAAACAGTATTTCTTAAGTAGCATTTGAAGTTCAGTGATCCTACAGTTTTTTTAAACCTTCCGATTTTAATGATGTACATAACATGATAAGATTAGTATTATAAAACGTAAAATGTATAAAAATTGATCGTTATGTAGTTCGTCTTAACTCATGAACATGGCACTAACTTTTTATTCCTTTTTTTCCATATTTGAATATTTATAATGAAAATATTTTTAGAAAGTGGTAGGAACATTTAAAAGCGAGTGAAGACGATGTTGCTGCAGGTTGTTCATACACATTTCGCATCCGTCATATCTAAGCCGATGCATACAATACACCTTGCACTTAAATAATCTGAAGTGACATGTAGGTTGGCTTCATCATGCTAAAAATAATACTTCTTAGAGTCGATAAGGGAGCATTGGCGTAATCGAATAAGTAGGTTATAAGCTGTAATTATCAAGCCAGCTATGGAGATTTTAGTCTAGTTTTTAGCCGAACTTTTGCAATATCAATCTGTAATACATTGTCCATTTTTGTTGAAGTTCTATTTATGTCACCCTGTAGAGAAGTAAAAGTGGCAATGTTAATGTGGAATTTATTTTGAAATCCCGCCTCATATAAAGTGATGGAAAAATAAAAACGGTTTTAGGAAAATTGTGTTTCTTCCGCCTATTTCCACAAATGTTATCATTTTTTGTGAACCATTTTCCGAATCATCTTTCCGAGATCCCAGTAAATGGTGAGAATCGAATTTGTTGCTAGAATATAGTTGGTTAATATTGCTAATTTGTATTGGCAGGTTTATAACATGGTGCAAATACCATACATTTTTGATATGCTAGTGCTAAATAACAAAAGGCATGATAGATTTCAGTACATACTAATCATTTTGCAGGATATCCAAGATAGCATGAAGCCATTATCCTTATTTTAATTGAGAAAATCATTGTTGACATACGATTGAAACTACCAGTATATAACATATTCAGTATGATTTAATTTAAATTATACTAGACATTACTATATCTTGATTACTTCGAAATTTGCAAACTTGGATAATCGTTTTCATTGTTATCCCTTACTTATCCCACACGCCCACGTCTAAAACCACCCATGTTCTTTACTGAATTTTTTGTGTTTTTAGTATATGATTGCACCACCTGCGGAAAACCTTACAAACACTACCCGTCACTATGGAGACACAAAAAGTACGAGTGTCAAAAAGAACCTGCTTTCCGTTGTTTTTTCTGCAATTACAAAGCCAAGCAGAAGGTCAACCTGAATCTACATATACTCAACAGGCACAAAGACAAATTCATCAATTCTACTGAAACGGTTGCAGCTAACTATTGTTTGAAGTTTGAGACATCGAAACACACACCATAAGACTCAGGTACAAGGAGTATAGTTTACATGGATGTATATCTAAACAAAAAAGCAATTTAGCATTTTCAGGTATATGTTACAAGATAATCTCTAAATAGTGGCTCATGGAACGATTTTTCGAGTTACGTTGGGTGAATTACCTGAACTAGGTTACGTCCATCAGTTTTATAAGAGATTGAACATGAAGAATCAAAAAAGATATGCACCTAAAGCTCTCTAGTGTTCAGGCAAGCTTGCCTATATCGTACCACTTTTTGGTTTTTATTTTTTCTCTTAAGAACTGTTAGTTCTAGTTGATTTTTTTTATTCAGAACGATAGATTGGACTTTTGTACACATGAAAACAATTTTTAAAGTTTATTATTCTATTCAACTCTTAATAAAATTAGAGTTTTTGTAAGAGGTTACAAGAGGTACGATTCAGGCAACGAGTTACTTAAATCGTACTACCGGGTTCCTAAATCGTACCATCAAGCTCTTAGGTTTTAATATTTATTAGGTAAGTAGTACAGGCATTTGTTGGCACAGAAACAAAAACAAACTGAATATATATACAAAATCAGTAGTTTTATTAAGTAATTTAGATAAAAGGAACATTTTAAATTATGAAAATAAGTTTAAACACAGAAGTCGCCCTTAAGTCGTGATAAGTCAGAACACATTTCATGTGCCCATGCACACTTTATCATATCTTCAACTATCTTGGCATATTGTGCAAAACCAGTCATCTGCATTAGTCTCGATTATAATTTTATCTTCTTTATTAGAATGCTTAGTCTTTTTAGTATTGACTTTTCGGTTTGAAAAAATATCTTTTTTGGCAGTCTCTTTAGCCTTCTTCATTTCATCTTTTCGTGCCTTTAACGCATATTTTTCCTCGAGCTTATTTTTATAAGGGCTTTCTGTTAGTATTGCCACTTTTTGTGCAGCCCTTTTGGCCCTTTCACCCAATTTTTTGACAATTTTTAGTTTTGGTAGTGGACTTGCTTTTCCAATTAAAACAGTCCTACTATCTTTATGTGGTCTCATTTTTTCTTCTTGTGTTAGTCTACTTGTTGATTGGATCGGATCTTCCTGGACAAGATTGGCTTGGTTTTCATTTGCCACATCTGTAACTTCGCTAGGAGTATTTTCCGTCTCGGGTTCAACAGTGTCTGGGATCACTATGTTTTCACTTGCCACAAAATCTGTGTCAAAAAAAACGTTTCGGTTTACAGGCCACACCTTCGAATCCATTTACGGCTTTGCTTGTTGTTGCAGAGTTTGTGTAAGCTTCTGTTAACAAAGCAGCTACTTCAAACTGTGTTACCTTTTGACCAACATTTGTTCGAAGCCAGTTTGACATGACCTGCATGTAGCTTGACTCCACGGACTTAAAAACTCTGCAACCTATGGGTCGTATGCCCCGGAAGTTGCAGTAATATTATGACATTTTCTCTAGCTAATATTATGGCCTCTAAGTTTTTAGAATGGGTAGTGTGTCCATCGAGCAAAATTATGCATTTTTCATGTTTACTTGGTTTCACAAATTTAATGAAATTTTGCAACCATTCAAAAAATAATTCTGAGTTCATGTAACCGCTTTCACTGGACTGCACAATACTACCAGGAAAGGTTCCATTTTTGAGTGCTGCGTACATACGTTGTCTTTTGAATATGAAGATGGGAGGAGCATAGGTGCCTGCGGCATTGCAACAACATACCAACGTTGTATTAATGACTTGCTCACCACTGGCAATAAACCAACTTGATGTTTTCCTTTAAGAGCTAAAACTTTTGGTGATTTTCTTTTGTACCGTCGAAAAACCTGATTCGTCGAAGTTGTAAATGTGAAAAGCGTCTATTCCATTTTCGTCAACAATCTTTACCAACACATCGAAACATTCATGCACATTGGTCTTCCTTTAGAGAGCGCAATCGAAATGTTCTCTGGTTGACGTAACCTAAGCTCCGGGTGCCTGGACATAAAATTATACTCGTAATACCATTTCTTACCAGCAATTTTCTTCTTATTATTAAAGGGATTTGGTAGATTTGGATAGGCTTTTTTCTCCGTGTATAAAAACAATACATACCATTTTTTTGTGTAAAACAAACGAATAGGTAGGTGGATTTAAACGTTAGTCATTATAACGAAATGGGTTCCCCAAATCGTACCGGTACGATTTGGGAAACCCAACGTGGTACGATTTGGGCAACTTTCAATAAAGAGAAATAAACGAGACTCTAACCTTACTTACCACACCTAATTTGAAATTTAAATTTTGTACATGAAAGAGAACTTCCTAAGCTATAGAACTAGAGAAAATATTCTGTATAAATAGTACTTACCGACAAGCTACAACCTTACGTAATCTCAACAAAATTAACATCAAAATGCCCGTAAAACTTTCACTTAATTTTGGGACTAAGGAGAACACAATCCATCGAAAACAACTCTACCCCTGAACTGACATTTGATGGGGACGACATCTACGGTTAATCGTTATACTACATTTTACCGCCTTATTTGAAGTATCGCATTGGTATGATTTAGGCAACGCTACGATTTCGGCAACTTTCCCCTATATGTAATATTGAAGGATATGTTTCAGGAAGCAAATTTATATTTGTTAGTATCCTTGTGTTATGGCATTGTGATTCTAAAAAGTGTATAGATTTTTGTACCAAATATAGTTTATATCGTAGGACTGAACCTTTGCCTTCCTCTTCAGATGGGATGTGACATGAATATAATATAGATTATAATTTGTTATGTTCGATATTTACATTTTTGTACCGCATTTTTTGCGTTTTTATGTAATATATTCACTTGTACTGAATTATTATATGTTTCAAAGAGTTAATACTGGTTTTGCTTCAGACAAAGAGATGCCTGAAACTCCTTTAATAACCTCATCATTCCAAACTACCTCTGCAGTGTTTAAAAATAAGGATTCCTAAAGTTACCGAAAATGATATCGAAAACGAATTATAATTCTAACCGGTGAAATGATGTATTTTAACAGGTAAGATGAGAATGACATAATATTATTTTATTATTTTAAGACCATACTTGTTCTAACAAAAATTGTTGCAGGTTTAAAGCCAGATTTGAAGTACAGCTGCTTAACATGTGGTAAAGCCTATAGACAATACTGTTCCTTGTGGAGACATAGGAAATTCGAATGTCAGAAAGAACCACAATTTAGATGCCCCTATTGTCCATACAAATCTAAGCAAAAAACTCCTCTTGTGAGCCATATGATCATTAAACACAAGTATGGTGTCGATATCCAGGATTAGTGTCAATAAATTGATATTTTTCAAGAACAGAAGACTGGAATAACGCTTATTCTAAATACATTTTTTTGTTTGAATTTTTATGACCATTTTGTATTACAAAATAAATTTTACCACTTACAATTAGACCTTACATTGCCTATATACTCGAAAATATTTGATACTGAGTTACGATGATAGTGAACAGGCGCAAACCGATTATCCTATGTCAATGGAACAGTTTTTCCAAGTTGATGGTGTAACCTAAAGTATGAAAGGAAACTAGATTCTGCGTAATAAAGTGTATTCGAGAAAAACGCGGAAGTATTTCTATGGTAGAAAGTCCATCAAAGTAAAACAACAAAAAGGTTCCTATATATAGGGACAACAATGCTTCTTTAGCTAGATACCGCGTCTAAATTCCTATACCACTGAGAGACTGAACAAGGACAAAACATAAACATTGTCCAAATAATGCTTTGGTGAGTTATACTTACTCTCTTGATACATACAAAGGTTCACTAACCTCAGAGTATTTCCAAAGTACAAGTGAATGGACAAAAATGTCTTAAGACAGGCGATGTAAAATTGAATAGCTTATCCGAAAATGTAAAATATCTTCCGAAATTGTGGTGTAAACAATATTTTTCATTTTCGTCTGTAGGGGTCAACATTTCCGAATGGTTATGCTACTGGTGCTGTCTTTGGCATAAAAATGTTGTATGCATTGGCTATGATGTCAGTAGTTCATGTACAAAATATTTAGTCAAAATCATAATATACTCCAAAATTATAACTTCAACGCCCTGTATTCCGGTAAGCCCACATTTAAGTCACCGTTCTTGGCAGATACGTTATTAACGCCATATGGAATAAGTAAACAGATCGCGTCTCCGTACCATGGGCGGATCTTAATCTTCAGTGCATCTGATACTCTCTCCAATACGCATGAAGTGGGTAACAGGGAACCGCTGTTTTCATTCTGTTGCTGGAAATACTCTAACAAATTCTGCACGAGATGTCGGCCTTCGCCATTGATCGTAATTCCGGGCATTGTATAGTTTATAGTTCATATTGGAGATTGATAACATTCAACCCAAACTGCACGCCGATGCCAAGTAAGTTGTCACTTTGACAAATATGGTTAAAGGGTATTCATAAGTAACGACAAAGTTTTCGAGACAGAGACACACAACTAAAAAACGTATGTCTTTGAGCTTACTGAACAAACGTTCACATACAGGGGTATGAGGCAGATGGAGATACATAAAGGGATACTGGTAGTCTTACTTTGACCCGACAAGAACAGTGACTACAACTATAGCCATGTTTACATGCACATTTCTTCTTTTGGTCCACTTTCAGCACTAGAAACATTGCTACGTTTTCTGAATCACCATGTATATGCAAATAAGTCGAATGCCGAAGTATAAAGGTAATGTGACAGATACGATCAATGGTGATCTTGTTTAACCCTTGCAAACAGAAAGGTGTTTAAGTTTAACGTGCGTATTTTCACCGAGATCTTTCATTCGAAAAGTTATTCGATCCTAATATTCTGGGTATTGACGTTAATGGGTGATTAATAACGTGAATACCCAGCAATGATGTTAAGAGAGTAATTCCAGCGTGTTGTTGTTATCATTAGTTTTTAATGCACTAAAAATAACGAATTTTTATGCTGTTCAGTCTGAAATTTTTGACAGCGATGGTTGAAAAAATAAAGTAGAATAGAGTTTTTATGAACCCTACAGTGATCCTTGGTAAATTGACAGTTCTGACAACTGACAATCATTACAGGTTACTCATGTTTCTATTTCTCGTAGAGCTAACCCTTGAAGACTGGAGATAGGAGGTTAAACTACGAAAAGGATACACGTATTCATGTGAAGCTGATCCTGTCGCCAAGGATGATGAAATATAGTGAGCGCAGAACATGCCGTAGAGCAATCTTTCTGTGCATTTCACTCACGTTCCACCATGCTTTGTAGGTTTACTACTTCATGTTTTATTAATACTATCCAATATTTATCCATGCAACTCATCCGAATTATCAAAATTCGAGTTGTTTACAGTCATGATGATAGCCGCAGAGAGAGAGAGAGGGAGAGAGAGAGAAAGGTGTCACGTGCCCAAAACATAATATCCATTTTCTACGCAGTGTACACTCTAGAGAGATGCCTTATGCACAGCACCTGAAATTAATTTGCGGGGCACTGTACCATTTCGCTTCATCGTCGACATTTTTGGCTTAACCCCCACTCCTTGCGTTTATCCTCCTATCTCTAGTCCTCATGAGCTAACCCCAAAATTTCAATACCTTGTAAAACTTTTTCATGGAAAGACTTAAGTAATATTTGTGCTATGATTACTCCATACCGTTGAAGAAATGGGGCTTGATTCTAAATGAGTTTCGACAGTTGAAATTGATTTACATGGCCTTGTGACGATATACTTGATTCGCTATGATAATTTTGACATCTGATTATATTTATCTTCTATATTCAAATTATCATGGCGGAGTCAAAATTATCATAATCACGTATATCGTCACAAGGCGCCAATTGAAATCAATTTCAACGGTCGAAACTCATTTAGAATCAAGCCCATGGATAAGTCTGGAATCATATAACCACTCTTGACCATTAACGCGAATGTTCGGGCAAAGAGGATGAACTGGGGAACAACATTGCCGGCCCGCAATGAACATCCACGTCAATGTCCGGCCATTGCTTGGAACAAATATGTGTAATCTGCGTCGATAGCAAAATTCTCCCAAGACACAAATCTTCTAGCAGAAAATAGAATGTATTATTAACAATTTTTAATGAATGTGTTGACATGCAGAGCATTATTTCAGGGTTGGATTACTTTTGTGACAATTGCGGCTCAAGGTACAAGCACCAGAAGACCCTTCTTCGTCACCGGAGGTACGAATGTGGGGTGGAACCCATGTTCACCTGTACAAAATGTGGCAAACGATTCAAACATAATTCCAATTTGAAGCAGCATCTATCAAAGAACAGATGTTTTAAAAGAATTTATAATAATATTTCCTGAAACTGTGAAAGATACGAACTAGCTTCTGCTTGCCAGCAAATCAGGATAGAGGTGCTTTAAGGCCTCGTGAACTACAGAATACGCATGTTCCAAACTCTTCCTGACAGTTCGCGGCGAATCAAGAATATTGTGTTGTGTTCGAAGGTTTTGTTGCTGACGTTTATGAGTCTTAAAGCATCTACTGCTTAACTGCCTGAAACTCTAAATGTAAAATTTTTATATATAAAAGTTAAAAAATCCAATGTAATGTGATTTTGCGTGTTACTTTTTGTACATGTCTATTGAAAACATTGATGATATATTGTATATTTTATGTATGTATATTTTTATCAAATTAAAGATGTATACCTTTTCCTAACTGTGAAGAAAATATTATTGGTTTCGATAACCGAAGCAGAAACTACCGCGGGTGCTGAATGAACGAGCTCCACAATACTCTCCTCCAGTTTCTTAATGCAGTACGGTCAAGTCAAAAACGATCAATGATGCCAGATTGTGTGTCTAAAGTCCTATTTTATCAATAATCCTCGGATCAAATTCGACCAATCAGAAATTCAACACCTGGTTCACAGATCTAAATCTTTCCGTGGGTCACAATTGACCGATCAGAAAACGTTCTTGAAGTAATGGATCTAATGAGCATACTTGATTAATTCTAATACTAGTTCTAAAACTAACGAAAAATTATAAACTTTGTATAAGGAAGGGATTCCATACCCATATTAGATCAAGAAATTTTGGATAAATCACCTGGACTAGTTAGTTAATTTCATTTGACCCCAGGAACAAAATTTGCAAGGGAGCAAATCGGACCATTCTGAAAGAAATGTTCAAGACCTCGGCCAATGGAAACAAGTCTTACTGCTTGAACCATGAACCAAATTTGATGTATCACAGCAATTACTTTCACTGAAAATAAATATATTACTACCTACCTGAGGTAGATAATTTTGTGAAATAAGATATTTCAGGTAAGAGTGAAAAATATTGCTCAAAACCAGTAACGTAATGAGTTATGGTGTGACATGTTTAATTTTGCATGGCTCTGTCTGTAGAATACGATGGAGGTTACACTTCTGCCAGATGGTACAAAAATAACCTTTTTTTCACTACAAACCCGAGACATCACCATTATTGACCGCATTGTCTCATTGAGAAGTAGCAGTTATTTCACTAGGTAAATAATGACAACAAAAATGTACCTAAAGAAATAATATAAAATGTCTACTGTTAATTTAATTTTGTCAGTTTGATAAAATATTTTAGGAATAGGTAATTTTGAGTATATCTCCTCATGTAATTCCTCTTCTTGAATACCCCAACAATCAACATAATGTTTTCTACCTTACTCCGATTAAATGTACCAGTCCAAATCTAATCAGTGATATGTCGCATTCATTAGTTTGAAGTTGTCAATTTGACACTAGGTAATTAGATATCTTGAAGTATTGTAAGATGAGCTGAAAACGTCATGATTATGATGTAACATCAAATAATTTGTAATACACGTTAATAATAAAAAAAAAGTATACATATGTACCTCGTTTGAGAAGGTCCTTATTGGTCTCGTACATGATTTTCAAGCTACTTGAAATTAAGTGAAGCTCAAGTCAAGTATTACATATGAGCAGTAGCCAATCCAAGTAGTTTTTACGTCTTTCTGCCAAGTACTTGCGAATTCAAGTAGTCTTGATATAATTGTTGTAATATACATAAATTCAAGTGGATTATAAATACACAACTTAAAGACAGTCTTTGTCACAAGTTTCAGATCTACATACTGATAAACTAATTGATCATCGTATAACAAATAACATAACGATAAAATTGTAAACTCAAGTAAAATACAAATAATGGAACTGCCAACTGGTCAGATTTTGAACCACACTCCAGTATCATAATACCTGGGGAAAAAACGAGGATAAACTGCATCCTTGGACAATGACTGAAAACAACATATTCCAGAGGTTCGCAATGGATGAGCGAGTTCAGTCCAACAAAATCGAATAGATTTTTTGCTGCCAAAATTGATTAGTGCATACTTTTGACATATTTGTCTACCAATGCCTACCAAAGTAACAGCGTTGTATGAATATAATAACAATACTTACCGGTGGAAACATGTACCTCGATTAAACACACGAACATTTTATAAAACAACACTGAATATACGAATTTAATGACAGGACTGTTAGAAAATTGTTTTATGTCAAGTGCACTTTGATCCTCACAACAGACTATGAAAATTAGGAGACAAGCAAATCCTCGACTGGTCCCTTCTAACTAGCTTGAATTCGTTAGTTCAACCAAACTGCAGCGATGCCGTGTTTCTATGATGAATAGAACTATCAAATATGACAGCCAAGTGGAAACTGACAAAGCTATCTCATGGCTACTGCTATTTGGCATTAAAGTACTGCACCATTGCACGGCATACAGGGTTTGTCCGGAAAATAATAGGACTGAGTCGAGTTAAAAAAATTTATTGAGCCAATCGTTACAATTCTTTAAAAACTTTCAAAATAGGCTCCTGCCAGCGCGATTTCCAAGCATTGAAGGCGTCACGGAAGGCATTCTCCGGAATAGCTTTGACAGCCGCGGTGCATGCTGCTTGGATCCCCTCTGTCGTCTCAAAATGCTTGCCTTTCATCGGCCTTTTCAGGCGAGGAAACAAAAAAAGTACGGGGGGGGCACATCTGGGCTGTAGGGCGGCTGCGGAAGCGTTGGGATGCCGGCCTTGGTCAGGTAGCTGTTCACAAGAAAGGCGGTGTGAACCGGGGCGTTGTCATGGTGCAACTTCCAGTCGGCTGCGATGTCTTGTCGGACCCGACTGACCCTTCGTTTGAGTCTCCTGAGCACTTCCACGTAAAACTTGGCGTTGTCGGTTTGTCCAGGAGGAACAAATTCATGATGGACGATGCCTTTGATGTCAAAAAAGACAATGAGCATCGTTTTCACTTTGAATTTGCTCATTCTTCCCTTTTTTGGGCGAGGAGACGCCGTCGTGTGCCACTCGGAAGAATGCCTCTTTGTCTCGGGATCATACTCGAAGATCCACGACTCGTCACCTGTGATTACGTTATTCAAAAATTGGGGGTCACTTTCACACATGTTCAAATTTTCTTGGCACACTTCCATTCGCCGCAGTTTCTGGTCGTCAGTGAGTACTTTTGGGACCATCTTCGCGCACACCTTGCGCATGTTCAAATGCTGTGTCACAATGTCATGAACCACAGATTTTGGTGAATTTAACATCTGGACAATTAAACGAATACTTAGTCGACGGTCTGAGTTCAAAACTTTGCGCACACGACTCAGATTATCGGTGTTTGTCGAAGTCGAAGGTCTTCCAGCACGGTCTTCATCAGCGACCTCTTCCCGGCCCTCCAAAAAGGCCTGGTGCCACCGAAACACACTTCTTCGTAAAGCAGAACCTGGGTAAGCCTGCTTGATCATATCAAACGTCTGTCGCAGAGTTTCACACAGAATTTAGTAGCGCACCTCAGCTCTAACGAACGCTGCATTTTCGGCTTGCACCACTCACAGAAACACGTCGCGCGAAAATGCCTGTACTGACTCTCCAAGTGCTCGGAGACAACTGACCAAGTGACCAGCCGCTCATTCGTTAGCTAGGAATGCCCTCTACCGAATAAAGTCGGTGCGCGCATGCTCCGAAGTACAGTCATGGCGGAAGAAAATGAGTCCTATTACTTTCCGAACAATCCCTGTATGTCCAGCTGTAGCCACATATAAATAAAAAAAAACTCGATGTGTAAATAGCTAAGATATGGCTATCGGCTGTCACGATTGACATCACAAGTAAATATTATCAATACTAATGTTCCCCTTCTTTCAGTTTACTACATCGACGACAAAGGGTTTTTCATATCTCCAGATGGGAGGTTCGTATGCCACATGTGTAAGAGATCATATAAGAGAAGAAGCCATTTGAAGAGGCATATAGGTAACGAATGTATCCACAGTACTCGGAACTATGAGTGTAATTTGTGTCATAGAAGGTTTAAGCAGAAAACACATCTGGACAGGCATGTGAAGGCGGAAGTTTGTTTGAGATACAAATAGCATAAGGTGTTGGAAATAACGATTTTGATGCATTTTGAGGAGGAAAGAAGTCGTTTTGCTGTGGATTTTCCAAGATTTGTTTTGATCAACACATTAACTACAGGGTGTGCCAAAATATGTCTTTCCAATTCCTGAAGAGTAAACAATTTTTAACCTGTGAGATATCCCTTTTAAAAGTTGCAACACTTTGAATTTCATTATCTCCGTAATATAGGATATCCCCTGAATCAATATAGTGTTAGCTTTACGTGCAAGAATGTGAACACGCCAGCTATTTTGCCAAAATTGGCACATCTCTACGTCTAGGATACAATCCCACACTTTCTTAGTCCTTCCTGGTGGCTTAAGTATAAAAAAGCATGTATCTGCTGTCTATGTTGTCTTCCATGTTTGCTATCCGCCTTCTGTTTCCTTAAGAACTATACCGTACCGATGATTCCAAACAAGGATGAGGTGGCACCGCATATGATTGGTCACAGAGTCGGAAAGCAAATGTTTGTAATCTGTGTCTGAATTGAAGAGGTCACACCACTGTAACGGCCTATATGAGTGATCCTTGTCATGTTTTATTTCTGTGGAAGAAAATGTAATAAGTGGTGATAACTATTCAAAAATGTCGGCACCACAGCCATTTCCACAAGACACACACTCTGCGAAAAAAGGTAAAATCTTATTAATCACGTCTAAAGCTAAAGAGATACTTAGGGAAAAAAGGTAATTTCGCAATAGATAATGATTGAACTTATCAAAAATCCTTTATGTACTTCTCATCAAAATGATGTTATAAAAAATTCCAATGAAAAAACTATTTAAGAGAGTTATATGGTGTGTGACGTTTTGAAAAATTGCGTTTCGCGAAAAACGCGACAGTGCCGCTATTTTTGAATATTTTCTAATGGTAATTTTCTCCTTTGTTATTTAAACATTATTTTTGTTACAATTTGATCCACAGAAAAATACAAAATTACTTTCCTTAGGTCGTTACCCCTTAATGTCTAAAAAGTGTGCATTCACGTCCATGTACCAACTACATAAGTTATGCTTATTGCTTGTTGTGTTTATACATATCGTCGGTTGTCGAGAAAATTGACACAAATCAAAATTCTTGAATTTTCAGGAGAGCGATTTGAAATATTTGGGAATAAGGCATTTTTTCCCTCACAAGGTAGATCCATTGGAGGTGGTGAATTAGGTGCTGTGAGTTCTTTGCCAGATCCTCAAAGAGAAAAAAGAATCAATAGTAGTTCAAGTAGCTTCCATTTTTTCAAACATTTGTAGAAATCAATTCAATCATGGAAAAGTTTGTCTTTGTAATGGAGCCTCTAAACGGGCAATACTTTCGTAAAATATCTCACTGGAACTATAGCAACCGTATATAAAAATATTGCAGCATATGGCAGGTTGCCATAGTTACATTAATATTTCACCAAAATATTATTCGTTTAGATTCTCCATAAGAGGATCTACAGGTTGAAGTAAATAGACATCTTCTGATGATTGTCCATATATTCCCACATTTTCTACATCACTTTTTCTGCAGACAGCCTTGTTCGTTGAGTTAGTGGAGCTTTGGTATTCAAATCCGTCACTTTCTGGAAGAAATCTAATAAGATTCTCAGAACGTCAAAAACATTGTTAAATGGTACATAGTTAACCTAAAACAAAATCATCATGTTTATTTAAAATAGCATATTAAAGTGTTGAAAAAGGTGACATATTTTTCGAGGTATGATTTAATCAGAGTAAATTTATGAAGAACACCGTCATAACTCAAAATTAGAATGAAGCCGATAAAGTCTTGTCAAAAAATAATCACTATTTATCAGAAAGGACGACATAACTAAAGACTAAAGACATACACGATAAGACTCAACTAAGATTGCTACCTACCTTATTATCAAAATCGTCATAAAACAAAATGTGTCACTTTTCTTGATAACAGAGTTCAGATCACATAGCCGAAGTCAAAATGTGTCATTTTTCTTGATAACGCACTATGTACCACATTGCGAGACGTGCTGGGCACAACTGAGGTTATGACACTTTTCTTGAGACGCGCAGGTGAATAGTTACTGAAAAGAAAAGTGACACTTCTGCTATCTACCGGCCGTTTTTCAAACTACAGTAGTGACGGTTTGTGTGATGAAAATATACACTTTTCGCCGATCATTCATGCATATACATATATCAAAAAACGTGATTTTTGAGTTGTGTCACTTTTCTCGACAACCGACGATATATACAATACATAATTTTACTTTAATGTGTCCAAAAATTGTGCCTTATCACTTCCATGTACCTAGTGTGCTATATACTAGTACATACGTTTTGCTTATGGTTTATTGTTTGTATATATACAATTACATAGTTTATATTATATACATTTATACAGAAATTAGGTTATTATATATTATACACTACGTCAATCACTCATATGTTTATATCTAAGGATATCAATTGAGCTTTCGAATTTTGTTGTTGAACTGTCATATCATATATTTTATTAACGGACCAAATATAACAAATAAATGTTGAAATTCTATGGCGTTTTTGTGTCACTATAGTGGTTATAACAATCTTTAAAGAGGAGCTGGGATTCTATTTTCAATTTTTGGTGTTACTACCTTTTATTACCTTTTATTTTATTTTTGATTTTTGAGTTTCATGCTACGGCGGCTTGTCTTTTGTCTTTTTTGTTCTTGAAAAAGAAGAGCTGTCCTGAGCAGAGTTACGGGTATTTTTTTTCAGGGTGTAGGCAGCTGTGTCGTCCAGGTGTAACTGTGTGTCGTAACAGGTGGTTTTTGTTTTTATTACTTGTGTCTCTCCTTACCGTATACACTATAATTACAGAATTCATAGAGTTCGACGAGATCATCATCCCGAAATCTTTGCGTAAGCAACTTGAGCGTGAATTTCCAGAAGCTGCGGGGGATTACAGGAAGGAACGTCCTGATTCTCTGTATTCTTGTCCACATTGTGGTAAACTCTACCGGTAAGAATAGTTATTCTACAGGCGTAACAGCTTTATATAGTATTGCAAAGAACAATTTAAGTCTACAATATCGTAAATTAAAAAAAATATATATATCGTAAAGCGATACTGACCTTGAAAAGCTTTTCTTTTTAATGATTACTACCTGATTTGATACCTCTTAATATTACAATATAAGTACAAAGTTTTAAGTATTGGGAGATCCTGAGATTATTGCCTTGGATTTGAATGGAAAAGAGTAGCACGTCTCATTGTACGCCTAATGCTTTGTGTAAGTGTATTAATATACTAATATCAAAAAAAATCCCCTCAATTCTTAACGTCTGAAAATATTCTCAGAAATAATCAGGATCCTCTGAATCGACAAAAAAACAAAGTTTGAACCATTTTTATTTTTATAGTATTTGGCATTTTTGTCCCCGCCACTGGGCCGATTTTCAAAAACTTTTTTGTCCTTGGGTTAAAGAAAAATGTACTGACTTTTTAAAAATGATGTATGCTTTTTTGCTTTAAATAGCTGACGATACTCTTTTGGCTCTTGGTATCTCTTCGTATATTACTTCGTTACTTTGTCGAAAAATTGTTAAAATAAAATCAACTTAATTCGATCGATGCACAATATTCATGTATGTCATTTTTTAACATGCAGTTAATGTAAACCAGCAACAATTTGGCAAAATATTCACAAAAAATGTTAGAAGCTTCTATGCAGACTACTGGTCTCATATTTTAATAATTTTTCGACATATAGTCAATTCATTTTTATTTTGTCCTTGAAAACTAAGTAAGATATCAAGAGATGCCAAGAAACAAAAAGTTGTATCATTGAGCTGTTCATCGAAAAAGATTTTTTTGATTCACATTGTATTTCTATAAAGTTATACTTGCGATTCGTGAAGGTAAACGTATTACATATTTAGACCATAATTATGATACATTAGCAAATTTAAAATTATAATGCGAATACCAGATTTCACAGCTTTTTACTCCCAAGATGTACATTTGTACCTAGAAAAATCACAGGTTTAAAGAGTATTTCGACACAGACATTCTTTTTCTGCTCTTGAGAATTACAAAAAAGTGCATAAGGTCATTACTTTTTTTAATTCAGTTCCTGTTACCTTATTTATTTATTCATCTTATGTTAAATCTATACTTTACAGTGCGCGATATTTTTTATATAATGATAAATCATTGAGTTATTTGAATTAGCTGCATAATCCGAAAAAAAAAACATATTTCTTTTAAAATAAGTCATGCACATTTCTTGTCAATATTATTCGTGAGACTGCCCCCGAGATGCCACAGAAATTCATAATTATTATCTTCTAGTTCAAGACTTTGACATTCTATTTCTTGAAAACCGCACTTTTTAGGATCCGTGTTCCTCTTTTCTACTTAGATTTGATTCAAGAATGCGTACTTGTAGTTTGGTCTCAGTTGCATGTCGCTGTCTCGCATTACTTTCCCCTGTCACTGTTTTATGTCACTGTCTCCTGTCACCTGTCACTGTTGCAGCGCGAAACAGATCCTGATGACAATAAGCAGTGGCGTACGATGCGCTACACTACTCTCTTCCATTTTGGTACTCTAATATCCTAACCGTTGCGGTACACAAATTCTGAGTGTTGCTTTAAGAGTTTATCATTTTTGAATGTTCACAGTTGGAAGTCAACAATGAGGCGGCATGAGCGGGTCGAATGTGGAGGCAAAGAGCCTACACATCCGTGTTTGCTTTGTCCGTACAAGGCTAAACAAAAGGGCAACCTCAAGGTACACATGAGAAAACACCATAACAGTGAGTATCCCTGCAGAAAATATGTGAGAAAGGAACCTAAGGAGGAAGAATTACTGGATTTGAGTGTCACTGGATGCAAAAAAGCAGAGCCTAAAAGAAGGAAAAAAGTTAGAGCAGAAGATTTCCTTCGTCAGGACCCCAACTGGTGCAGGTCACTTGAATCTAAAAGGAAAAGGCAAAAGAAACTGAAACGCAAGTTGCAGGATGATGAGATGTTAATAAACATAGACTGATTTTTATGTTGCATCTTACAGTATGTGCGCTAGACCGTATTTGTTTCTAGTGCATGTATACTTTCTTGGAGAATTTCGCATTTTTGTTTCATATTGAAATGTTGTTTTTATTCGTATTCAGAAAAGATTATATTAATTCAAATTCAGGAATATTACTGGGATATCACAAGGTAAGTTGTACAATAGATTTCCTACTGTTAACGCATTTAGTTTTATAGAATGACCTTAAGAAGAATGTTTTACGCAGCTAAGATGTTCTGATTGGAGAAGCCATTTGTTGTATGTTTTATGCTGTTACATTTGAAAGAGAATATTTATTTTTGTTATGGTTCTTTTATACCAATGGTTGGTTTCATTATAATTTTAAAAGATTTTCAGTTTATGCGCAAAATATTTTTCACAATTATGTTTATTTTATACTCTTTGTATAATTTATATTTATTTTAAAATGTTTCAATAAAGTGCTATTGGTATAACATTCAAGATACTACTAGATAATTCCACTTTGATCATTATGTGCTTATCAATATTAATCGATTTGTTATAGCAATCCTTCTTAGTGCGTCGTAAGCGTAAGTAAGAAATTCAGGATTATTCACAAGACTATTTCAAGAAAATTTTGGTGGTCCTTGAAAGTCGAATTATTTCGGAGATACCTGGTGAAGAAATAACAGGATAAAGTATAGCAAATAGTTATGCATAAGCAAGGAAGGTACTGGGAGCGCAAACATTTTAGACTTTTAAGCAGCGGCGTAGCTTACTCCTGAGGAGCCAAATATCAAATTTTGTTAGGGGTGGCGTCAAACTGAGCCAAATCGCAAATAAAAATAATAAAAAAAATCAAAAACGCTGAATTGAATAGTAAATAATTACTTTAATAGTTACGTATTGGCCAAGTATTGATTTTTAGAACTGACTGTCCAAGATGGGCAAATAACAAATATATACGCTTTTCCTTTACTTTTACTTTCCCACTCATTAGAGGGGTAAGATAATTTTTGAATTTCGAATAGAACAGTTACATTCATATTACTTATTTCCGTCGTTCTGTATGTCGGACAATCTTGTGTGTTGACGTTATTTTACACTCGGAACCTAGAAAACTGCTGCACGGACTTGGATGAAATTTGGGGAGCAGCATGCTGTGGGCTCAAAGTCGCTAATGCTACACACTTTTGAAATTCGTGGCGGCGGTATTATGAGCAAATAATAAATCAGCTCCCGGTTATTCCCAAAGGTCTTTTTTGTATGCTCTACAATTCCCTGAAAATTTTAATTTTTAACTCGGAATACTTATTTCTGACTTACATGCATGCAAAATAATGATACCCGTTCATTGTCTGTGTGCCAGGAAGTTTCAATTTTTTACGTATTGAAAAATTGAAAATATATATGTGAATACGTGGGAGTTGAAGTCGAATTGACACAATTTTTTCGAAAAGTTCTTTATTAAACTATCTATAGCTAAAGGTTTTAGTCTTTCTAGATTTTCTGTCTCTGAAGATAGCACCAAATTATAAGATATTCATATGTGTTCCATAAAGGTCCTTTGATAATTTGAACACTTTTTATTCGGAAGAGCTCTTCCTGTCTATTGCAGTTGTAATCTGGTGGGTCAAAAATACGAAGCATGCTATTATCACCTAGCCATACTATCCAAAGATTTAGCGCTGAAGAATTGAGAGAGTGAGATTAAGAATAATACTTTGTGTTTTTTCTTTCACAAGTCAATGTGAACTGTCTTATTTATAAGGCTGATACGGTGGTTGCTACGCCACTGCTAACTTCACATTCTAGGCCATCCCTTTCAGCAAAGCAGTAAATCAGAAACATTCCAATCAAGCCGTAATTAAACTAACCCATAACTTCCTAGGCTTGTCTGGCCAATGAAACCACATTTATTGACAGAACCTGCTTTACTGTAGATGTTTCAATCACAAAGGTGATCTTCAGCAGAGTACAATAACAATATATTTTATTTTCTACCTTCTACGTGGCAGTTCGTTTATGTTTTCGTCACATTCCTATACAGCATGTTACTACAATAATCGAAAGTACACACCACGCAAAACTAGCATAGCCTGGAGTAGGTATTCCTGTTTTTAGAAAAGGACGTCCAGCCCTCCAAGACGACAAGTAAACATGCAGCTGTGTGTCTTTTTTGTGTACCAGACACGACACCCCCGTCCATCGTCCAGAAAAGGCGAAAAGCTCTTAAAAAAAGACGCAAAAACCCTCCAGAACTGTTCTCGTAACATACTGGTTAATTGTTATGCAATCTTCGACTAAAGTGTTGCATATCATTTTCTCACAGGACAAATGGCATGGTTGCCGTTAGATGTCGAAGTAGTATTTCTCGCGTTTCATATTCAAAACAATGCACTTGCCGTACCGTATTCAGAACTGTTTATACCAAACTTAGTCAATAAATGTTTATCTTGTACCTGACTTGAAATATACTTTACTTTTAATTTCGCAAGTATAAGCATATGCTCACTTTTATTCATATGGGACATAGTCATGATATGACATCTGAAACTTATCCTGTGGTTTACATGTCAATAGCCCTCCATACTTGTCTGGCCAATAAGAATGCGATAATGAAAAAAAAAACAGTCACAGGGAAGACAGATAAATAAAATATATTGTCATTGTACTGAAGAATATCACCTTTGTGATTGAAACGTTTACAGTAAAGAAGTTTCTGTCAGTACACGTGGTTTTATTGTCCATGCAAGCATGGGGGATTATCGATATGTAAACCACGGGATAAGTTTCAGATGTTACAATAAACTAACCCATTATTCTTTTTAGGTACCGGTACCTTTATATGCTCGACATGTCACAGATATTACAGGTCCAAGACAGCTCTGAACAGGCATGTCCGGTACGACTGCGGAAAGCCTCCAACATTCTGTTGTCATATCGCAGGATGCAGTTACAATGCATATCAGAAGGTGCACCTCATTAGGCATTTGCTGAAGTCGCACAATATAAAATATCCGAGAAGAGCGCCTTTTCCCGTCAAGACTGACATCGAGGTGATGAACTTTCTGCAAAATCTATAAGCTGACAACAGTGTAAATATACTTAAATCTGTACCTTTTTGTGAGTGATGAATAAAGTTATTTTGTAACAGTCTAATAACACCATACAGAAGATCGTTCCCAAATGTTCAAGATACCTACCATACAGGGTGTTTGTTAATAATTTGTAAGAAATAACTCCAAGAAAGAAATTTGTAATAATCATAGGACCGGTAGTGCTGATTTTCAACTATTTTTTTTTGATAATAACGGTTTTGTCAAGTTTTATTGATGTATAGAGGCATCGCTATAAAGAGGTTTCGGCTCTGCAAAGAACTCTAATTTTAAGTTGATCACAATAATAAAACTTTCACATTTAAATATTTATAATTAAGCCTTCATGAGCATTTTTATTATTTTTTTTGTTAATTGATTGAAGTGAAAGTTAGCAATTTTAGAATTTTTGTCCAAAATCCACCCATTTTCATATAGATACCTTACTAATTTTATATGTGCACTGGAACAGAATATAATGAGAGTTCAACTGTTTTGTGGGAGCGCAAAGGTGCAATACTTTCATTTTTATCTATGTTTCGTAACCTAGTGTGTTTTGTTACGGATTTGAAGTAGAATATATTGCGATAAAAAATACTTAAAGTAAATAATCGAAAATGAGTTTTGGACAAGAATGCCAATGTTAGGATTTTAAAAAACAATCAAGTTCTAAAACTAAAAGGAAAATGATGATGAGTGTTTAAAACACTCGTATATGTATATATATAATATTGAAATGCAAAAATCTTATAAGTGCGATCAGTTTAAAATTTCAGTTATTTCAGGGCCGAGAAACCCGTTTATGGACCTTGACACTTAACATAAAATCAAATTAGGGAAATCGTAGAATTTAAACTGGTTAGATTTCTTATTTGACGTGTTTGGGTTCCGATTTCCTTCTTAGACATGGTGTTCCGAGATTTCAGGAATAAAACAAACTGTTGCTGTTTAAGGACACAGACGTCATAGTTCGACAAGATATGAAACTTGTGTAGGCATGCATATTTGTGCTAATTTATTTTTAATCAACACAACATTTCAGGGATGAAAGTCATGGAATATCTAACTATAGAAATGACAGAACCTGCGGCAGGCGAAAAGTTGGAGAAAACAAAAGTAAAAGATGCGAAATCTGAGACAAAGTTCACTAGCGTCAAATCAGAGCCCACTTCAGAAGTTGAGGACAGGTTGAGCAGGCAGAGAAGAAAAACATGCCACTTGTGTCCACCCAAGAGAAAAAGGAAGACGTCATACCTCTGTTTACTATGCAGAAGACCTATATGCTTGGAGTGTTGTAGGAAAGTTTGTACATTGTGTATAAAAAAGGAATGAAGCTCATCCTATGATGTATTCTTGTGTTTATGTAATCATTTCTGTCTCTATTATTAACTATTTTCATACAGGTACATGTGCTACAAATATAAACATAGCAAGCGAGGAAATAAAAATTTTGGTAAACATCGCGTTAGAGATTTTTGTTAAAGCAAACGAACTTTCGCATTGATTCTCGCCTTATAACGCTAACTTGGTACGTTTTTTGCAAAAAGGATACAAAATAATGTGGCCAAGAAATCACCATTATTGGCAACAATGCCATATATAGAGAAGTAGCATTTCTCTCCCAAAGTAATGAAAAAAAAAACACCAAGGTAGATAATATTGTCATTCGAAATTGTACCATGTGAATTTTATTTTGTCTGTTTGGCAACTAACTCTTTATATTTTGAAATATGTAATTTTGAGTAAAGCTCACGTACAATACTCGACATCATACCACCTTGATCAAAAAGTTCCTGGAATTTATTAAAAAAATAAACAATATAAGTTTATTGTTCAAAATTGATACTGTCCCCTTCAAAGTAGTCCCCATTGACTGCAATGCACTTATGCCAACGCTTGATCCAGTCACCGAAACATTTTTTAAACTCTCTATTAGGGCCATCTTCGATTTTTCCATTATCTCCTCTCGGCTGCAGAAACGGGCTCCTCTCAGTGGCTTTTTGATTCGATTGAACAAGAAGAAGTCACAGGAGTTCAAATCAGGTGAATTGGGTGGTTGTTGAATGGTATTCGTGTTGTTTTTGGCCAAAAACTCACTGATAATGATGGCATTGTGCGATGGTGCCTTACCGTGGTGCAAGATCCACGAGTTGTTTGCCCACAAATGCTTGGGTTTTTGACGGATTGGTTTACGCAAACAGCTCAAACCACCCAAATAGTAGTCCTTGTTGACAGTCTGACGTTCTTTCAAGAATTCACTATGCACCAGGCGGTAGTAATCCATGAAAACCGTGAGCATTACTTTCTTTTTCGACTGGAAACGACGCGGTTTCTTCGGTCTCGGTTCATGGCTTGACCACGTCTCGTCTCCAGTGATGATGCGTTTTATAAATGTTGGCTCAGAATCAACAATGGAAATCATGTCTTTGGCAATATCTACGCGGTAATTTTTTTGCATAAAATTCAAGTCTTATGGCACCAACTTAGCTGCAACACGACGCAGAGCCAAATCGTTGACCAAAGTGCTTTGAACGGATCCATAAGCAATGCCCAAGTCCTCTGCCATCTCTCTGCCATCGCTCTGATAGTTAATTTGCGGTTGGTGGCCAACATTTTCTTCACTATGTCTACGTTTTCTTCTGTTTTCGATGTCGATGGCCTGCCGCTGCGCTCATCGTCGGCGATGGACTGACGACCTTCTGTGAGCCGTCCAAAACGCCTTTTTCTTCAAAGCATCGTTGGTGAAGCATTTTCCTAGCATCTCCATGGTTTACGTACCATTGATATTGTTTTTAACACAAAATTTAATACAAACGCGTTGTTATTCATTCAGATCCATTTTAAAAACCCCAATAAATCGTGAACACGCTCAAAGGCATATGTACTCAACTCGGCGTAGCTTTGACATCTAATAATGAAATGACGCCAAAATTCGGAGGGAATATCGGTGAAAGTTGGGCACCATAACAAGACAAACAGAATTGACAGCTCAGTTCTACTAGCGCCACACGGCGACCATTTCGAGAACTTCTTGATCAGGGGGGTATAGCTTGAAAACGACATTTAATGTTAACAAAAATAAAACATTTCTACTTTACCTTAAATGGACCGACACAATGTCAAAAAACTGACGTAATGTCACTTTTCAAGTTACGTAATACCCGTACTGTCCAAACCAAATCGACTGTCTGTTGGATGAATTGATTTCAGTTTGTCATTTGGACAGTAGGTACTTGAAATATTTGTAAAATGTGTTGGAAACGTCATGATGATGTAAAATCGATTATTTTGCGGTCATATAGTGGTAGTAGTAACAAAAAGTCCATAAATTTCTCGTCTCAAGAGGCTATTATTTCACTCGCACTTTATATTCTTCCTCGCTACGCGCCTCAGGTCACCCAGTAATGGCCCAGTTTTTAAAAAAGGTATGTAATGTGCATTTCTTTTCCACCAACATCATCGTTCATTTTTATAAGTGTAAGTTGTATTTCCTCTTTACCACTTATTTGAAAATGTGGTGATAAGTATAAAATGTGACTGCGCAGACAAAAATAGAAAACACTATGAATATGATGAAACCACATGCTCACATTTCGGTAACAATTGCTTCAGAGAAAACAAATGGCTTTCAGGTGGTGATGGCGCTGTTTGTCCAAAGTGTGGAAAAACGTACAAAAACAGCCAAACACTAGCCACTCATAGATATTTTGACTGCGGTGTCAAGAAGAGGTTCAGATGTGCGTATTGTGAATACATCACGTCCAGGAAGTTTGATGTTAAAAGACATTTCAGTCAAAAACATCCTTCCCAACAAGTCATCTATCTAGAACAGTAAACCAGTGAGCTGCTATGCAGTATGCTACCGCTAATACGAGTATTACATAACTCAATAATTCTGGGCAGGATAGACGAGACCACTGACTAGAGTTGCCCATCCAGCAGCACGACCTGACGTTAGACTTTGCCGCTTTATTCAGATTTATCCATTCATGATAATGAAATGGTTCACAGTACAAATAGAGGTACAACATGAAAAACATTCGAAAGTTGATAACATCAAGAAGTATACGGAGTAACATTGACGAACTTAGATATACAAAGTAATATGCCTTGTTCTGAAGTAGCTCAAAAAAATTTTAAATCTCTGTAATTGAAAGCTAATATAAAAATGCCTTGATATCCCCTTGGTAATCTCTTTTGAAAAGAATACAAATCATTTTTCTTTGTAATTCAAACATTATCATGCTATGGTATGTGGATGTCACACATGGCCGTAGCCTGAGCGTAAGTCATGTGTCCAACAATTAGCGAATATAATGCCTATATAACAATATCATAATTGGAAACATTTCTAAATAGTCTGAATGAGAGATCCATGCTAGTTGAGGTTCCAATACAACCCACAAAAATTTTATGTTTCTGATACTATTGCCAGTTAAGTTTATCTGTCTCATGCTAAATGTCTTCAATGTTTATTATTATTCAAGCTGAACATGTTGATAAATAATCACTTTTGGGCCCTCGACGTGAAATTCCCCAGATCTGCTCTTGCAGCTTTTTCATTTTTGTTTTTTGCGTCATTTGCAAATAGCACAAGCAGTGTTGCAGGCAATGCTAATAGATCGGGGTCCACAACATGCACTGCTGGAAGAGCAGCTCCAAATCAGTACCACACTTGGTATGAAACATGAGTTGCTTAGTACTACTGGTAACAAGCTGCTAGACATTTGTGTGGCGCAATTTGTTGATCAAGAAGGTGCAAGGAGGCCCACTCATAGGTATTTTGATTGTAGAGTCAAGAAGAGGCTTAAGGCGGGGTTCATAGGGTAATGAGATTATGAAATTTCAATAGCTAAGTGACAACATTCAGACTGGCACCTAGTTGATTAGCTTTTAGGAGCCTACACCGGAAATTACACGATTTAGTTTAATATCAAAATTGAATTGTCAGTTTGAAATCCAAATTTTCCCTAACGACATTACTTTGCGAGTCCCGCCTTGACTACATACTGTGAATATAGCAGGCCACCATGTTTAACTTAGAAGAACATTTCAATCGAAAATACCCCTCCGTACCTGTGTTGTATTTAGCATAATAAATCAAATGGCACAGCTATGTTTTTTATTCTCTCTTACAAATGCTTTTAATACCTAAATTGAAGCGCTTTCACGACGCTTGTGTGAGATGCCATTATTGAGTCTGTTACCGATATTATACAATTGTAGCATCATAGGGAGTATTTCTCGATCCCCCGCCTTACGCTTTCCCAAGACAGCGCTGATCCAGGATTTACGCTGATTTGCATATCCCATGATGCTCCAGTCGTTTTATTCGGTATTATTGTATACAGTACTCAGCACCTTGGATTAATCAAAGCTGGTATACTGATTGGAATCTCTCCTTTATAAGGTGGAGGTCCCAAGATTGAAGCCAGCTGCAGACATTTTTCTATTATTTTGTAGTGTCAAAAATAGTACTTAGCACTTTTTATATCCTGGTGCGCTGGATATAATGTGCAGGGGCAATAATGACCTTCACTAAGCTATGTATAGAATTTTTTAGAGCCTGCGGCATGAAATTGAAGTAGTTTCGAGGGACGCTACAAAGTAACTGATTCTCAAAGTGTGGATTAGACGAAATATGGACGCACACATGTTTTTTCACTTTCATCATTTACCTACAGTCAGAAGTCTAAATTTTCTTCCGATGAATGTAGTAAACAATAACGATATCTTCGGTTAGTAGTGAAAACCGTAATTTGTCCCATTTCTAACTATGTTCTTTGCAGAAACCGATCATGGTGGTGTAACATGTCCTCGTTGCAAGAAAGTATACAAGAACGCAAACTCAATGAAAAGTCATTATGCGCAAGATTGCGGCAAAGAGAAGAACTACTCCTGTCATCTCTGTTGGTACACGTGCAAAAGACGATATGTTTTAAATAGACATATGATAACTCACAAGGTTCTGCCTTCTGATGGCATTCTGTAAATAAATCACTGGGACCTCGGAGTAATATAGCTGAATCAGCTATTATGGAATACGATTATTAGATTTTGCTGTGTTATTTTGTGATCTCTACGCTTTAAATACGTATTACGGATGCACCTTAGCAGCTACAATTTTGTTTGCAAAGCCCACTCTTGGTCCTAATATCAGTGAAACCAGTAGTGCACGTCTGGCTTCGTCCGTCTTCACCAATTGCATACAACCCAGGCTCTTTAGAGATCGTCAATGCACTATAGGTTGCAACGAATGAAGATAGGTAGGTCTTGTCACCGATTTTATTAACATATATTCTGGACGTTGCGACTCTGCAAATATCATGATTTTTGAATGATTTGCTGAAAAATACTTTCTTAGACTTGTTTGTTGACATTTTTGTTTTTGATTCATTTTATTCTTTTTTCCAAAGTAGCTACATACCTTTATATTGTAACTATAAAATAAAATTATTTACATGCGATTGTTTTTATTTAGAAACGGTATACAATACATTTGATGATATGAACAATATCTCACTGCATTAGTGTGAAATATATTAAAATTATTAACATTTATTGATGTATTAGGAATGTGAAGTGTCATTTTGCTGCGACAAAATGAGTATTTCGAGCATGATGGAAGTAGTATAAGCATACACGTATACCATATTTATTATTATAATATCTGGCATTCTGACTACCTCGTCGTTCTAGCAACACCAATAGCAAGGCGTTATAGCTACTTCGTCATTCCAAAGCGGTCAGATACTTATTAGTGACCAGTATTTGAGAATCGTTAAATTTACGAGTTACATTGCTCCTGCTTGGTTACAGAGAAACTGTTTTCCCATCTTGTTGGTGTTTAACTATGGATATTACATGATTGTGTTTTTTTTTCTAAATGTTATATCCACGCATTGAGGCAACTTAGCAGACTTTACTTAATTTGAACGGTCACTTTTTGTTGGGCTTATTCTTATTTTTGGACTCTTAATTGTGCCTGTACATATATTTTCTGTTCTCTAGAGATACGGATACACCAGATTTCCTGTTATAATTGCCAATTTTTATTAGTTGCTATAATTACAAATGATTCCTATTATATATGTATCTCAATTAAACTATGTATATCATTCTATCAGTGCTAGGAAAATTATCTAATCCCGAATTCCAGGTAACTACGGATTATTTTCATCCCCTCAAATCGAAGGGTTATGTCACAAACTACCTGGCAGGTACCTTCCCTACTATCATTATCTCAAACCCTTGTTGTCGAACTTTCGGAGTATTGTAATCTATCTCACAGTCTAACATTTTTTATAATTTTCACATGATGCCCTCCATTATCATACTTCTTCAGAATGTTCACGAATGAAACTCCCTAACTGGGTGGTAGAAATCGAGTCATTGAATCTGTGTTGGTTGTTAATTACTTGTACAGAAATATGAGAATACACTCACAATTTTTTTTTATTCAAGCTTATTCACCGTATAAATGCTGGAATACGTTTTGACTTCATACGGATCAAAATCTTCGAGCTCCGTTCCCGATGGTTAAAACTAGAGAGCAATATTTTAACATTCTGCACCTTCCAGTTTATTTCTACGAGTACGAGTATTCAGTTGTTTTATATGGCTATAGGCCTAATATCACCCAAATCACACAATTGGTTTGAAAGATATTAAAAATTTCATTGTTACAAGAAATGAACTTGATCACCCTGTATCTCAGAAGGAGGAGGCAGTAAAATAACTGACATGAATTTTTTTGTTCAATCTAAAGAGTTCCATCTGAAAGTATATTTTAAACCTAATAAACCCACTAAATAAAGAAATTAAAAAAGAATACAACACAAAATCAAAAAGAGCATAAAAATAGGTGCACTTAGCAGTTATAAACTCATTTCACTAAAAATCTCAAAAGTCCATACAGTAGATTTGTGGTCCGAGGCAGTGGCGGATCCAGGGGTCCGGACACTTCCCTAAATATCAGTTTAAAAAAATGCATGTTTTCAATTTGCGACATCCCCCTCCCGCTGTTTTATTGTCATTATGAGATCCCCCCTCGAGACGGACGTGTTCTTCAACATGTATCCTGAGCTCCTCCATCCATAAGTTTTTTTTTCATATGGAATAAGCATATTTTATAACTTCGCCAGAGTCCGAGTTTTAAACCTAAGAGCAATTCACTGAGGCACGGAAAGCAAATTCATGAAGTATTGTTGGTCAGTCCGCAACCGTTCCATCCATATCGACGCCTCTGTTTGCATGAACGGCTTTTCCGGCGTTTCTAAGGCTTGTCTAACGGTGCTAAGTATGGCATTGAAAAGCATACGGAAATGGAACTTTTTAGTATACGGGTAGAAAGCACGTCGTTCGAAGTCTTTCGAATTCCCATCGGTCGTCGCGATGCGCTCAAATTCACCATCGTTTTCCTACAAACCTACTTTAGCACCGTCGGCATTTTCCGTTATAACGCAGCCTCTATTCGCAGGTCTTTCACCTGCACCGTTATGAGTACCTAGAAAACACGTGATAAGAGGACAACTTCCAAAGCTCCGCTTCGCCTGGTCGTTTTTCTTCATGCCTTTCTATAGAGATGGGATGTGCTGATTTACAATCACTTCCAAGATATTGTGTTCCAGTGATTGGGTAAACTGGTTTAATTGTTAAACGGTGTAAGTCAGGGAGATTGACCAAACTCCGGCAGTCAAATGTTGGATACAAGGGAGTATTCCAAAGTGGGAGTAGTTCTATTACCTTACGGAAAACTATTCTTTGACACTGATAGAAGAATCGCTCCCCAGGAGAGAAGGTGCGGAAGTCTCGCCGTCGTCCAACACCTTTGAAGACGAGGCTAATTTTCTGTTGAAGGTTTTAATGATAAGCAGCACCTATAAACATGTTATTTTGTTGAAAATGGAGGCATTCGCAAACTTAGTTCATGAATATCAAAACATGCGTCAAAAAGTAATAGAAAACATTCTACTGGTTTATCTACTCCTTTGTTTTGAAACATTGCCTCCTGGATAATTTTATATCTCATCACGATTTTCAAGTTGATTTTATGTTAAGAAAACGAATGTATATTATGCTGGGGGGCAGCTGTTTGGAAGGAACTGCTTTTCACCATCCAACCAGTGCACTATTTCAGAAGCTCGACTACGAATCTACCTGAAATATTACTAATATGATGCGCAATTCCGCTCGCTAATGACGTAAAAAGCCGCAGTCTGATAGTTGCAATTGCAAAATTCGCACTAGGTAGGTACTAGGCTATTCAAATAGATCTCACACCGTGAGCGGCACCTATAGAGAAATGGCGCAATGGCAGTTTTGATAATATTTGCATAAACTACTGCAATCATTTCACTATCATGGTTTGTGGGTTGCAGACTGTAAGATTCTATACAAATTATACTTTTGGAACAAGATGGTGCTGAAATACGACTGAGTATAGGAGTACTTGTTCAGTGTTGTTTGATAGTTCCGATATGCGAGAGGTATAAATATCCTGTCTATTAGCCGGAGTAGTATACAAAGAAATAAGTTCTTGTGCCACTTCTGATATGTGCCTTTATTTCTTTGGATTCGTGAGATACATTTGTGTTGAAAAATGTTGTCTTCAAGTTGCAAATGATTCGGAATTTATTTCTCGCTTTATTCAGGGCTAAAAAGATGTGAAAAAATACATGTGTATAATTTTAAAATAGTAAATGAAGCATGCAGTTAAAATGGATTAACCAAGAAAATACACATACAAAGACAACAGACATGGTTTTTACCCTTTTCCCTCCAATTCTTTGAACTCAACTTTTTCATTTAATGCTCCTTTACAATTTTATAATTATATAATTGTATTTTTCCACATTTTTTATCCCAAGGCTCCGAAGAAAATACGGTTAGTACCTATCACATTGTCCAAGTAGGTAACAAACACAGCTAGTACATACCACTGATACCTAGTACGCAGTATGAATTTTGCAAAAATCACAATCTGACATAATAAATCGCAATTTGACATAAGGAATTGCATTGTTACAGTTACGTAATAAGAGTGTCGACTACCTAGTCCATACGTAGGGTGGCGATTACCAATTCATAACTGAAAATGCAGAAAATATAGGAAATTGGTGACTCTAATTGTTCCATATACGAATGTAGTAGAACAAAGCAGTCTGAAAATTGAAAATACCTTCCCATCATTCATATACAGAACCCCTGAATTCGTAAATTTTATACGTAGTCGTGCCATAAGTTCTGTCCCATGATAATCTCATGATAAAAATGAAACAAGATAAGATATATTTATATGAAAGATATTATTTATTCGACAACATTTTTAGAATTCATAATCAAACAGTTTTATTCAAAATGTCCCCTCTTGGCCTTCACACACTGCTTCAATCTCGCGGGCCACTCATCTATCACTGCACGCACAGCTTCCAAAGGAATAGCTGCCGCTGATCGGATCAAATCCGCTTTCAGGGACTCGATATTACGGTGGGCTTTGGAGCAGGCCAACTGCTCTAGCAGGTCCCACAACTTGTAGTCTAAAGGATTGAGGTCCGGACTCCCTGAGGGCCAATCTTCCGCAGCAATGAACTCTGACACATTGCTTTCCAGCCAGCGCTGCGTACTCTTAGCCTTGTGAGCGGGGGCGGAATCCTGCTGGTAGACCCAGTGTTGGTTGGCAAACAATGTACCACTTAAAGGCTTGACGATAGGATCCAGTATGTCGCTCTGATAGTTCGCCGCTTTTGTTTTCACGCCCTGTTTACAGAAATGGAGCTGAGTGACCCCTTCGTAGGACACCCCCCACCAAACCATGACTGACGCAGGGTGGTGGCCTCTCTCAACTCTCGGAATGATCTCCGAAGCTTCCTGTGAACTCCTTGCATACACATTGTCATTTTGTCGGTTGAATTTTTCTTCTATGGTGAAGATTTTCTCATCCGTGAACAAAATCTTTCGGAATCCCCCAGCTGCGTACCTCTCCAAGAGCTTCTTGGATCTTGTCGCCCTGATGTGTCGCAAAGTGGCCGTAAGTCGCTGGCCCGTACGTCTCCGGTAAGCCCCTAGCCCTAGGTCTTGTTTAATGATGCGCGACATCGTCCGGACAGGAATCTTCATTTCCCTGGATAGGATCTTCTGCTTCCGGAGTGGATTCCTTTGAATCCTGGCTTTTACGGCTTTGATGGCTGCTGGAGTCCTTACTTGACGAGGTCTTCCGCTTCTTGGCCTGTCATCAACAGAGGACGTCTCATTGTACCGCTGAATGGTCCTAGACACAAATTTACGCGATATTTGAAGGCCGCGTAAGAGTTCAAAAATCTGACTAGCACTGTGATTACACTTATGTAAAGCTATCACTGCAATACGGTTCTCTGCCTTGCCCCACTCCATCGTTATGCTTCGAGAGATCAATACAAACTGAGGTATATGTAATTACCCGAAAAGCGCTTAATCAACTGACACCACAATGTAAACAATCGGACAAGTATTAACAGGTCTACACTTGTTTGAAAACGAGGGACAGAACTTATGGCATGACTACGTACATTTTCAATTAAGTAACATAACATTGTGTTTTGAGTTCTCTTAATTTGTATTCGTTACCCGTAATGCGAATTAGGGTGTGTGCTCCAGCACAACAAATTAAATCCTTACAACAAACTCCTGTTCTAAATTATGCCGTGTCATCCCGCAAACCAAATAGTGATATAATTAATGCATTTATTCAATGTCCCATCTCTACACCGAGACACCCAGCATGCCGTTGAACTACAGGTAGGCAGTCAGGCCGACCGGCAAGTGTGACGTCATGCTCAGTGACGTCATTATCAAACGTTCCATCCGCCTGGCGGGAACAGCTTTCTAGGTTAGCGTTACGTCGAGAGAAATTGGTCGAATTTTCAATACGAACGTTTCCGAAGATTGGTGCGGGAAAATCCTATAGTTTTCTTCATAGTTGGACTGTTAGGTGACTGCTTTCTTGTGTGTATCAAGAGTTGTGGGGTGTTTTGTGGTGATAAATCGCGGTAGCTTGATTCCGACGTAAACAAGTGAACCTAACCTCGCTTTCTGACATGCCGCGCAGGTCTTGGGTACTTCCATGGTTTCCCCCACTCATCGTTTAAAAACGTGTGCTACAGGGTGATCTTGATGGAGAAGCAGCTGTTCTAGGACTATTCACTTATTTGGTATTGTTTTATCTTAATTATGTTACAGAACTTTGATAATAGAGTTATCGAACATATATTATTTGAATGCCATGTTTTACCAATTTAACATGCATATTCAGTTTCTATAAGTGTGTAGGGTCGTTAGATACAGTTCCATATACAGGGCGACCCAAACTCTTTTTAAATATAAATGCGCAGTCTCATATAGACTGCTGAAAATTGCAAAGTTGACATGTTCCTCTTTTGGAGTTTAGTGCTATATTATTCTGAACATTTGAGGAGAAAACTGTGATATTATGCTAGGCATGTCAAGGGATTAGAGTTAAAGAACGTTATCTACAATTTTATAAAATAGGGATATCACACCATGATTAGATTCACTGTACTCAATTTGGTGTTCTATGTTCTTCTTATGGATGATTTTATAAAAATTGTAGATAACATCTTTTGATGCTATGACTAATATTACAATCAAAGTGGTGTCACTTTGAAAGTAGAAGAAAATATTTATTAAAAAACTTGGAAACTGTCGACATGATATCAAAATAATAAGAGTTTTTCAATTTCTTTAACCCATTAGCCTTGCCATATTATCAATAACTTCAAGCAAGTGTTAGAGAACCATCCCAGGACCACTTTGAACTATTTGGTTTACCTAAAATAATATTTACTTATATCAGTGACGCGTAGATGAATTGGTTCCAAAATAAAGACGCTTACATTATTTTTCAACAGTTTCAGTTATATTCGATCGATTTTGACAAAATATATGATATACCTTTTTGATCAATTTTTTGATGTAGGTAGTACATTTAATAGTTATATAATTCAGTATGTACTGCTATATTGTTTGATTGCTTGAATGATCGAATAAATGCTACCCTTCCCGGTATCTCATCTTGATTATTTTGTAGATAAGGACTGGATCTGTATAAACTGTAACACAACCTTTAAACAGGAGAGTTACCTGAAAAAGCACATGCGGTATATTTGCGGCAAAGATCCGAGATTCAGTTGTCCAGACGCAAACTGTCCCTATAGGGGCAAAAAGAAATCCAATCTTCAGTCGCATATCATCAACCGGCATAGAGAATTGGCAAAGACCATGTTTCAATTCCTAAATGATCCTGACAGTTTTTTGCCGGAGTATCAGAATTCGCTTTAGTTACCTTATAGTCGCTCTACACGATCCAATAAATTGATAATTTTTTTAAACTTGATTAAGTTGGAGTGTGTAAATACAAAGTAACGAATAAATTGTCAGATGAGAGCTTGTTGTAATTTTACGTGAATTTTTTGGGGGACTCTAGTTCGTTCTGGTTATTTTTCCTAGAAACCAACCTACCTTATTTGACGCGTTCAAGTTTTGTAGCTTGAGATTAAAATTATAATTCTTACAGTTTGGCTTAACACTTTAGTTCTAATTTAGGATTTAATATTCTAAGGGAAACAATCAGAATGTAAACCGCATTTCACGAGTATCCTCGTGATTTGACGTCTACCGAGTTGAACAGACGATGAGCAAGTGACATCTTTGTATTAGTCTGAAACGTTGGTTTGGCAATAATGAATCGGGTGTAAATGTAGTAAAACTTGCTTGTAGCGATTTTTATGCACATGGAATTTTCTGAATAGAAGTACAAAATGAATCTGTAGTGTGCATAAAATAGAAACAAAATGCGTCTCCGTCTATCTAGCGTTGACGGATTCGTCAGAATTATGTGTTATTTGTCGATGTGGGGAAGATTACTAGATAATCAGCTGTTATGCTACGCTAATGGATACTCGTGAAAAATACTCTACTTTCATTTTTCATTTGTCAGGTTATGTTTTGGTATTTTTTCTCTAAGGTTGATAACCTACGAAGTTACTATAATATGTGTTGGTATGCCTGACTTGAATAAATTTAATCATGCAAAAATTTCGCTACGTGTTATGTTGAAGAAATTGATCAATTTTTCTGACAATTTATTCGTGAATTTATTTAATTGTGTAAAGCGGCAATTATATTGTATGTGTGTGATTCGTTAATATTAGTATATATATTATAATAAAGGATTGTTTTGAGAATTATTTGCTTTATTCTGTAATACTCGCGGAGGCAATAATTAGCAATACCTATGGATGGTCATTCCTTGAAAAATTTGAGTTTAGGTGTAGAACACCTGTACTAGTATAAATAAGTTTTGAACAGGTCAAGTTAACAACCAGTTCTTTTGGAGAGAAGTTCCTGGGTACAAATTCACTATATTTTAAAGTGATGGAGCGGCAGGCTGTCAAAGTTGAGCGTTTTGGTACATTGATTGAATCACGTATAAGTCAACAAGTAATCATAAAAACCGCAATTATAGTGTATCTTCTTTTTCAGGAGAGTCTATATAAATGTACAATAAAATATGGGACATTGCGTTCAAAAGAATGGACAGAATTATACATTATCGTTTGGATGAAATATCTCATGCTTTATTTCTGAAAATCAAATTGATATACTTTATAATAGCGTTTTGATAACACAGTAACGCTCAAATTTGACAGCCAGTCTTATACCTAGTAGATAGTAAGTTATAATGTACTCATACGGAGCTTCAAAATGCTTCACATGAGCCCTAACTCCAAATAAGAAAAAAATGTTTAAAATGGCGCCCTACCGTTGTCTCGGAATTTTCAACTGGACTTTTACTCTAGAAAATAGTGTTCATGCAATTATTTCAACATTTCTAATTTCAGTTTGCCGATTCAACCCGTTCAAAAAATAAAGAGCGGGCACACGCTTTGAGAAGTACTTCAAACACAAATTCCGCTTACTTCCTTCCAGGTGTTTCTAAAGGAAACAGACAGCCAGCTGGATTAGCAGATCTTGAGAAATACTAGTTATTCACTCTCGATGAATTGCTTGTCGGTCATTGTAACATTGAGATTGTTCCTTGAATCAGTTGTGCATATTTTGCGCTCGGCTGTTTTATATTCAGAATGAGAGCAGTACCACCTGGTTAACTGGTTTTTCTGATGTCAGGGACCATTATCTGTCCAATTTGTTTCCAGGTTTTATGTTATGTGCTTCAGTAATTATTGGTTAGTTGTTTAATGGAGATTTTTATGCTGTTTTTTTTATACTCCAACTACCACGAAGGCCTAGGGCCTAAACACCCATTGGGTACCGTGGGGCTATAGGGGGATACAGGGGAAAGGGGGAACGCCACACGGACTCTGCACACATTCTAGCTCCGCCTACGATATCCGCCGGGTGGTACCTCCACGTTCGACAGTCAGAGACCGTTTACCACCTACGGACAATCACAACATCCATAGCCAAGAGAAAAATTTCTCCTGGGACGGGTCTCGAACCCGCACACCGCACGGCGACTGATCAGGAGATCGAAGAGTCTACTACTGCGGCCACCGCTGCTGCCTGTGATTCAGATGTCTAGTTCACGAAAAATAAAAGGGAATATTTCAAGATTTATTAATTATGCATTTATTTGAAATTTTCTTCTTAATACATAGCATATACAATTTTCAAACTGTTATGGTTTTCAATGAGAAACTTTTATTATAATAGTCAAATGAAATGTTCAAAAACTGATCTGACAAAGAATGTAAACACCGGGTGTTTCAAATTCGACCCTCACCATTGGGACCTCGGAAACGGTAAGAGATATGAAGTCGTTTAAATGGAAGCAGTTTCGTATTTAGGACCAACAAAATGCCGATTAGAAAGTTTCGAAATTCAAAGTACTTCCGAAGAGAGACGGAAAACAGAATTTTTCCAAATTCGTTACAATTTTACTCTGAAATTATTCGTAGTGGGAATTCAAAATAAATTGCACATTAACATTGCCGTTTTTCCTTCTCTATAAGCTGGCAAAATTAGAATTTCAATATGACGTTTCGTCTTTTGTCCTGCAGCATCAATTTCATTTTTTCTTATGAATATTGGATTTTTGCACACATCTTCCAGAAATAGTTAGTAGCTTAGAAAATAAGCCGCACACTTATAGGTTATAGATTTCCTTAAGGATTGATTGCCGTTTGAGGAATTTAAACAACAATAACATTTCCTTCTGAAACGTTCAACGGAGGATATCACATTTGCATTTCAGAAGGCTGTAAAACAGGTTTTTAAAATTTCTAAGATTTTCATATTCAATTCGCTACATATTCAAAATTTTTAATTTTTTCTGATCATTCAAAATCTTCAAAATATTAAAATTTTTCAGAACATTGAAAAGATCTGAGGATTTAAAAATCACAAAAAATTGAGTGTTTGAAAAATTTGAAATACATGAAAATTTTTAAAATTTTAAAAGTATCGAAAAATTTTGAAAATATCCTAAAAATTATCCAAGTATTAAAAATTTTGAAACCTAAAGACTTTGGTAGCATTACAAAGTCTATAATAACTATTACAACCAACTATGAAATGCAAATATCAAAGCCTCCCTTGAACGTTTCTTGAGGAAGTGTTATTGTTTCTTTAAATCCAAGGATCCTCAAGGAATGTCTAAATTTCGACCACATTGGGTAGAAAATACTTTGCAAGCGGATTACGTGATACTGTAGAGGATATCTATTGTTTATTTCGAAGTTCTATATTTGTGTACATCTTTAAACCTTTGTAAACATTTTGAAATTCCATTTTTTGCAACCGATTTGGTCCAGGTCTATTAAGTTAGCCCATAAGACTGTTAAAAACGATGTGCCATAAGATTTTCCACCAAAATTTTTAGTTTTTTCACCATTGGCTTAAAAAAATTGGAGAAAAAAATTCTGGGTTAAGTTCAGGTAGCCCAGATTTTCCAGATTATTCAAAACGATCATCGTTTTACCCCATTTTAACACCATAAAAATTTGGGTTTTTCAGGTTTATATGACGAGAAAATCCACGAAAAAATAACCAACGTCATGTGAAGTTAGCCGACAGTTAGATTAAAAACAATGAGCACACGCAGATTTTCCATCGTTTTACCATGTTTTTCTAACCTATAAATCTGTGACGGAAATCCCCACGAATTCGTTTCTTTACAACCTAAGATTTTTTTATTTATCGAACTACCTACTCTGTTTCACCACAAAACATCTTTTTCCACCTGTCTAATAATATGGAAAATTAAAAATAAGAAGTTAGGGACACATGTGATTCGCGATGATTTCCATGTAGCCTGGACATGATCCGAGAAGTTTTAGTTAATTGAGGTTATTTATCTACATGTGGCCTTGATTTGTTATTTTTAATTTTTCTCATTAGCCAAAAGCGGAAAACGGAAATGAAATGGAATGGAAAATCGAAATGATATGATGGAAAAACGATTTGTGATGATTTCCAAGTAGCCTGGACAGGTATACAAAGCTGAGTAACTGCAGGCTATCTACATGTAACAGTAACTTCTTGCTTACAATTTTCCATATTAGTCAGTTCGAAAAGGTTGTTTTGTGGAGACAAACAGAAGGTAATACGAAAACAAAGAAGTCTTAGGCTGCAAATAAACGAATTCGTGGGGATTCCTGACAGAAACTTCTAGGCTAACCTCAAGTGTCCCCGAAACATCATTTCACATTTTTTCGTTATTTAAAGGCCAGAAAACAAAAAGTTTGGATGGAAGAACAAGGTATAAGGATGGAAAATCCATGTGTGCTGGGGTAACTTCACATGTCCTTGGTTATTTTTTTGTAACCGAAAGACGGAAAAACAAAAATTGTTGGTTGAAAAATGTGGTAAAACGATGAAGAAACTACGTGTAATGTTCGTTTTAAATAATCTGAAAAATGTGGGCTTCGTGAAGATAGCTCAGGATTTTTATTTCCATTTTTTTTAACCTACTGGTGGAAAAACGAAAATGTTTGGTGGAAAAACATATGTCACATCATTTTTTAACGGCCTAGATATTTCTAGTCTAACTGCACAGACCTACTTGGTCCCAGCAGCGAGGATCTTTCGATTACCATGTACATTCGCTCAGTCACCAGAAGATGCATTGTTTATTGGGGAAAAGGTATTATTACTTCTATTCAATACCATTTCAGATCGCGTATGTTATAATACGATCATATTTTCTAGGCAGACGATTTGGTTGCGAGATGTGCGGCAAGTCCTACTCATTCAGGCAATCCCTCCACAAACATCAAAAATTTGAATGTGGCAAAGCCCCTCAATTCGCGTGTCCTGAGGATTACTGCAATTACATTACAAAACGAAAAGATGCCTTGAAGGTCCATATACGTACTAAACATAACCCTTATAGGAAGTGGATGAATTTACATAGAAGGGATATCAACTACGATGACGCTTGATATTTAATATATATATATATATATATATATATATATCTGTTGAAGGTGGAGGTATTGCTCTCTACATAATTTCCGTTTATAATTTAACTTGAATGTTTGCTATTTATAATAAAAAGATTAATATATTGAATCAGTATTGAGGTATTATTTTTTTTGATCGTTATAATACTAAAGTTGCACAATCCTGTTGATAACACTGATTGAAGATGCACCCCTTGAGTGAAAGCACATCGATTAGAAGAGAAGCGAAACTATTCCGTTGTGTCCCTTCATACATAATCGAAGGGAATCGTTGGAACTTTGTTGTGAAAGCGATGTTCGACGTTCAATAATTTGTTACTTCAGTACGAATCTGTGCGTGTCAAGTTGAAAAGTCAAGAATGGCGGAACTACAAACTGTTGTCACAGGAACCAATGTAATTGATGATTGAATGACAGTAAATGGTGCTAGTGTATTAGTGGAAATTGGGCCATTGTAATAAGAAAGCATCTAAACGTTCATCAGTTTTGTTAATATAACAAGTCCGTCTAGTAGACCCAAATGCTTTAATTCTTAATAAGCTATGAAATGAGGCGTTTCGAAAAACAAGGCATTATTAATTTGACGTGTGTTTTGAGAATGACAAGTTTTGTGACGTTTTAGGTGCAATAGGCATGTTTAAGAACCGACCGTTTTTCCTTCCAACAGGAAAACGCGCAAGATGTCATTTTTGTCCTAGAACGAAGGACAGAAAGACGAGAGAAGTTTGTATCAGATGCCGCAAGCCAGCATGCAAAAATCACGCAGCAACTATATGTGTTCTCTGTTGTCAAATATTATAAGTTATTGGTTTGATGTCATGTTCGAACGTTGATTGTAACGGGCAATACATATACAAGATCTTCACTAATGTTTCGGCTGCCCGCCTAGGGGCGACAAAATGTTTGTCATTGCATACTAAATTACAAAAATATGCAGGAAGGTTTGAAGCTATGATTGTTGATTGCGTTGAAATATAAATGTGAATCTAACATTTAAAACCTATCTTGTGGTTTTAATGCTGATAGAACTCCTTGCTTTTCATGCCAAATCAACGAAATCGGATAGGTTACGAGCCAAGTCTATACTTTTACGTTGCATTTTTATTACCAAAATCTCGTATTTCCAGTGCATACTTTTGACTCATATGTCTACCAATCCGTCACAAAGTGGCAGCGTTGTATCAACAATAATACTTACCGGTGGAAACATCTACCTTCATTAGGCTTGTGCCACTCTTCGCAAATTATGTATGAAGTGCCATGTTCTGGAATTGTCCAACACCACAGTTTTTTGCAAGCTCACGCGCTTCCAAAAAATAACACTACAAAATACAAATTTAATGACAAAACTGTCAAAAAGGTGACTTATGTCTAGTGCACTTTGATCCTCACTACAGGCTATGAGATTTAGGGGAAAGCAAATCCTTGACTCCTAATCCTTCTACCTAGTCTGAATTCGTTGAGCTAAATGAAACCACATGTGTAGACATTATTTTTTTATTAACGTTTCGGCCACCACGGTGGCCTTTTTCAGTACAGATCAAAATGACCATGTATTTTATAGTTATCCATATTCCAGGTCACAGTTTATTTATTTTTTCCTCTAATATACAGCATGTTGCAATAATAGCCTGAACGGACCTGTACTACACCATGATCGCACCAGGCCATCATTTGAATTTTAACCTTCATAAACCCGAGCGGGGTGCAGTTGCACCCCAGACATCAATTTTTGGTGTTATTTTCTAAGATATTTTTTTTAATTTAATTTCCTTTGAGTTATGTTTCTCAAATATGTTTCTAATATAGTATAAAAAATTTTAAACAATTTGTGATTTATTGTAACAAGTTATAGTGAGTTTTGTTCCTTGGGGTGCAGCTGCACCCCGCTCGGTATGTAACTATAGGTAAATATTTTGCATACGCTGAATACTAACTGGGGTATAAATAAACCCCAAATTTTTCAAACGACGGAGATTCCCAGTATCGTGACGGCAACACTGTCGGGGAATCCCAATAGCGGCTATGTATAACGTGTCCACGCAATTATTGCATTATAATCTTAGGTTTCGTGTGTGTCGTTACGTTTGTAGTGATTGTCGCCTACGCGCTTATTAAAGTGAGTGAACCACCGAAATTTCGAAATGAAAATAAGCTAACAGACGAAGAACTATTGGCGATATTAGAAACGGATATTTACGACCATTATTTTAATGATTCGGTACTAGAAAATGGTTCAAGTGATATCGAAGAGACTGATATAGTGACTGATACTAATGAGATAGATGATGTTTTGCAAGTTAGTGATAGTGAGAATGATTTGGCAGATTCTTCAGCTGTAGTTGGCCAATCAATAACTTATACAGACAATCCAACTTATACTTCTAAAGATGGTAGTGTGTGGGCAAAAGTTCCACTTACTGCGAGGACAAAGAGAAGAAAATGTAATATACAAACTGGTCCAACAGGTTTGACGAGATATAGCTCCCAATTTTCCAGCATAAAAGAATCCTTTGAACTATTTTTTTCACAAGATATTATGAATGTGATTTTATCGGAGACGAATAGAAAAGCCGAATCATATTATGCAAGAAATGGGAAGGCTTTTCTCCTTTTGTGCAAGAGGAACTGGAAGCATTTATTGGTTTGCTTATTATTTTTGGAGCCTGGCATGCTGCTAAAGAGCCAATATGCGTATTATGGAGCCAAGACCCAACTTTATGTCGACCTTTGGTATCATCTACTATGTCTCGCAACAGATTCCAACAAATTATGTGCTTTCTAAGATTCGACAATTTTGAAACAAGAGAAGAAAGAAAACGCACTGATAAATTTGCCGCAATCAGAGATGTCTTTGATGTTTTTGTATCTAATTGCAAGAAATCTTTAAATCCATCTGAACACTTGTGCGTGGATTAGCAGTTAGTTCCGTTCCGAGGCAGGGCTCCTTTTCGGGTTTACATGAAGAGTAAGCCGGACAAATATGGATTAAAAATTTGGGCCTTGGCTGATTGTAGTTTGGCGTATACAGTGAATATGCAAATTTATTTAGGTAAGCTATGTCCTAGAACATGCAGATATTATAGATTTTAAAATTTTAGGCAAAGAAGGAAACAAACCAGAGAAAGGTCAAGGTCAAAGGGTAGTGTTAGACCTGGTAAACCATTTATCTACAGGATATGGGATAACTACTGATAACTTTTTTACCAGTATTGAGTTGGCCAATAAGCTCTTAGATAAAAACATTACCTTGTGTGGAACACTGCGTAAAACTAAACCTTATATTCCAAAAGAACTACTTCCAGCAAAATACAAGAAAGATTTTTCAAGCATGTTTGCTTTTATGGAAAATAAAACATTAGTTTTTTACGTACCAAAGAAAAATGCGGCAGTTATCCTTTTATCAACAGAACATAACGATGACAGAATAAGTGGAGAGGAATGTGACTATAAACCGGACATCATTTTACACTACAACAAAACTAAGGGTGCAGTAGATACAACAGATAAATTGGCAAAGGAATTTACCACTCAAAGAAAAAGTAATCGATGGTCGATGGTAATATTTTTTCATCTGCTGGATATTGGTGGCATCAGCGCCTATAAACTATGTATGTTGAAAAATCCAGATTGGAAAAAAAATCGTTTAGATAGGAGAAGAATGTTTCTGTTGGAGTTGGGCCAAGAATTAATTAAGAAGAATATAATTCGTAGATACCATAATGACAAGTCGTTACATTCCAATATAAAACAATCCATATTAACAATTTTGCCAGAATTAAATATTGTAAGGAATGAACCACCTGCTCCCGCTATTCGGAGACAGCAGCGATGTTTTTTATGCGACAGAAGTAAAGACAGGAAATCTCGAAAGTTTTGTATTCGGTGTAATCAGTACGTATGTGCAGAACATTCTAAAAATATAACCGTTTTTAATAAGTGTGATAATTAAATTATTATTTAAAATATCACATATTTATCTTCTTCTTAATTATCTTTCTTTATATTATAATCATTTCAAATTATTTTTTCCAAATGTGTTTGTTTATCAATGTTATAGCATACTTATGTAAAAATATATATTTTTTATAATCAGAATGTGTTTATTTTTTGAAAATCTTTAATTACAGTAATTAAATAAGCCAGAAAAACGTTGGGGTACATTTGCACCCCACTCGGTATTTAACGTAAATTTCTGACCACGGGTTTATGAAGGTTAAGATGGCACCGCGCAAAACCAGCAAAACTAGGACCTGTGGTAGCCATTCCTGATGCCAAAAGGTGTTGGTGTTGTTTTGGATGTTCTAGACACGACATCTGTATTATTCATGATACTGTTTCTCACACTTCGGATCCACGATCCATAAATATAAAACATTTTATTATTCCTCGTTTTGATTTCTACTTAGAACAAGGTCAAGTTGTGGATGAAATGTCAGTAAAAATGTAAATTCAACATATGTAGTTCACAACACTAGAAAGGCATGCAGTTCTAACATAAATGTTGTTTCCATAGGCGGTTGAAATAAGCTAGGTGATTTTATGTCTTTTTTTTGCTGAAATATGTGTGTATCACTTTTTTGGCATTTGACACCTATTCTTATAGAAATCCTTCATTAGCGGTGTTTTATTCCAGATAAAAGGTTTTGTTGTGGTGACTGCGGGAGATGGTATAAACTTCAAAGGTCACTGAGCAAACATAAAAAGTTTGAGTGTGGAGTTGCAGCTCAGTTTCCTTGTACCGAAGAAGGATGCTCCTATGCAGCTAAAAGGAGAGATGTTTTGAAAAGTCATTTGCTTCACTATCACCGTAAAAATGTTTGGGATTTATGTCTTTGATCACAAAACTTCGCATCGCCATTTTTAAATGAATGCAGCTTGTTATATCCAGCTACACGAGTTTAATATATGCACGACGCATTTCGTCATGGTGTGCAATGTCATATTATTGCTCATACCACATGTATACTATTGTTTATGTTTAGTATTTCATTTTGCTTAAAAAATATCAAAACTCAGTAAGAAAAGTAAAGGTTGAATTGCCATGCGTTTTATACTTCCTCTTTGATCGCATCAAAGATTTTGACTACGACATTGTATTTTTTTCATAAATGTTGGTGAGCCTAAAGGATATACTATGAAATAAAGAGATGTCTGGTTCACTTACATTTAAATCCGTTGCTTTTGGCAAACGAAACGGTGTTTGTTATTTATTTCTATTGTTATATCATTCAAAATATAAGATTTCAAAATTATTGGCCAGAAGAGATGTACCATAACTGGGTGAACTTACCTCATATACGTACTAGTATAAGATTCGTACAAAATTCCCGAAAAGTTAGGTTACTTATTTTATTTAAAACATCACTAGGATATCAAAGCAACAGTTTAAAGTAGCTATCTCACAAGCCATTGACACTACACGTCAACTAGAAGCTTAGTCTTGACGTGTTATACGTAAACAAATACAAATGATATGGAAACGTTGCAACAAAAATTAAATATTCGCATCCTACAAAACTGAAATGAGTTTCAGCTTCAGATCATCACTGCAAGTTGTTATTAGCGCTTATAGTTCATCTGATGGTAACTCATAAGACATATAAACAAGCAACATCGTTATTTTTATTAATCAATCTAAACATAGTATGTATTTTGTATGAATACAGTTTGATCAAACCACCGAGGTCTGTAAATAGAAGGCTGTAAACATGGCGTTTCAAGATATCGAAAATTTAGTACCTTGCACATTTCACGTAACTAACCTCTTGTACATTAGACTGAACTTATCGAGGTACATGATTTTTGTACAGTACTAACAACCACCTTTGCTTGGTATTATTTATTTCTTATTTTATTTACTTTATTTTGGTTTCATGTTTTTAATTTTTTTTGTTGTTTTTCGTCGGCGTTTTAGGATATATACCGCCCTTAAGAAGACCTAAAGGTCAAGGAAACTACAGATGTATTTGTGGAAGGACATACTATGAAAAGAAAAATCTCATGAGACACCAAAAGTTGAAGTGTTTCGTACAATTTGAGGAGTACACCATTATACATTGAGATCGATTATGATTAAAAAATTTTATGGGGTTAACAGTGCAAAATCGTATTTCGTCGTTAACTTCCTATTCAGACTTATTTCAGAAATATCCAGTTTTTTGTAATTTACTCCTGATACCGATTCATTTTTAAGACAAGCTGAGGGTAGAAGACAGGTATTTTATTAGTAAATTCTTTGTTATATAGTATATCAATTTGCGATTTGAACATAGGTATTATGGAAACTAGAAACGGACAATATCAAATGACCTAGCCTGTAGAACTTCCTCAAATTTTGAGTATAGTCTACGTTTTGTTAGTACTTACGACTGATTTTGGAACATTGATCTTATTTTTTCTTCTTCCTGCTGATTGTTCATTGGTGTACTGTTTGGAATATTTTTCGAGCTACGTTGATATAGTTACATTCCGCTCTAGACAATAAAGCGGGGATATACATATACATACATTTTTTGTTAGTGCTTTATTTATTTGTACTTAATCATTCCAATAATATTTATGTTTTCATCATCGTTCATGATGAGGTTTTTCTTGTCCTACTTAAAGTAAATTATGTTGAATCATTAAGCACAATAGCTGAATAGGATCTATTTGTTTTCCGTCTCTGTGACTATAGCAAACCAGATACAACGTTGCTTTTAGCAAGCGTATAGGTTTAGTCATTGGATGCTTTGTAGTTTTCTGTTACGAACGTAGGGGTCAGTAGTACGGCATTTGGGGAACTGCTTAGGTGGCAGTGTCACCTCTGTACGCCAATCTTGATGAGTAGACATTAAATCTGACTTTCAAAATTATTGCTTAGGTTATATGTCTTATTTGGCACTAACACCTGGTTATGGACGATGATGATAGCAATATGCCTGCTCAGATATATACCAAATATCTACCTATGGTAGAACTTAGCTATACACCAAATCTAAGTGAATTTGTAGTTTTACTTTTTTGTTGACATGTTTACTTTCCATTTTTTATAATTTATATTATTTGTTATCATATATAGGTTTTTATTTTAGTTATGCGGTGGTTGATAAAATGGGTTTTAATATGACTGAATCAAAAATATTAGTACAATATCGTTGGACGAGTATATTTTACTTTAAATTTTATTTGTTGTTGATTTAAGGATTTGTGCACATGGGGTTAGCTTAGTTATATCTTGTTTTAATGGTTTAACTATGTACTTATTTTTATGGATATTAGTACCTTTTTTGATGGTGAGGTGATACACCAAGTATGACGATATATGGCAGACAGTATTTTTTGCAAAACATTTTAAAAGGCATGTATATGTCTAGACCACTTATCAGATTTAAAAAATCTCATTCTGAGAAGTGAGTTTTTCCATTTATTTTAAACATGTGATAGGTGAAGACTGCCATGCAAACGTATAGTTCTTTTCACCATTTTGAGCGGTCACGTCAGCAATCTCATACGAAATAAGTAAACAGATAGACCAGCTGGGAAAATGCTCACTGCGCAAACCGAACTTCAACACAGCTGTTACTCGTTACTGCTCACATTAAATGCGTAATAGGAGACGTGCTTCTCATTCACTTTTTGGTAATATATGCTACATTTTTACCACAAACCATTGACTTCGTCCATTAACTGTATCTCCAAGCGTTAATTACTATATTTGTGATAGTGTCAAGTTTAGTTGCAGAACAGTGATACGTTACCATACAATTTTCCTGACGGATAGACAAAACTAGAAACGTATGCTTCGGAGCTCCCACAAACATGAAAGTGTTGGCAGTTTTACTGTAACTCGCCAAAACCGCGAAAAGAACTATAACATTGTTTTGAACTGCGGACCTACAGTTCTTTATACGGCGTTTGGCGATTAATTTGCGTAACTGAACTTTCCTAAGGGAAATTGCACCCTGCGCAAGCGGACCCGTATCGCATCTGCTACTCGCTTTTGCACACGCCCATGACCAGCAAGTTGTCATACTGACAGTGACAAACATAAATGTGGAAGATACCTACGTTGACGGGAAAATCTCCATCTCGGTCAGACAAAGCTAATAAACGTATGTGTTCGAGATCACAAAAACAAACGTTAGCGCATAGAGGACGATTGCATATGTATGTGTGAGGGAGCCGGATGTATGAAAATAATTATTGTAGTTTGACCCGCCAAAAGCCGTGAAAAGACCTATAGTTATTTGCTAGGTACCCCTCTACAGACATAGACAAAGAGTTTTTAATGGAGTATAGTGCAATAGGTAGTGTTCCGAGTTGGTAGTGAATGTCTGTTGATATTTTGTGTATTTTCAATAATATTTTGGATTTTGAAACTGTTATAGGTTCATCTGATTGACTAAAGAAACCATATATTTAACTATGAGTTAGGCAAAATATTCTACATTAATTTCGTACCTAATCATAATCATAAAATTATACCCAGTTACATTAGAAGTGTTACACCTAGAAAAAATAATTTCTTCAATACATGACTTTGGCATTGAGGTAGTCTCACATCAAGAATGAAACGATAACATTCTCACGAAATTTGTTGACAAGTAATAAAAAAATATTAAAGTGTTGGACGACCTCGCAGCTAAATACACTCCTGTAGACGCCTAGGCATCGACAAAATGAGATGATCGATGTCTGGTTGTGGCACCACATTCAAAGCAACTCGAACTTCCTGGATCAGCTATGACAGAGTCTGTGGCGGATGGTGCAAAGTGGACAGTCTTTTCCCCATCATATCCCACACATGTTGGGGGGATTTAAATCCAGTGAACGGGGTGGCCACAGCAAAACATTAACGTCTGCTTCTTGAAGAAAGTCCCTAGTAGGACGTTCAATATAGGGACGTGCGTTGTCTTGTTGAAAAAGGACGTGTAGACGGTCTTCTAGATATGGCAGTAAAGGACAGCATCAACATAACACTCAGCAGTCGCATTGCCTTGATCAAAGAGAAGGGGTGATCGGCTACCATCGGCAATAGACCCCCAAACCATTACTCCTGTGTACATGCCTCTCAACGGCAAAACCAATATTACGCCGTTCTCCATGGCGGCGTCATATCGTTCGACGACCATCTTGCGTACCTAAACAGAATCGCGATTCGTCGCTGAAGATGACATGCCAGTCAGCCTCCCAATGTTGCCGATATCTGCTCCAGTTCAAACGTTGATGGCAGTGGTCCGCAGTCAGAGGAAGCACTAACCGTGGACGGTATGAAAAAGGTCCAAAAGGTCGAATGTGGCGATAGAGTGTTGGCATCGTAACAGGTCTACATTCTTCTCCAAACCGTTGAAGAAATTATTTTTTCTGGGTGCAACACTTCTAATGTCACTGAGTATATTAAAATAATTGAAAAGCTTGATCGGGGACATTAATTCTATGAGTAGATGTATATAGCATTTAAAAGACATACTAGTTTTAAACATGTAAAACACTTTATTTTTGATTTTATGTGGTTTGACAAAATGAGCAGATGAACAAAATAACATTGATAATTATTATTAACTACAGAATTTAATTTTATTGGAGTTTCTCAATTATATAGTTATTTTTAAATAAATATTTCTCAGTGATAACTATTTATTTAACCCCTCCTGCACACTGATGTAAATCTGTAAATATCTGATAAAAAATAGAATAGGCACGTATCCATCTAACATGGCTCTTGTTCCAGGTAAAGCTCCAATAAAATTTGGCCAGATTCCCGCACACTTAGCCTTACCAATGCTTCTAATGCGTCAAAATATGGAAAACTCGATGCTATCCGCTACTCACATCAAACCTGAACCGGAGTCCCCCAAGGTATTCTGTCCTAACTGCGGCCGAGCTTATAAACTGAAGAGCTCCTTAAGGAATCACATGAAATGGGAATGTGGAAAAGAACCACAGTTCAATTGTCCATATTGTTCGTACAAGGCCAAGCAAAAGATGCACATCACTAGACATATCGAAAGAATGCACAAGGTCATAGATTTTTCGGTGGTCAAACATGAGATGCAGGAGAATGTCAAACCGAATTCAAACATTCCTGAAGATTTAGACGTCAAGAAGGAAGTACCGGATAAAAAAGACATACCAGATTCGTAGATGCTGTGAATTAGGATATGTGATATAATGGTTAATGAAAGCGATCTATACATGAAGTTCTTGCTTATTCCGCTTTTATGTAGGAAATTAAACGTCAGCTTCGAATGGGTGTACTATATTCCTATCGCTGTGTTGTGTGATTTCAAGATTTTGATGTGATGTGCTGAAACATATTCAGTCTAAATCGCTGTAGTAAAACGCATAACAAAATTTCGTTGAAAAATTTGGTATGAACTTCATGTGAAGTTTGCCGATACTATTCCTAGTTGCTATTTTATAATATTTTTCTACTAACGCTTTTTATAATAGAGACCTATCGACTATTTGATTTCCATGATGTTTGAGGTGTAGAGCTCAATCCTATAACAAGTTATGAAATGACATATTTCTGGAATGCCGATATCATAAAATGGATTTAATCCTGAAAATCGCGCTTGCAGACTGATATGCGTCAAAAATCATTTTTGTCGATGCTTTAAAGCAACTAAAAATACCATGTTTAAGTAACTAATTACATGGGGGTGTCTAGGGGTTCACTACTTGACTTGATTTTCAAGCTACTTGACTTGAAATCAAGTCAAGCTCAAGTCAAGTATTAGATATTGACAATGTAAATTAAGTCAATTAATTTTGATATTACTTGATAATTTTGGTAATATAAATACGAGTATATTATAAATACACAACGAAATGATTTTGTTACAGACAAAATACGTATTGAACACAATATTTTTTCATCTTGTAACAAATAAAAGAACGATAAACTCAAATAGAAAAAAAAACAACAAATATATAATTTGCCATCAAGTATCAAATATACTGAGTGACAAAAGAAGGTAAACATCTACGTATGTTTATCCGATTTTAATAATTCTTGGCATATATGTTCAGTGACCCTTACTGGTAGAATGATAAAATTTTCAGCTTGATTCGTCAACTGACTGTAGAAGCTGGTTCTACAATGTGGTGAGGATGATTTTCTATTAAGGTGGTCGATATCCTGTTGGGGTATCTCATTGCAGGCTATTGCAACTTTGTAGTAAGAGCTGCTAAAGTCTGTGTAGGGTATTGTAATTTCAAGAGCCTGCGACCTATCATGTCCCAGACATATTCAATTGGAGATAGGTCAGGCGATCGTGGTGGACAAGGTAAACGGTTCATGAGATGTTTATCCATGAAGGCTAACGATGCTCTGCGGTCTGGCATTATGTTGCTTAAAAATCGGGTTTTGGGTAGCGTTTAGGTATAGAATAAGATGAGGCTCCACTACTTCCTGAATATAGCGTCGGGCTGTCATATTGCCTCTGATGAAAATTGGTGGTGATCTGCTACCATAAGCAATAGCACCTCATACCATAACTCCCACGGTGTAGTGAACGTGAATATCTCTGTCAAATTGTGGGTTACGTCTTTCACCCCGTCGCCTTCTCACTCTGGCCCGACAATCGTGCATCCAGAGGCAGAAACGGGATTCGTCACTAAAGACCACCTGATTCCATTCCCGGCCCCATAGAATTCTTTCTCTACACCAGAGCAAACGGTTACGCCGATGTTGAGCTGTGAGGGGTAGCACCCAATGTGGCCAGACTGTCGTATTCGGCGATATACCTTACGCATACCAACCATCCTTCCTTGCTCTTCAAACCACTGATTAGCGATGGCTCGAGTACTATTGAATCTGTCTCTCAGACCCAGAAGTTTTAACAGCCGGTCTTGTCGCTCTGTGGTCCCTCTGTGGCTTCCAGAACCCCTCGCTCGCTGTCATCGGCCCTCCTGAGTCCACGGTCGTTCACACTTCAGTATACTGCGTAAGAATCTGTTGGTCTTCCTAGAAACTTGTCTTATCGATAGACCGGCTTCGCGCAACCCGACAATTCGACCCCTCTGTCACTTAGCTGGGACACCCTGCGAACTCTACGCACTCATGGCATTTTGAGCAATCACAAAAAGGCTTCTCAATAAATTTACGAAAACTGAATGCTACTTTATCACCAAACAATACACGCAGCCACCACAAAAACTTAACAGAAAAAGATTTTCATTTTATCACTTGTTGTTCATGGCAAGATAAATAGATATGTAAAAAATTCTTGAATTCTAATAAATATACATAGGTGTTTACCTTTTTTTGTCACTAGTATAGTTTGAAAATATTAACCTACGACTTGATCAATCCCTTGCGATGTCCTTTAGGCACCTAATCATATTCCACAAATCTAATTAATGCATGAGGTGCGCGAGCTTTGCTTTTTACTATATAATGTACAGAAAAGGATATGTGTAGGTATGGTGTTTTTGATATTTTATTCAATGTGATTTATGCTTAATCAGTCTATCGTAGTTCCATGCAATACTTTAGGGACACTAAAGTGATATAAATTTAAATTATGATGTGATTATAGTAATTCCTTGTCCTATCACTTGAACCTAACTTTTTGATATGTTTTCGAGTTCCACGTTTACAAACGCAGATATTAATCATGTAGCTATACACATATTTTCATTGTATTTTGATCGTTCAGTTCATTATACACAATATTTAAAACCAAATTTTAGTTAGAGCTGAAATTTGTGATAGTAAAATTTCGTTTACCTTAAAGCGCTATTTTTTTATATTATGTCACGGTCAGGTTTAGAGCGAGAGTCAAAAATTCAAAATTCCTCTGTTAAGACTGAAAAATGTTATATCTGTTTACACAACAACCTCCGTTGCAATTTTGTAGAAATATTCCAGAATTCTGTAATCGGCCTAAACATTTCTTCATATTTTTTTACCCTATTATAAAGCACTTAGGACATTGTGATATTTTATACTGCTTATATATTTACACCCCAGTTCCGTAATAATGCTGCCTATGAAAATACCTCTTTTTATAAAATCACTTTTTATATTTGTCGATTTGATCACTTTATTTGTAAGAATGAATATTACCTTTTTGCTGTATACTTCTGGAATTTTCACATTTCGAAAAGCTTGTCATTGTAATATTGTTTCATTTTTCCTTGTATAGTTATTGGATTCTTTCATGACATTGTCACAAGTGATTTCCAGGATTATGCAGATATTATTTTGTATAATCGATGCTTTTAGTATTAAGTAGTTATTACTTAGAACCTAAGTGAAATGCTATATCAGGTGGCCTTACGAAAATACAGTTCCTTGACAATAAACTAGCTAGGTACTCAGAATCATTTGGTAAATTGGACAAGCTCCCAGTAATATATCATAACATTCAAAAGCTTTGCAACGAGCTTTCATAATTTGTTGATGAATTAGTAAATAATAATAATAATTGTAAATCGTATTCCACTGATGCCCATCAATGCGGTATTCACCGATGCAGATCTCATTGCATATATATCAACTCTTTTATTCTAAATCTATTTTTATTTAAAATGTCCCAAAATTAGATTTGAAACTTGATCCTCTGGATGTGCATAAACATCTTATTATTTTAAATATTATTAAGACTAATAGTATCAGAATTCGAACTGGAAGAAAAGGTAGAATGATGTGAGACCAGATATACGGGGTTTCCTCTGTAGGAAAATGTGAGATAAGTTTATCCCACATTGACACTATTCCTTGTTCATGTCCAATAGCTCATTTGAACCCATTCTTATTAACTCATCAAACTCTTTTTCATATGTATTGGGCAAATTGAGGAAAATACAAATGAGTCCATCAACTGTTATACGGTCTTTTTTGTAGACCTCTTCCTTTCCTGTCAGTAATACACCCTTCTTTGGTCTGTAGTCTAACATGGGGAGAGGGTGTAGAGTTGCAAAATATCATTGAACTAGTGGTCAGTTGAATGACTCGGGTCAAGGTCCTCCTAGTCGAGAGTCTTTTTGAGGCAGACTGAAAGCTATAGTCTTGCTGGAGAGTTGTCCACGACAGTCGTTCCAACATCCATGAGACCTCGATATTATGAGAATAATGAGGCACCTCAGGATTATCTCTTGTTATTTTCAAGTGTTAAGGCTTTATTGTATTTTATAGATGAGGCAGGAACACGTCTCGTTTTCAAATTAGAGGTTAATCCATTTTTAGATTCTTCTATTAGATAGTAGTAGAGATTTCTTCCTTGGTGTCTGGCGAAGCTCACGATCAAGTGTTCTTCAGTTATTAATAAAGGATCGTTATCATTAATACATATAATCTTTTGTTTTAAGTTTTTTATGGTTCCTAGGGAAATACTTAGATGGGAGCGTCTGCAATGAAATAAAGTGATCCGTCTGTTTTCTCAACTATAAAACCTGATGATTTCATGATTTGAGTCACCAAGCAATTGGACGATTGTTTTTCTTCTTTCTTATGAAGAAGCATAGAGTTTACACTTACATTGTATTTATTATGGTGGATGAGACAGTTGGTCTTGGCTAATGGATATATTAGAGTATTATCTAGTCCCCACCTGATTTTAATTACCTTTACCTTTAAATAATATTGATAATTTGTCCGTGATTTCATCCATGAACACTCATAAGGGTCAGCCTTTTCGAAGAAAGACATATTGGAGGAGAGAATCAAAGATTCGAAGGAGCGTCGCTCCAATAGGGCTGCAACTTCTTCCAACAATAGATGATGTATATTAGACATTGATGTAGGAATATCAAAGTGTTGAGTTTTGTGTTGTTTTCCAAAAAAGTTGGTCCAACACTCTAATTTTGTCCAGAAGGCTGTTTTCATAAACGCCAATTCTCATGAACGAGGTAGATCTGGTCTCCATGTTGTCAACTCTGTATGGATTGCTGTTTCATCGATGAGTTGTTTCTGAGTTAAGTCGCAAAATGGGAGATTTATGCGAGTTACACTTTTCCAAGGAGCCTCTTGATAAAATACACATCCAATTGGATTCTGAGTTGATCCCAATAATGTGTCTAAACATTAACATAACTACTAAGTTTCCTAGGGCACTCATTTTGGTAATCATCATTGGTTGAGTTAATTTTAATGTTTACGCTTTATTTAGAAAAAAACCATTTGCATACAAAAAAACGCTATAAGCAAGATTTACTAGATGTACCTACACACGATTCATTATTTCCAACGTTACAGACTAATACAAAGATGTCACTAGTTGATCAGCTGTTGACCTCAGTAGATTTCCTTAAAATTGTTTGGTTTCTGGGTTATCAGACCTGACAGACTTACAAACTGACACTGCGTCTCTAGAGCTAAGGTCTCACGGACCGCTCTGACAACCAACGATGACTTGACATCAGTAGATGTCAAAACGTGATGGATGTTCGTGAAATAGGGCTTACAAATCACACTACTCTGTTCCAATTTGGTAGTTGTCTAAATATAGATGCATTATTAGTTTATGATATGTTACTGTTTACCTGTGATACAATACCATATATTTCCATAGAATAACTATTTTTGAACAGTTTTATGAGAGTCTATTTTTTATATTCCAGTTATACCCTATGTTTGTATCGATATTTGCTTTTATTAAACATTATATTTACCTAAATATTTTATATGAACTTGTTAAGTTTCATTTTGATAGGTGTAATACAATTTTTGATATTTTTTCATGCATCTAGTTTTTATTTGCAAGTCCTGGAGCACAAATATTTTTTCCGGAGTCTTATAGGTTCTTCTTGAAAAAAAACTACCCAACACGAGCAGCGTCTTAATTACAAGATTTTTATCTTAGTAATAGAAAAATATGTATCGGATAAAAGAAGGAACTTGGCCAGAGGTAAAACTGGGCAGCAAGTATTTTCTGTATAAGTGTCACATATAACATTTTTTTAACCGAACTAAGTATTCATCCTCATTCTGCAGATGCTTACAAAACGTGTTGGGTCTATATTTTGCATGGTTGAAAAAACCAAAAAAGGCTTCTTTTGTTTAAACAATTTGCGTTTCAATATTGACTGAAACTAATAGAAATTGAAAAATATATAATTGTATAGTTGACTTTAGACACAATTTATTTTGGTCACACATCAAAAAACAGCTTCCCACGTGGTAACAATTTAGGTATGTACGACATGGATAGCTTCATTTCAAAGTGACCAAAAAGATTACGTCTATAGGCAACTAAACACATATTTACATTAAAATACAAACATATTGAACAGCTTTTTAATTTGCACTCATACTTGATAATGAGTAAGGGATAAATGTAAAGTATTAAGATGTAAAATGAATACCTTTCAACTAGTTCTTAAGCTCAATTATTACTTGATTCACTTTCATGTATTTCTGAGTCGTAGTCAAACTTATCTATTTTTTAGGCCATAAACATAGATGTCCGAACTGTGGCCGTTCATACATGCACAAAGGTCATTTAGTCCGTCACCTTAGAATTGAGTGCAATGTTCCTCCAACATTTAAGTGTAATGTCTGTTTCAAAGAATTCAGGTATAAATATACTTTAAGGAGGCATAAAGAAGTGAGCTGCTCTGGAAAGCAATGAATGCCAATGAGGTTTGACGTAGAAATATTAATGTAGTTTACACATTTTGTCAATATATAATGGATTTTTGTTGTTAACTTGTTTACTTTATTTTCAGGGCGGATTGAGGTTGTTATATTTTGATTTGAATCTGTTTGCTTTGCGCCTCTGTAACCCTGACCAACTGTATACAACGTTGCTTCATGCTTATTAGCAATGCTCAATATGATATAGGTCGTTGGATTCAGACAAATAGAAAGCAAAGCTACTGAAAAGCTTAATGGGCCGAAGCTGTATCAAGCTCTGCGCACAAGGTACTCAGTATTACCAGGCCTGTTCACTTCCGTTTATCTGTCTCCTGGCATTTCCGAATAGTATCGTTTGTGATGACTGCTAATAAGCATAAAACTAATGTTATATGCGGTTGGTCATACAGAGACTTAAATCAGATTCAGCTCGTCCTTCGCCTATCCATGCAATTTTGCATAGCACGTGTCCTTGAGGATACATCGTATTTCGGCTAATTGACAGGTCGTCCTTTTAATGATGGGGGCGACATCTATCCGTTTATAGAAAGATAACTGCCTTTCTTTCTTGGTCGACGCTTAATGGCATCCTGTCACTTTCAGCGTATGGTTCTAAGAGGTATCAAGCTTTAGCGAATCATATGCGATCTAGCGTTTGTAGTATTGTCACCTATTCGTTGTAATCTTTTGATTGCCGTACATTTTATAAGCATCTGATGTATTCAATTGCTCAAATTGAAAATGGTCTTGTATTTTTATTTATCGACTTGTTTTATAAGGTGTCACAGGAAAATGAAACTCGAATTGACCACAACGATCATATGAATATCGCCGTTATATTCTTGCTAGTTTTACATTTCAAAACTTATGAGCTGGACAATTAATATACACTGAATAGTATAATATCGAATGTCACCAAACTGCTCTGCTGGTTGCAGATTGTAGATAACGTCTGCCAGATTCAAGTACTACATTATTTCACACAAAAAGTGTACCCAAATTTTATATTATAAATTATAGTGTGTAGCTATAAAAAAAAGTTCAAAGGGATCATTGAAAATAATCACAGATAGTAGCAGCAGAGCAATTCGGTGCCACTGGTTGCCTGTTGTCAGTTATTTACTTTTCTTTGTTTACGCTATAATTCAAGAAAGCAAGCACACTATTATTTGCATTGTTTATTGATATATTTAACACAAATAAGCCCAATCGTCCTTATTTTATCATCAAAGTGCCAGCAAAGAAAAATCTTTCTGACATCGATGATGTGAACTGTTATGGCCTACTATGTAATGAAAATTCAAATCCTGCCTTGAAAGTTATAAATCTCACTCGTAGTATCCATTGAATTGCCCCCGCTTTTTCTAATCCAAATATCGGATTGTTGAGCTTTTTATATTAATGAACTTTATTTTTAGCAAGCTGTACAGTTTGCAAGAAAACCTTCAAAAATCTGAACAGCCTGAGAGCTCACATAAACCTGGATTGCATGAAGTCTTCCATCCATAAATGCATGGTATGCTCATTTACGTCGAAAAGAAGATTCAACTTGAAGATGCACTATATGACCAAACATAAGTTTCCCATGGATATTGAACCCCTTTTTGATATTGAGTCTTTGCAAAGATGACAGTATAATTTTTTGGATTCCTAGCTATCGAAAAACACAAATTTGAACATGTTAGTTTTGTATCATGCAAGTGCTGTCAGACCTGTTTGTACGAAATTACCTTTTTTTCTAATAAGTTTCATTAATTTACCAAGTAACTGAACCTGAAGACGGACATTATGTATAAGAATTTATTGCAACAATCAACAATTTTCTATCCAGACTTGCTTGATGCCATATGTTTGTAGAACTTTTTGAATGGTTTCTTAATGTCCTTTTCGAAATATATGGACCTGTGAGCTTACATTACGTGGAGAATATGTTAGACAGTTGGTAAAACTGATTTCTTGGAAACTCCCAAAGTTTTTGTTACAGGGAATTTTTGCTTACCTAAAGAACGTGTGCCTTTCTAGGTGCACTCAATATCTCTACTTTGGACTTAGTGATATAAACCAAAGGTGCTTTTTAAATTATAATATGAGGTGTTTTGGATAGAGGACCAGCAACGTAAGAGTCGCGACATCTTGTTGTACACGGTACTCTTTAATGGAATATATACATATTTCTTATAACTGCTCTTTAAGATGAAATTGGAACAAATCTCTAAAATTCTTAGATGGAATTCTGTTACTGAGTCACGTAAATTATGCTGTAGCTAGATTTAGTGATTACCTGCGTGCCTTATATATTTTATGCAAATTAACCATATCAAAATCTGATGTGATAATGGACTGTTATAATATTGAATGTTTGACCAAAGCAAATAGTTTCATATCGTTCACTTGTTCTCATACTAATCAAAATGAGTGCTGTTTTCAGATTAATAAACTTTTAAAATGTATGAATTATCTATTTGATTTTCCTTCTTACCTATCTCAACAGGTGTCACAATTTAGTGATATTATAGGTAAGCTTCATTCACGCAATTTTGTGCTGCTTCTGTGTACATATAAAATTTTGTGCTGCTTCTGTATACATAAAAAATTTTGTGCACTAGTTTTTTAAATACACATATTTTAAATTCGAGGTATTGAGTCTACTCAACTGACGTAAAGCGGTCAAGCTTTTATGCTGGATAGTAGGACCATGGGACAGCTTTGACAGTTTGACAGCGTTTTCACTTGGTTATCAGATTTGATAGTTTGTTGATCAGCCGATATGTTTGCATTGCATATCTGTCCCCAAGACTGCGTAGTTTTAGTGCATGCTTCTGACTCATTTGACTACTAGAATGACAATGTATCAACATAATAGTACTTACCGACGGAAAAATCTACCTCGATTAGGCTTGTGTCGATCTTTGCAAATGATGAAAGAAGTACCATATCCTGAAATCGTTTAACACACGATTATCTGCAAATACTACCACTTTTAAAAATAACACTAAAATATGAGTTTAATGACAGAACTGTCACTTTCATCCTGACTACACAGATATTTTGGAGTCAAACAAATCGCAGCCTCTACCTAGTCTGAATTCATTGGTTCTTTCCAACAATATATTTCTGTCAGTTTCGAACGGTCATTTCCTGTGTAACAGATCTAATCAGCGTGAAGCTAGATCATTAATGTATATTTATGTATTATTTGATAGACAGAAATTTCTTGTCAGAAAGAACCGACTATTCCACGGTTACCTCTCTTCAGCATAAAAGCTGTGAACCGCTGGACTGCTTCATACTAGCTGAATGTACCTAATATCATTACTTTTAAGATGTCTTTTTGTCATACTGGTTACATAAGCTGATAATTCATCATTGTTGGTCATAGGAGGAGTACTGGATCAAAAAGACAATGTTAGAACAACTTTTTCAGGTTACATTTTGATTTTCATCTCGACTCATGCCTTGTAACATTAGAACATTGCTATATAATTGCATTTTTAGAAGGAAACGTATACCAAGTCCGCAGCCTCGTGCGCAGCGTTGATCACCTTTTGGAAAGAATACCGACAGTAGAGATGTTGAGCAACAAGTCAGCTAGAAAGATGTGTAGATGGTGTCATTTGAAAGATGTGAGGAGATACAGTAGATATCATTGCACCAAATGTCCAGGTCTTCCAGGGTTCTGTGTTTACCCTTGCTTCAAAGAGTTCCACGAACATTACAAAATATGAGCACGGCTAAAAAGACTGACGTTTTTATTGATGCTTAGGAAGAATGCTTTTATTTGATTTGTAGAACACGTTACTGCTTCCTATGGTCAGTTTATTTTGAATGGTTATGAACGGTGTTGAGTCATTTCTATTAACTCAGTGCCACTTGACCCTAATGCCTTTAAATCTGCTGTTATCAAAATGTATCTAGAACATATTAGTATATACTTTTTTATGTTTTCAGGCTTGACATAGTAAACTGACTATAGTGTTGACTAACAGATACATCGATTTTAAATATTAATGAGGTTTCTGTACTTAGGTAGTATTGCGCTCTAAATATTTTGAAGCAGTGTGAGCTCATATATCTCTGTGGTATACAGATCTCAAGCTTTATACTTGGAACATATTATCCGCAATACCACTCTAAACAGTTCTTGACACACTGTGTATAATAACAGTTATTTAAAATGGCATTTTTACGTTATGTTAATAATGTGTAGATTTCAAATGTTGTTGTTTTATTGCTCTTAGTTATTTTACACTTTTAGATTTAGCGTTATCATATATATTTTTTTTAAATATATTATTATTTGCTCTCCGTTATTTTGTTTTCTTTCTTTTTTATTTCGTTGTACATTTTTATTCTCATTCCTTTCTTTAAGTTATTTTTTTTTGTTTTTTATTTTTTTTGTTTGTACCCTGACCAAAAAACTTTCAGGTATTTTTTTATTTGAAACATCCGACTTCAACTGTCCAACATGCAACAAAATCTACGCAAAAAAATCCACTCTGGCTAGGCACATCAAATACGAATGCAACAAACTACCCAGGTTCGGATGTTCCTTATGCTCATACCGAGGATACCAGAAGACACATGTCGAGCGCCATCTATTCAGGCGACACGACATTCAGACCAGGTTCGAAATAAAGCAGAAAATTTTTATGTACAAGCTACATGATGACCGTTGATATTTAGCGATCATAAGCGGGATGGTTGGATATTTTGATAGTACGAACATTTTTTGTAACAAGGTTTTAAATGCTTTCCCTGATGTCTTTAAGTCTTTAATAGGTAAACACATTTTAACAATCTAAAGTTTAGGTTTAGATTGATACTTCTTCCACTATCAAAAATATCCAGCCACAACAAGCATGACCATTTTATAGTTCAAAAGTCTTAAAATATAATTAAATACATTATACCTCTATATTCCAATCTTGCGGTGTTTGGGATCAACTAACGTCCATTTATTATACAGCTTTTTATTGGTACACTGATAAATAATTTACAGTTGGAATTTGAAGATTCACAATCTAACGTTAATATACAAAAGCATAAAAACATTCAGTATTATCAAGTTACTACTACTGGCAGTACGTTGCTACTTCTCGCCCAGCGAGAGAATGCAAGGGGGGAAACGGGGAGTGGTGATGCAGAAACCGGTAGGTCTATCGATATCGTCTGAGGAATTGTCGCCTTGACAGATCCTTCTCCTATGTTGTTGATCTTCTTTTCCCTGTGAGGTATTTAATACCATCCACTCACAGCCTATAGATCAGCATTAACCATTCAGGTACCCCCTGTTTACCCTGTGTTGTTACACTAGTCAGTTTCAAAGCTCTTTTGAGACTTTGTGTTTCATATTTTAAATGAATATATTCAAAATGACAATCCAAGAAATGTACCATATCTGAAAACCTCTTTTAGTTCCCGCCGGTAGTCTTTGCCTTGCATTCTCTTGCTGGACCGAAAGTATATTTATAACTTTTGAATAATATCTAAACTGTAGCACGAGATTATTTCCGAACAAAAATGGTTATGGTAGAAATATTTTATAGGTATAAAAAAGAGCACTGCATATTTTTTTTGGTGTTCTTATCTTATTTGATTCTATTTATATCTACAAACGTGATCATCCTGGAAATGATTTTTCTCTATACCTCCGAAACATTTTCAAGGTGGTCAACTTTCATTTGTTCTGAGTCTGCCTATGAAGACAAAATTGCAGCCTCTTTCATATATTGTTAAATTTTGTAATATGTATTCCATATAATAATTAGGTAAAAAGGTACTGTGATTATTATGAATGTTATTATTTCCATTTTCCTTTTTAACTTTTCGTATTTCAAACTTATTGCCTCAATAATTTCTATGTATAGTAGATAGTTTTTTGAAATGGTAGGGCTTTTACATACCATGTTATTTTATTAATCTTTACCTGTAATTTAGATTTAATAGAGTATATTTCTTTACACCTTACTATACATTTTTTAAACGATAGAGGTTTAATATATTGATATTCGTAATAGATAGTTTATCATCTCATTTTTTTTCATTCTAGAATATAAGAGGTTATTCTAAATTCTTGTTGATTTAATTTTAATTATTGTTGAAATTCTATCATGGAAAAAGCAATACCTATCGTAAAGATTAGAGACTTGGACCACCAAAATAGACTTTTACCTTCTAGACACGTTGTTTGTATGATCCCTGTGACACATGGCATAATACCAAAATATCTCCGCAGAGACTGAATTAACCATAAATATTTACAAAAATTTTACACTCAAGTACTATTTCCATACCGAAAGACCCTCAAATGTTTTATCTTTTCATATCTACAATATTTTAAACCTAGTAATCTGCTGTCAAGCTAACATATTGAAATTGCCAGAGAGAAAAAAATTACATTTAAATGCCCTTCCAATATAAAAATGCCTTCATGCTTTCTACCTTCAACTCAAATTTCAAAGTCATCTAGTAGCCTACTATCAAACTGACAGCAGACTTACTAACAGCACTAAAAACATGAAGGCTTTCATATTTATTTATTATTCTCGTAAGAAATATATCACTTTTTATTAGATGAAGGAGATGAATAGTGAGGATTTTTGAGGTTAGTGGTAAACAGTTCTATTACAAGTTATTCACCACTTAGACTTGGCTTTCCAATCCATGATTAACTTTTTTTTATACTTGAGCCATCAGAAAGGCCTAAGCACGTGTGGGTACCGTGGGGCTATAGAGGGATACAGAGAAAAGAGGGGGACGTAAGGACTAAGTTTGATAACTTTTAAGTTAACTGTTAGTATGCCCCCAGATTTGATATATCATAACCCATAAATAGGGTTATTCGAAAAGTTTGTGAGAAGCTTGTCAGTGTACGTTCATCACAAAAGATTGCAATATCGTGCTGGTGGTTCAAGTCACTGATTTGAAATCGGGTATTTTTTCATTAATGCTTGTGAAAAAAATAATTAATATTTGACATTGTTATAATCGTGAATGAGGTGGGAATTATAACTTCACAATTGTTGTAATGTGCATGAAGGATCAGTAACATTACGGTTCGCAACTTGTAGAAATATTGACCATGTTGATTGATGTTAAAATTTACTGTTTACTGTTGTATCGGTCCGCTCATCAGAATCATAATCATTTTGTATACTTGTTAATTAATCCGACATGTAAGATTATTTTATAAATAAAACGTATTTTTTTAATATCGAATCTGGTACTTATAAGCAACCTGTAAGTAATATGTATATTGCAATAGTTAGTCAGTATCAGAAATAAATATCTATAGTTTGGCATTTGTATAATGAAATGTTAAGATTACAGTAATATAACCACGCCCACTGTTTACTAGTTATTCTACTCCGACCCTTGAAAACGTGGGAGTAGAATCACTGAGAATAAGTGGGAATGGTTCCAAACTTCGACAGATGTTAACATTTGTCAAACAAGTTTGTGCTCCTGGGTTCTTCATATAGTTTGATGTTCCGCTACAAAGTTTAACCTTATCTTTATAGCGGAGACTGATGAACGAAGGCGAGACTTCCGCACATTTGTTTCAGAGAGTGAACTCGGGGAACGACTTTTCTATTGTTGTTTAGGAATACTGTTCCCCGAAAGGTACGTATTCCACGCCCACTTTCTCGCAGTTGACTTTGCAGTCCCACGCAGCGCGGTTACCAGTTCATGAACGCATTAGCTATGCGTATGTCTAACAAGAAAGTTATATGAATTAACTCATTAAAACATGCCCAAACAATTAGTCCATAGCCAACAACGTTGCGATTTAGAAATTTCGTGCCTGCCTTACCGATAGTACCGACCATCTGGCAACGTTGCCATGAGTGCTTTTGTCAAATCTACCTTCAGGGTTATTCCGTAAAAAACCTATATAATGTCAAAAAATTCGTAAAATGTTACCTTGTGCACTAGGTAGGTGCTAGTTCATTCCGCGCCTACTACAAGTGAGCATAAAATAGGAAAACCCACATAAAAAATCAATATATGTCTATCCCAGAAAAAGCTACTGCGAGAGCTGCTTGAGCGCTTTTCGCAGTAAAGCTTCAAAGGTAGCTTTTGACAGTGTTTTGATACATGACGTCGAAACATCAAGATCACCTGATTTGTGCTATTAATTTTTGCATTCTACATCCTAGATACCAGGTGTATTCTGGTTTTTCATGTTTTTCTTCAAATTCGATAAATGTTCCTTGATCGGTACATCAAAGGGAGGTTTGATTTGGTCTGGACAGGATGTGTTGCGCTTCTAGTATTTAGTCGTTTGTCTGGATTCGATGAGAGGAGACTCGTCGTTGGACACTACATCGAACATAACCCGACGCGGTCCAACCCGAAACTAAATTTAGTTGTAGACGAGCGCATTCCAATACCTTTAACAACAAACGCTAACGTCACATGTGCCTGCATTCGTTAACTACTAATTTCTAGCTTTGCATACCTACATCTCAAGTAGGTGTATTTGAGTCAAGAAACCAAGGGAATTATCAACACAGACTATTAGTGCACAAATCCTCACTAAGCACTGCAGTTTCCTTACAGCTAAAACATACAACAGCTAGCTGCAAGTTGACATCGTATAGGAAAACCTACATAATGTCAAAAAAACCGACATAATGTCACTTTTCAAGATACGAGGAGGAAAGAATATTTTACTTACTTCTTACGTGAAAGATAAGTATATCTGGTCATGTCATATATCTAGCGCAGTGATTGTTGTTACTCTTGTCTCTGATAACTGATCATGTCGCCAAATCTGTTTCCGATTTTCTAAAGATAAAATGAACAATGAACTATTGCACAGAGCCTTTTAATTCTGTTAGCACAAAATCTTAAGATGCTTCTGAAATCTCAAAAGTCACCATATAGTCCACTGCGCACAATTAGAACAGATCCGAGATAGTTCTCTGTGCAATCCATTACCTAAAGCTTACTTGCCATCTTCAGTTGTGATTCTTATTTAATTCAGATAATAACAGTCTCGTTTTTTTAGCACCTCAATTCCGATTTCCGTGTCCAAACTGCAACAAGTCTTATACGTTGACCAAAAACCTACAGAGGCATCTGTCAGTGGAATGTGGAAAGGAGAAGCAGTTCAAGTGTGCCTTTTGCAACAATTCTTACTACTACAAGAGGGATCTCAAGATGCATGCTATTAGAATACACAATGTTGTTGATATGAGTTGAAGTCATTTATTATAAATGATTTTTATGGGGGAAAGTAGATACAAATGTTACTCTGTGGTTTTCACACAGACAATTCGCCATGTTTTCTGAACATTAAATTAAACTAGGTGTCATTTTTTTGTTCATTTAGATTTGTAAGTTTGACATTCCATTGCTCTTTGCAATCGCGCATACCAGCTACGTATCTGTTGAACACTTCTGATCGATGTATCCCAACTTGTCCTTCTTGTTTTGTTGTTATTCCCGTAGCTTGACAGGCTGTGAGATTGATTGCAAGAGGTGGGTTGGTAGTATTCTCTGTTGTTGTAGTTCCCAAATCTAATTTTTTGTCCGTTTCTAACAACATTATTTCCTCACTTATTATTTGCTTCAACATAACAATGTGCTGCTTCATACTAATAACTCTTCCTCGGAAAAATTCCACCGATATCGGCTATTACCAGCAGGCTTACCAATAGTGTATGTATCCATTTTTCAATATTTTCAGAAAAATGCATACTTACTCTATTGAGGAGCCTGTTGGCAATATATCCTGTATCAGTCAAAAATACCTGCGGAAAAAGCTGCTGATTCCGTCAGTCTGATAAACTGAATCATGGGTATGTGGCAGCACGTTGCTACGTTAAGGCAAAGAATAATTGAAGAAAGAAGGTTGTTGGAGAAGGAGGAAAATGAGATATATAGTAACTACAATAGAGAGGACAAATGCCTACATATGTAGGCTTGAGTTTTTACTAACGTTTAGACTACCTGGACTTTTCCAGGATACCTGAAGGAAATATATAATTGATACTCTCTATATAGACTGACGGTTCATAATTTTTATTCCAACAAAACAAACAACGTGAGGCCATTGAGGCGTCGATGTCCCAAAATAAAGTTTTGAATTAAATAGAAATCAAAGTTTTATGTCTTTAGATTTTTATTTTTATCGAACCATAGAGTACTTAGGATATGGTTTTGTATGGATTATCATATCGGGCAAATCACCCCGTGGCTTTGCTGGCACATACGCACTATTTTGTAGAAATTTTTCATGACCTTTCTGCATAATAGTGACTAAGCTTCGTTGATGCACCGTTAAATTTCCTCTTGTAATGCAACGGAGCTTGTGGACATAGACCTTTGACTTTAAATAACCTCATAAGAAGAAATCTAATGGTGTTAAATCACACGTACTAGAGACCAATTCTGATCACCGAATCGGCAAAGTACACGACCACGAAATGTATCATGCAGTAATTGAACTGTTTCACTGGCTCTATATGGCATGTGGTACCATCTTGTTGAAACCACTTATTGGACACACCCATGGCATCCAATTTCGGCAGAAAGAACTACTGTGTTATGATGTCGCGATATCGAGCACCAGTAACAAGTACTGCTTCACCAGCCTCATTTATTCAAAAAAGTATGATCCAATGATGCATCCAGCGTAAAATTCGCACCAAATAGTGACACATTGTGAGTGCATTTGTTTTTCACGTGGGTTCTTCGAAGCCCAAATACCGCAATTTTGGTGATTAACAAAATCAGCAAGTTGAAAGTGTGCTTCATCGCTTAGGATGATTTTGCTCGAAAAATCAACAACCACTTGTTGATTTAATAATCCATTCCATCAACTATCTTCGCTGTTCACGGCTTCAGTTGTTGTGTTGATTGAATTTTGTAAGCATGAATATAGAGATCTTTTGTTAGTATACGCCGTATAGAGCTTCTTAAAATTTGCAATTCTTGTCCACGACGCCGAATTGACGTTCCTGGGTTTTCATCAACACTCTTACGCGCTGTTTCGACATGGATATTTGAACGGCTTGTTTTTGGACGACCGGTGTGTTTAGTGTCTCCAATTGATCCAGTCTCCTTGAATTTATCAATTAATCTTTTCATAGTTGTCGAGGCTAAACACTATTCCGGCCATATTTTGAATAAAACTAACGCTAAACGCTAAACTTTAGATTTTTGAAATATTATTCAATAATTAAAACACGTTGTTGTATCGTATAACCCTAATCTGCCAGCTGTCAAATTGCTATTTTTTCGGGGCCGCCTACAATTTACTGCAAACATGGCGGCAAATTCAAATCTTGCGTTATTTATGGGGCACCCTTCATTTCTCGCATTTCGACCAATGGACAATGAAGATGAAGCACTAGTAATCGAAGATTGCATAACAGTCAACTGGTGTGTTGCGACAATGGGGGTAATCTGGAAAACTAGATGTAGGGGATGATTACTTAGGTTATAAACTGACAGAGATGTCAATTTCTGATCAATTGTCAACGTCAATAGACTACAAAACGTGATGAAGTTGCGAGATATAGGTTATCTTTACATCCAATCTGTCTTTTTCCCACCTTTTAACAGCTTGTCATACGATTAGACAATCGCTGCCTTTTTGGGATTGTGTTCTCGAAGCTCGACGTTTTTTACATTCAAAACAAGAGAAACCTCAAGCATAATTGACCCTACTGTATAGTAAGTATAGATTTATTTACCGAAAATAGAAAGTCAAGAAAAGTGGGTTAGATTCACCCAACAACTGTAAACACATTAAACAGAATTAAAAAAAAAAACGTTGAAAAATACGGGTTGAAATGACTGTGATAAATACTCGTCTATTGATTAAAATTGGTATGTCAACACTTATCTGTATAGTTTGCGTTTGAATACTGAGATGCTTTCAAGGTATTTTATGGATATCGGTAAGTGTCGAACAATATTATAGGCATGATAGTTGAACCCCACGTCAGTGAAGCAAGCTTGGTATCATGGGGTGATAATACTAAAATTAGTGCTTAGGTTATAGTCGAAGGTACTGATAGTGCCATTTCTAGAATGAAAGTTTATAATTTTCTCTGACATAGATACACTCCTATAGATATACAAGGAGTACACAGTCATTATACCCAGTTTTGCTTGAATAAATATCTCTACATGCATGCCTTGCATTTTTGAAAATCATGGTTGTAACAGTTCCTTTCGGTACGATAAAGAATCCATTCATTCTGTATCTTCCTCTTCATACCACAAAGCAGTAACTTAATATAGGTTATATATGTGCATAATAGTAGAGTTTTAACAGTTGGATATTCACATGCGGTCCGAGTTACCACATGATGAATGACTGAAGTGATAGTTGTTTGGCAAAGTGATCAATATGGTTAATAAAAGTCAGTTTGAGTCCATGTAAATGCCGAAATATTTGCAATAGTTATTCTGCCTTATTTTATAGCCAGTTTCATTAACTCTCACGCTAAATTTTAAATCACTTAAATAGGACCAAATCCGTTTTCTGTGCATTTAGTATGATACCATTGGACCTGTAATAGTCACTCATTTGGGTAAAAGCAGCATTCTAATTTATTTAACAACAAGCAATGGTCATTGGTGTCACTGCTTAGGTCAAACGGCAGGCGGTCTGTCGTTTCTTTGTTTCCAAAATTTTTCGAAGTCACGTTGCATAAGATTAAAATAGCATTTTGATTGCACCGTCCTTTTGTGAAACCAAACTGTACTGAATTTATGATGTTATAGTTACTAAGAAATTGCCTTAGAATAAAATAATATACTTTTTCATATATAATTTAGACCGGTAAATGTAAAATATATTGTCACTGACCTTTTTGATATGTACTTTGAAACATGCCACTGAGGTGACCAAAACGTTAGTAATGACGCAGGCCTACATATGTGGTTTCAGAAAACATGGATAATTATAAATGTTATCGGATAAATTTGTTATCAATTTATATCAGCGGGGAATTACAGGTTTCGAGAAAATTGACACAGTTTATAAAATAGTTTGTATTCTTTGGTGTCGCCTAATGTCTTTTTGAATGTTTTCCGATATGTTTGATTTGTTTCCTCTTTTTAGAAACATATTCAAAAAATATTTTTGAATGTAATCTCATTTATTTGTGTTTAATAACTTACTTAAAGCAGCAACACGGATATTTATAAACTAGCAAAGAACGAGACTTTCAAAAAGTAACGGACCACTTCCAGTTAGATTTTTGACGCACATATACGTGCTGTTGCTTTAACTACATAGAACTATGGAACTTGAACTAATGAGCTGTGTAAATTCGTAGCTTGATTCCTGAAAGATGTATTTGACGCGGCTGTTAACTGGAAAAGACTGGAATTAATAATTCTGATTTATTTAAAAATATGTAGATCATTTTTTACATTATCAGTTAATAGTCTGGGATCCCATGAATCACGAAATGTCCATCATTTGCTAACGTATGTACTATGAAAAATTTGCATTCAATTCGAATGGTCCATTTTCAAATTTGAAGGTGCATCATACACGAAACATACAGAAATTGCATCCGTTATAAAACTATGAATGTTTTTTAATAATTAGAAGGTGATTACACTGGATATTAGTGATATGAAAATAATACATATATTTTTAATACGTCTAGACTAGGTAGTGGTACAATGTTTTTCATTCACCGGATTTTATTCCATTACGTTTTATACCATAGGAAAAATACATGCACCTTAACAAAATGCTTTTGTAATTTTTTACCACCAAAGTAACTTTTATTTTTATCAACAGTTCTTTAGATTTTTTATTTCAAAAAATAGTCTTTCAGTTTGCAAAAATAATTTGAAGACAGCGAATTTAATATTTCACTATGATACAGCTGAGTCTGGTATGCAAAAGGTTCATATTTACAGATAGTAAAAAATAATATATTCCTTCTTGTATAAGGAATTTATCGTGTTTAATGGGGCTTGCCGCGTAATGAGAAGGACACCGTTCAACGTCTATGTTACCGTGTCCGATAGTCCAAAGTTTTAAAACTGGTCATTCAAAAAAAAATATATATATTCTTAATAAAATTGGTTATGCTAATTGAGAACGAATACCAATATTAAGTATATAGTAAGTTTTCCACTGTAAAACTGTCCAGTGTACTTGTACATCATTATAGTGTAAAGTAGTGTCTCGCACTCCGTTTTTTTGCAGGACTTTTAAAACATATGTGTATATTTTAAACTATGTGACACAGGTATAGCGTTGTCTCTTGGTCAAACTAGTGTTGCTATGATGCAGATCTTATGTTTAAAACAAGTGCAGGTGTATGATATAATGTTCTTTTAGATGGTTCGTTTCACACTGGACAAAGGTTTTTTAAGATTTTGGGGTCAATTTAAAAAAATGATTCTTATGACTTTTTTCTTTAAAGTTGGTAGTTTTCCAGATAGGAACAATTTAATATTTGAAAAAGTACAATCCTGAAAAACAATATTAAAAAAACTTTAATATAGCCAAAGTTTAAATAACTATTAACACAATCTTGTAGCATTTTATGAGGTATTATCATATTATTATCGCTCAGCCTGCTTTGCATGAGTGCTAGATATGCAGCATAGGGGCGACCACCAGTTGCATATCCCGCACTTATTGTTTAACAACTAAGGAAGTTTAAAGCAGTACCCCCCAAAAAAGTGTTCGGTATTGTTAATACAAGTTCAAACTTTGGCGACATTAAAATTTTCGTTTTTATATTATTTTTCGGGATCGAAAATAGCATATTTCGTCCTTTCAAAAATACTAACTCGTTTTTATTTCGAAAACTGACAACATTAAAAATGCTCAGAATGATCCAACATATGTATCTAAGAAAAACCTTATTCGGACTAAAAGAACAACCTTTTAATTTTTTCAATATTGTTTTTAACAATATGCAGATTTGTTAATACGATTATGCAAAAAATCTAACCAGAATATTTTCCAGACTATAGTGCTCCCAGAATAAACTACCTTTGAGAGCATTTTCATAATCAGTGAGTTAACTCCCCTTTACTACCTACTAAACTGTATTCATGTTAACAATATTATACATAGATAAAATAAATTTTCAGTGGGGGATGGATACGAATGCTCTAGATGTGGTAAGGTATACAAGAAGAACTATATTTTGCGTAGACATATGCTTTTGGAGTGCGGTGTAGAACCCAAATTCACATGTGATATTTGTGGACACAAAAGCAAAAGGAGACATGATTTAGTCGTTCATAAAAAGAGAAAACACCTCACTGAATTGAAAGACAGTAGTCTCTACATCATGGACACGCATACGTAACAGGTACAAATTAGAAGATGGCTAGGAGCATAGTTTTTGGCTTGTAGGCCTTGCACTAAAGGGAAGATATTAGCATCTAATTGTGTCCTATGATCGATGTAATCAATAAAGCCGCGTTTACTGGGCAAAAGTACCAATTTGTAACGTAAAGTTGACTAAGACAATAATGACAATACTCTAATGAGACAGTATATTACCTACGGCTCACACATATTTGAGACTCGTATATTGAGATAAGACCTAATTACATATTTATATCGTTTAGGTACTCTACCGAGATCAGCCAATATGATTTGATTTGTATACCGTTAGAACGTGAATATATATTTCACGTGAAGATGTCAAATTCAGAGAATATGGCCAGTTTCATCACATCTGACATGAAGGATGCCTAAACTTGATGGCATCCTAGACCATATTATGTCACACATTTGGAGGATAATTTTTGCCATTTCTTGTTCTTAGAAAAAAGTGTAAACATTCAGAATACATTTTTTGGAGGCATAATATTCGTATTCCGTCTTAATAAAAGTTTTGAAAGACACTGTGTTCTTTTTGTGGCTATCATTCCAGAAATGTCAAATGTCAATCTTCCATGGGTACAACTATATATGTATGTATAACCTAGAGAAACAAACACAATAGCACTCAAGCCTTTTGTGTGTGCGACTCGAATACAATCTGGAGCTGAGAGTCATACATACGAGTACATGTATTTCACTTAGGTTGCCTGAATTTGCATGAGTACTAAATTATATTGATCTGATGCTGATTTTCGTTGAAAGAATTGAACAAAGATATAGTCCCTCGATTTGGTGTGTGGCATTGCCACAATACGCTTAGTGTTAGATCCTATTTCCGCTCACTGTTATCGTTAATATCATTTTGTTATGTGAAAATTCCACTCCATACTGTATCTACATGTATTTTCAGGAGCTGAAAAAAGGATCAGAGGTATACTGTTAGCAAACACCCGACATTATCAATGCTCCAGATGTGGAAAGCGGTACAAACATTCTCACATATTGCGTAGACATTTGGATTACGAGTGTGGAGTTGAACCAAAGTTCCGGTGTGGTATCTGCGGTAAAATGAGCAAAAGGAAGTATGATATGCGATTGCACATCATAAAGAAGCACATGCCAAACGCCTAGTTTTAATCTGACAGTTAATACAGAGTGGCCCATCCATGTGTGGACGGAATATTACTCATAAACAAATACATTTTGGGAAAATCTATTTATGGCGTGTTATACATGACATTTGAGGGCACATTTCTAAAATAATTTCAATTATACAGGGTGGTCCAATTTTGACCTACATATCAAAGTTTTGTTTTTTAAAACGTATAACCTCAAATTTTATTCAAAAAACGCGAATTGTACTTTTTCTCAAAAATGTCAAATGCCCTGTATATTTGTGCAAATTTTTTATAAGCTTTTTTTTGTTATAAGGTTTGATTCAGATAAAAGGTTAGGTTTTTGAGTTATTAAGCGTTTAACCAAAATTAAGGAAAAAAATCATATCCATGGAAACAAAAGAGAAACAGTGGGCTAGTTCCATATTGCCACTAAGAATACAGATTTGACGTGAAAACTAATAACAATCAGAACAGTATAAATCGGCTTCAAGCGTAATAGAGAAAATCAACTATAACAACAACATAAACAAACAACTATCACTACTCAAGACCTAATCTACAAAAACTGCTCGAAAATATCTCCACCATGTTGAACACACAGCCGTAGTCTTTGGACAAATGACCGTTGCACGTCCCTCAGCATGTTCAGAAAGGCATCCTTTTCCGTTCCTTTATATTTTCTGGGGTAGATGGTGCATATCTATAAACCTCTTACTTAACGTAGCCCCATAGAAAGAAGTCCATCGGTGTCATATCTGGTGATCTAGGAGACCAAGATATAGGCCCATCATGACCGATCCAACGATTGTTACTCCAGGTGTCCAAATAGTTACGCACACGGTTATGATACTGCGCATGTGTCATGTTGGAAGTACATATGTATCCGAGTTTGCAGGTTGACATCCTCCAAAAGCAAAGGCAAATGCTCAATCAAAAAATTCAAGTATTCTGTACCTGTTAATCTGTTGTCGAAAAAGAAATAACTCCTCCCCAAACATTCGAGCTCCATTTATTCTGGAAATCTATTTGCCTAACCCAGTAAGGGTTTTCCGTCGCATAATAGTGCATGTTATGCCTGTTGACAACACGTATGCTGTTCCTAATGACGAAGGCCTTCATGCAAGCATAGGTGATATGGATGGTACCTATGCTTGTGAATAATCCTTGGGACAGAAGTTCTGCATATATAACTTTCTGCTCCAATTTGCCGTGCACTTAAATGGGGATGTTCCTGCAACTGATTCCCCTCATTGGTGACACTTGGATTATTTATAAACATTTTTTTTTACTATATTCCACTGCTCCACTTGGATGTCGCATATTAGGGTACCGTTACTTATAAATACGAGATGCTAGGAAACTATTTCTTTGGGCTTCACCGAAAACGAGCACCATACTCACCATTTCTTGTTTAGAAAAATTCATTTAAAACACGGTTTTATTATAATGCTCCCAAAGCTAATTTTGACAGTTTGTAACTATACAACAATTTGTTACTAAGGATGATGCGATATTTTAGGAAGTTGAGCCGTTCCATAAAAGACGTGCTAATAACCGAAAAAATAGCCTTAATAACCCTTATGTGTCTAGTATCAAAAAAAGCTTATAAAAAATGTAATCCAAACTTACACAAATATATAGAGTGATGCATTTGACATTTTTGAGAAAAAATTCAATTTGCGTTTTTGACCACCCTGTATGTGCAAAAATTGAAATTCTAAAAAGTAACAAATAAGATAAAAGCTGAGGTGTGTAAGTTTTTTTTGATACAAAATTCAGCACTCCAGAATTTCAAAATGGCTGACTGAGGGGTTGCCGAAGTGGACGGTTTTTCTGGACAAAACACCTTACATCTCAGTAGCTAATTACCACAACCCCATAGTATGTTATATCAATTTTCTTCTTTTGAATTAGTTTATCCAAATATGCAATACAATCTGAGGCATTCCATTTGAAAACTCACAACTTTGATATGTAGGTCGAAATTGGGACACCCTGTATAATGGCCAATATTTTATAAATGTGCCCTCAAATGTCATGTATAACATCCCATAAATAGATTTTCCAGAATGTATTTTTCATGAGTAATATTCCGCCAACACATGGATGGGCCACTCTGTATAGTTTGATGTGGTTAGCCAAGCGCTGAACTGTCATAGCCATACCATGATTTGTAAAAAATTTGCAAGTTTTGAATGATGAATTCTCTCCAAACTTTTTTCGCTTCTAGGAACTTATAGTTATTAACAAAGCTATTGTAATATAAATTTGTTTAAAGCTTTTGGTACTCTTATGTACAACCCAAAGCAATTATATTATTTGAAATAAATGTGTGTCAGAATTTCAGTCTTTTTTTATAACGAACCCGGTTGTTTCACCGTTTTTTATGTATCGACTTGGATGTTTCAGACACTCCTCCACAAAGCCTACTTAAAAAATTTCAACCTTCTAAGAACGCTCCTCCATAATTTAATAATTTAATAATTTCATTTGGTCCGTGAGGGTACAGGTAAAGAATATCAATTTTCGCAAGACAATTCAGGCATAAGGTCGTGCCGGTCATATCGAAGAGTAATTGTGCGCGACGTACACAGTAGTACAGACAGGTAATAGTGCCAACAGCGGAAGGGATAATGGTGGGTGTTTTTTTTTTACAGTAAATCGTGCAAATGTTTTGACATCATATACCGGAAACGGAGTGCATTGCCAGGGGACTTACTGATAGTGGAATATAGGCATGGTATCTATGGTGAAATCTGTGCCATGTGGGGTCAACTGAGGCCCGGCAACGTGCGACAAACCATAAATGATATTTCAGCTTGAATTCAATTTTTTTTAACCTCAAGTAGCCTGCGAACAGTCCCACATTATCCCGATCCCCTAGGCGGCGTTGTTAACGCAAATCTAGCAAAGAGTGATGCCACACGCTTGATTGAATTGAAATTCATGTTATGCCTGTAACATGTCACATGAAAATATGTTCTACTTGACACTATTGATTCTTAACTTTTTAGCTATGTTTTTGTTTATGTAAAACATATTTTTAGTGCATTTTTGTAACGAAATCACCAATTAGTACATTTTATACCTAGTTTGAGCCACTATCGGGTGAAACAGGACCACTTGTAAAACTGACAAACTCAAATTAATGAATTCAATGGATAGCGGATTTGGCTTGGACTGGTATATTTAATGGGAGTGAGATGCAAATGCTTCGTCTGAAAGATTACAAGAAGACCCACATATTTGGAATTATAAAGTTTAGTTGTCCAATTGCCATTGGAAGTTAAATAATAACCTGCAAGCATGTGGTGAGCTAGTTCATCGAAACACCCTTGTCTTTCACACTATGCGTGGTCCACATACTTTGCACTCATTCTTATTTCAAGCTGATGGCTGAGATCTAGTGTATTTTCTCCAGTATACAGATGACGTGATTCAACCGTACCCTAGGTCCACTCTGCACAAGTGGCAAGTACAGGTCATAATCGGAACATGTCCACAACACATCTGTACAGTCATTATTCACTGTAAGGTTGAATGTCAAGCAAGGTTAACGTCATGGTTTACGTAATAGTATGTCGTGATGTGATTACCATAACCTTACGTCTTGTTATGAACCAACACATTCTAAATATTGGCTCGATAATTTTTGGAATGAAGCGGGTTAATGTTTCAGTTGTCTCAAGAAAAATTTTATCTTATTCTATACAATAAGAAGTCGTTTCAATATTATCATCTGGCTCAGAAGCGTTATTCTGAAAAGATTTGTCAGCTTATAGAGTGAGTCATGATTGTTTTACCATACAAGCGACGTAAATGTCCAAATATTATGTACTGTTTCACTCAATATAATAGGTTCATTTATGAATAATGTTGTTTTCTTATTTTAGAACAACAACATAAGCAAGTAATTTTATATGGAAAGATGTAGTATAGTATTTTTAGATATTCTGGAAATGTCTTCCAATTTTGATAAAATAGTTTCAAGTTGGTATTGCAAGGAGGAAAAGAAACCTCATTGCCTACCGTAACTCTGAGCTAACAATTATTGTCAGATACAATTTAAAACTAACGTAAGGTATTTTTAGGACAAATGCAACGGAAACGAAACCGTAAGAAGATAAACATCTTAATGAATCAAAAGATTGCTGCGGCCAAGAAAACAGGAGAGACCAATAAACGCGGTTCTGACGAGCTAGATTCATCGGACAGGCCAAAAAAGAAGCCAATGGTAATAGAGTTTGATGATAACCTAAGATTACAAGGAACTTCGATTGCATCCAACGAAAAATCTACGAGGGAATTTCTTGATGCCCTCCAGAGTCTCAGGAGCAACCAAGAGCTTCAACATGTGCTTCAGTATATGAACAAGTTTTCTGTTCCACCTCCTAATGTGTCGATGCCACCGCCAATGAATGTGAAACCGCCCCCAAGAATTCAGTTCGCACCATTAACGCCTCACACATTCTATCCGAGACCTCCATTCATGATTAGATACGTAAACCGAGCTTTCGTGATGAGAAAGGTACCAAGAGCCATCCCAGTGAAAGCACATGTCTTAGCCAAGACGGAATCTATCACCGACGTTCCTTTATCCGAGTTGATGATGAGATCAAAAAAATCTGGTGAGGCCGTAGTACCACATGCCAAAGTATACGAGGTTTCTAGAGGCAATCCTTGGATGAGATCTTTTCAATCGGTATACTTGAGACCACCGTTCCCTAGTAGGACATATAGAAGACCTATCTTGTCCAATGTTGGGTTTACTGGGACATTTTACATACCTTCTCCAATAGAATCAGCTCCTAAAGACGTAAAAGCTACGAACGTGGCTATTATGGATGACAAAATTGATGAGAAAAAAGGTGATGCTGAAACTAAAGCTGGAGAGATGGATATTTCATGTGATGGAGCTGATAAAGACAAAGGTGATGCTAGTTTTGATGGGGATATCGATGATAAGACAGCGGATGAAAGTGGACTTGTTGAAGGTGAAATCGATAAACTAGAGAATGAGGATCATATTTTGGAAGACGGGTGTGAGTTGGCTATAGAAGCGAATATGGACTCTATCGAAATAGATGATGACATTTTTGAAGAAGGAAACGAAGGAATCTAGGGTTGTTTAGATATGTAGTGTGTATGCGGTTTCTATAATACTTAGGATCCTTGGCTGCTGAGTTGCACCATATACTTATTTTTATATTTGTTTTTTGCACAAAGTTCATGGTGGAATACAATGTGAGCTAGACCACTGATAAATTATTTTTTGCATTTCCATCGTCAGCTGATCACTCGTCTATCCTACAAAAATCATGAAAGTGAGGCCCTGCCGCACCTATGCTTGACACTCTTTTGTCGCAGATAATATTGGAGATCTCAGCGACTTAACGTATATTTTATTCCGCAAACTTTGTGTTAGTTACCTTTTTTCATTATCGAAGCCGGAATGGGCCGTTGTGTTTCAAATTGTTTATGATAATTTGCTTATGTAACACGAGCTCTTTTTCCTAAGCGGCGTATACGAGTTCCCAATATCCTGAGAGAGGGTATTATCCAAACATATTCTGTGGTTCGATTTCAGTAAGCGATATAATGAAAGTTCCGACGGTTTTGCTCATTTTTCTGTAAACTGATTTCAATTACATCCTTTTAACCAAAATTATTTATTATCAAATTTAAGTTACATGGGCTTTATAGCTCATTAGAATCATTGATTAGTCGTATAACCTTTTCGCCGAAACTACATTTGGACATTCCATATACGTATAATGATTGCTTAGCACCAATGTTCCTGAATCAAATAAATCAAAACTTAGCTTCTTATTAAAATTGTATTGGGAAAAAGGCTCGTTATATAATTGCTTTTTGCTTGCGCTTGCGCAGATTGTTCTTCGATTAAGATTATTGACTAATGGACATTTGTAATATGTAGTTCAATAAAGATTTGTTTATTTGACATTTGTATCATTGGATTATTAGTGAATAAGTCAGCAGCTTGATAAGCTCGTTCGTTACTCTGATTCAAAGCGTAAATACTGTGACCTATTTAAATTCGACTTCTTACAATACATGTCGCTACAATGAGTTGTCAAGACATTCTGTTTAGCGGGTACTCTTTTCAGTCACAAAATATCACGTAACGTATATAGTTTCTGGTTTGACATCAACGGCGATTTATACCAATTGAATCGTGTATGCAGAGGTATTTTGTTTGATTTCCAAACCTTACGTAAACAACTTCTAAGCAACGTTGCCTACGAAGTTTGAAGTTTCTAAAATCCATTTCGAAACGGTGATTGGAGTTAACTTTCTGATCTTCAAAATACGTGCATCATCTGAAATAATAACGAGGCTGGAACAATTTGTGCGCTGAGGCTGCAGACATACAAAGCTTTGAGAGCTGTCTCGATATAGAGTTCATGAATACTTCAGTCGTCTCTACAGTTATTGTAGGACGCCTTTATAGCCTCCTTGATTTTCATAGTTTTCTATTGTCCCGTGTCAGTGCTCTATTTTGAGGTTATGTTACAAATATCTATTTGAATCAAATTGTCCATGCTTTTGCTTTATATCATCTGTTATATCAGCCTGAACTTTTCTACAATTCAAAAATAAAACATAACTTCACAATAGGAGAGCGCTGACATGGAACAGTAGAAATCTAGAAATATCTTAGCCTTTCAGTTCAGCAATCTAAAGCTAAGATAAACGTCTAAACTGGTGGTAGTGCAAACGACGAAAGTTATAATGTTTGACGCTTTTTTTTAAAACACGCTTAAATTAGCTTGGCATGTATGTATGTAAGTATCGGAATCTTTGAGCATAATATTCACCAATTTCCAGAAGTTTGATTAATTCGAAACTTCACACACTTATCAAAGACCGATGTCAATGCAATATCATGACATGTCTAAACAAAAAAATTGATAAATCGAACTAAAAAATGAAAAGCAAATAATAGTTGAAAAATCAAAAAAAAAACACGCTTTTATAGCTAACCATACTGAAAAGTAGAAAACAATTCTTAATTATAAAGAGTTTATATTAATTACAGTAGTAGATGGGCCAACAATCAATCATAATTAATGACCTCAAAATAAAATTATAATAAAATTTATGTTATTAACAGAATAATTCAATTCAGGGTAAAAAGCGAGGGGTGCATTCATAACTCTCCTTTCACGGATAGTTGCCAATAGAATGATTCTAACATTTAATATATCAAGCACCCCACGCTTTTTACTCTGCATTGAATTATTCTGTTAATAACTTGAATTTTATTATAATTTCATTTTGAGGTCGTTAATTATGATTGATTGTTTGATCATATACTACTGAAATTAATATAAACTCTTTGTAATTAAAAATTATTTTCTACTTTTTGGTTTGGTTAGCTATAAAAGCGTGTCTTTTTAGTTTTTCCAAACTATTATTTATTATTGTAAAACGTGGATTCTGACCACCGACACTATTTGGATTGTCGGTGAAGTAAATTGCTGATAGTGGTATAGGTGTCAAACATGGGTTACGTTTCCAAATAATTCATTACACTTAATTATTTCATGTGGGCCAACATAACATCCTGTGTGCCATCGTATTTAGAAATTCACGAAAACTCAAAAATAATGAATGGGGAGTCATGAATAGAAATGAAAACAAGAATTAAACACTGATTGAGTACTGTAGGCCATTCGTGCTCCGTCCTCACAACAGGCTGCAATTAAAACAATAAACAATTTAGGTAAATGGAAAATCAGGAAGAGTCGCAAGCGATTTGCGAGCGGGTTAGTTGGTTCCCAAGGCTTAATTGGAACGACAAGAACTTTTCGGGCATGGGGTTTATTGGATGATATTTGTGAAAAAGTAATTTTAATACACTGTTGACACATTTGTTCAGATAATTGTAATTTCCGTCAGGATTTTCAAGAGCTGCAGGAGAGCACTTACCCTGTGAAAAGCGGGTCGTGATAACCTCAAATGCCTTTAGAGCAGTCCGCGCACCTACCAAGTAGTAAGGCCACATGCTTTACTGAATTCTAGTTCATGTTACGTGTGTAACATGCCTAGTGAAAATGTATTATATTTGAGATTGCTCATTCTTAACTCCTTAGTTATGACGTTTTTCACGTAAATATATTTTGAGTATGCTTTTATGACAAAATCATCAAATAGTGCGTTAAATACTTAGTTTGAGAAGTGAGCCATTATCTGGTGAGCGAATAACGTGCTATACGTACCTGGTATCAAAGTGACAAACTCGTATTATTGATTGCAACAGACAGCCGATTTGATTTGCGCTGGTCTATCCAATTGAATTAATGTACAAATGCTTTCTCTGTTGTTAACATCAAAATCCATTGTCAAACATTGTATCGATTATTGACGTACTAGTACAAGAATAACTGCATGAGGAGCTTTTCTCAAAACTCACTCGTTCTGAAATATTCCGAAATATAAAGATTAGTTTTTAAACAAAAAATGAAATTGACAGAATACGGTTACAATTGTTTACCTAGATGTTTTTTGTTTCAATTATTTACCTAGAGAGAGAAATACTACTTCATGATTTAATAAACATAACGTTTTTTAATTTGATACATACGTCATAAAGTTAAATAGTAACGTCCAGGGGACGCGCATTGAGGATCACACAGATCAGTCGTAGGACATCTGCATGTTTCGACCAAAGCTTATGTCTCCTCTACACCATTGGCAAGCTTAGGCTATGATAGAGACATGCATGGCCACAACAAAGTCATGTCTATAGTCGGGAATACACATTATAATGTTAAATGCTAAACAGGTTTAACGTTAAGGTTCACGTATGTCGTAATGTGATTACCCATAACTCTAATATTTGATGTATCGGCACAACTAAAGATCACGGGACTAATAATTTTGTTTTCAGATAAATTGAAGAAATCTAGTAAGGTTCGAGTAATATCAGATGTCAGAATAACCAGATCAGAACCAGCTTTGAAGAAACGTTCTCTAGAAGCACATCATCCACCGAAAAAGTTGTTAAAGAAATGTATTACCGATGTTGAAACTGATCCCATTGTTATCGAAGATGCTTCTCAGTCCGAAAAACAGAAAATAGTATCGCCTATTACAGAAGATAGATTATCGCCCGACTTGCTAGAAGTATCATCAAAGGAGAAGGTTACTACTACTGATGCGGTCATCGTAGAGGATTCTCCTAATCCTGAAGTGCATAAAAAAGCAACGTTAGTTGTTACAGTTGCTCAAGTACATACATCATATCAGGGAACATCAAGAATCCCCTTTGCTGAAAATGAATTAGATGAATGTCTTAAACAGAAAAACGTTCTGCCAAATGATTCTGGAAATGGCCCAGCACCAATCTTTCCAAATAAGTCAACGGATAAACATATTACTGAGCCTGATTTAACAATCATAGCACACAAACAGAATCAACCATCGTCAAGCGATACTGATTCTGATGTAACCTTCATAGACAATGCTCCTACATGTCATTCACAGGAAAAAATACAGGGTATAACAAAAAAGTCCACTACTGATACTGACTCAGATGTAATGATTGTAGAGGGCAATTCTGAGAACGATGTAATATATTTAGAAGACACCTACAGGTCTGACAAACAGGATAAAGTTTCATTATTTGATTCTGATCCAGATCTAACCTTCATAGAAGATCCTTCTGCGTCTTGTGTGCGAAGAGAACCAACGTCAAGAGACGATCAAAATCAAGATGTGCCACAAAATATATCAACAGTCGTATTCACAGAAAGTACTAAGACTAATAAACAGAAAAAAGCGTCGCGAACTGAAGCTGAAGGTATCCAACCACCTGGTTGTTCAGGGGGGTCCTCAGGAAATCAACCTATTCAGTCGGATATAATAACTATTGAGGACACCTCTAGGCCTGATGCTCAGAACAGACCATCCCTTGATACAGAAGCTGCGTTATCATTTGACTTAACAGATTCTGACAATGTTGTTATCTTAGAGGATTCGACTGAACGTAACAGTCTTTCGGTCCAACTTGAACGACTTGAAGAACATTTGACCACTTCAGATCATCAAGATTCTGTCGTGTTCAGACGAAGTGATAGTTCTGGTATTACAAAAAAGACGAAAAGTGCTATCAGCACCAACCCTAAACAAGGCTCCATTAGAGTTGCGAGCTTTGCAGCACATTCATCTCAGTCTACCAAAGTGGCTGCACCAAAGATTATCGTGACTCCTGCTAGTCCAGTTACATTTGTAGCATCTCCTCCAGGAAGACCAATGCCTGCAGCTACACCTCGTTCTACTTTAGCTCCACCAAATCAATCGCCCTTTGTTAGATTAACAAGGCTTCCAACTGCTATTACATCACAACAGGCTACACCGTTTCGTGGTCCCAGCCCTGTAATGCGTTTTATGCCATTTGCAGCTCCTGTACCGCCGTATCATTTTCAGCAGCGATGGGTACCTGGACAAGGAATTCCTTCGCAGATGAATGCGTTACACAGAATTCCATTTAGAACTCCGATGCCTCGTCCGTTCATGCCCGGAAGTTCTACAGATCCTGCGTTATTAAGGGCGATGAGCATGTCTCGCAGACCGCAGTAGGGTATGATGAATACTGACAGGTCTGTTAGATGACGTGGGCCAGAAATAGCCGTGTCGAATAAGGTGTGCTTTTAGGGGGTGCCAAAAATCCACTCCATAGTCAAGTGGTATGAACGAACATAACATAGTGTTTCAAGTTTAGCTCGATTTGAGCATTTCCTGATGGATATTCTGAATATTGGCTTGAATAATTTTTGGTATAAAACGAGTTAACCCATAACCGGTGAGGTGCCACTTTTGTCACGTTGCGTGTGATGTGGAGTCTCTCAGACTCCCGAGTATTTTTTTAGAATACGAACTAGTACCTGTTTTATTTCAATTTTATGGTATAGTCTGGAGTCTATTTATAGTATGTATTTAGGTTTGGTTTGTTATAAATTTTATTATAAACATCAAATTTGATGATTATCGTTAGCCTTCTTCATATCTAGTTGTGTTGGGCCGCTGTATTTTTGACGCATTTGTTCCAATTTTTTGTTCGTAGAAGTTACGATAATGGCTATTATTTTTTGAATGAACAAAATTTTAACTGGATTTGCTTCATGTCCTGAATTTAGAGCTTTGTCTTTCAGACCAAGTAGCGTAAGAATTATATTATGGCTGACTGTACGCACATTTCTTGTTAATTCCATAAAGGACCATCTATGTTTTTTTTTCATAAAGTGTGATCTTTCTGTAGTCGAATCGTTAAAGCTATTTTCACTTGAAAATGACTTCTGCGTTATATCATCGTCGAGCAGAAATTGTTCGTCATCATCCGGAGTCTGCTCGCTGTCGCTGTCGTGGTTACTCACAATTTCACTGCTATACCATCGTGAGCGTACTCTTATAGTCTTTACCGTTTATTGTAACAGTCCCTTTTAATGTACTGGCACGTAATTCCTTCTAAAATATCATATATGTAAAAACAAACATTCAAATTATCAACCACAAAAACTTACGATAAGACTGAGGTGGAGTCCGTGAGACTCCCTGACGTATAAAAACACAAGCACACAAACACATGTTTCAGGTAGATCTGTAACCACCGTGGCAAACAGGACTTACATATCCAAACTAAAGGTAAATAGGCGTACATTGTTGTCACTTGATACAAAAAGTAGTTATAGCGAAAAAAATATCTGCCGGAGTCTGATAGACTCAACCTCAAAAGTTACGGGTTAATGTTTCAGTTGTCTCCAGAAAAAATACATCTTTTTTCACAAGAAAGAAATTGTTTCAATATTCTCATCTGGCTTAGAAGTGTTGCCTAGTATGATATACAGAAGACCTATCTCGTCCAAAGTAGGGTCTACTGGGACGTTTTACATACCTGCTCCAATAGAATCAGCTCCTAAAGACGTAAAAGCTACGCACGTGGCTATTATGGATGACAAAATTGATGAGAAAAAAGGTGATGCAGAAACTAAAGCTAGAGAGATGGATATTTCATGTGATGGAGCTAATAAAGGAAAAGGTGATACTAGTTTTGATGGAGATATCAATGATAAGACAGTGGACGAAAGTGGACTTGTTGAATGTGAAACCGAAAACTAGAGGATGAGGATCACATTTTGGAAGACGGGTGTGAGCCTATTGTAGAAAGAAATATTGTCTCCATCGTAATAGATGAAGATGACAATTTTGACGAAGAAAAAGAAAGGATCTAGGGTTGCTTAGATGTGTATTGTGTATGTGGTTTCAGAATTACTAAGGAGCTCTGGCGTTGCGCTATGTAGTTTTTTTTTCATTGTTTTTTGTAAAAATTGCATGGTGGAATAAAATGTGAGTCAGATTACTGTTATAATACATTTGTTTTCCAATTATCTGCTGTTCACTCGCCTTCTGTGAAAGAAAAATCATGAAAGTGAAGCCTTGCCGCAGCCATGTTTGACTATGTTCCGTTTTCTCATATAATAATATTTGCAGTCTCAGTGATTTCACTTATTTTTATTCCTACATCTTTGTGTTATTAACGTTTTATTTTTCTTTATTGAAGCCTGAATATGCTGTTTTGTTTCAAAGAATTTAGGATAACTTGGTCTTATTCTGAATAGCGTACCTCACCATGTACCATCAGAAAAGGTAATATGCCAAAAATATTCTAAGGCTTCGATTCAGTAAGCATGAAATTAGCTATCTAATAAAAGTTCCAAAGGAAACTAACGGGTTTTCACTATTCCTTTTAACCAGTATTATTTATTATCAAATTTAAGTTGCATGAGCTTTATGGCTCACTAGAATCATTTATTGGGTGTATAATATTTTCTTCGAAACACCATTTGCACATTGCATATACATGCAATGGTTGCTCAACTTCAATAAACCTGAACGAATCAATTAAAACACAGTTCTTCATTAATGTTGCACTGGGAAAAACGCTCGTTATACAATCGCTTTTTGCTTGTGCTTACGCATGTTGTTCTTCGATGAATATTATTTCCCTTATACCACATTAGGATTAAGGTTAGTGTAATCTGATGACAGCGTACGAATGTCTAGATTCTAGAAGATTCATTTTAATGTAATAAGTAGTGCAATGAAGATTTGTTCATTTGACATTGGCAAATACTGTTATGTGAATTAAACTTGTCCAATGTGGCTACAATGAGTTGTCAGTTGATTCTCTATATATATTTCTTTTTTTCCGTCAAAAAAACGTTGCGCAATGTATCTAGTTTCAGGCTTCACTTATGGATATAAGTTTATCGTCAATTTATACCAATTGAATCTTTGCTAGACTGTAGATGAGGAATGTTTTTTGGTTTCCAAATACTTTAAAAACCATGTAATGTGAGTGGTATGTCGAAACGTTTTGAAGCATTTCTTTATATTCGCGGTTCATACACGGTATTCGATAGTGTGCATCTGATTGAAGAGCTTCGTTTTACTAAGGTATAGAATTATTTTTTTCATGTGACTAAACTATGATTATTTTTGACACATTCATTCCTGTTTATCCTCTGTAATTGTAGGAGTGTTAGGATATGTATCGGGTAATTTATTCTGTAGGTCAGGTTATATTATAATTGTTAGGAAAAAGTGATGCAAAGATCTCTTGTCTTTACGGCACAGATTACAACCAAGAGAACTGCTGCTGGGAGCCTGGAAGGCTTAGCTGGTTCTTGATGTCGACTCTAAATATCTTCTAGATTTGCCAACTTTTACGTTAGTTGATATGTTGTATATACTCGTAATGTGTTCTCATCAAATGTAGCTATTTGTATCACTCAATCTCTGCAAAGCTGAAGTCACAGCAGACTTGTCATACTTTGCATGCTCTTGGGATTCTGAAAGAATGATTCCTCAATCACAGTGGGAGAAAAATGTTACATCTAAAATTATTGAATTGCTTTCTTGCCCGTACGTTTTCACAGTTGAGTAATTTATTTTAACTGCTTGTAGGATTTGTCAGAAGGAGTTGATATACCAAAAATCACGTATATACAGGTAAAAGGTGCATAATAAAAGAAATAGTAAGAGATTAAAAATATTTGAAAAATAAGAATGTTATTACTCAGATTTATTGATATTCTTGGCCACTGCCGTGTAAAATTTTAGCGTTTTTTGTTTACTACTCTCATCGTTTATCTAAATTTGGCAAACTGTTTTATTGTGTGGTTTTCAGTACGAGTCTTTGGTTCGATCACTTGTATAGTTCGACAATGACACTTCACTAACCAATTTAGTCGTATAACTAATGTATCCATTTGATGTTTACTTGAATGTAACAGCATATTGTTCAATAAAGGCTTGCTCATTTGGCTCGAGATTTGGAATTGTATTTGAAATAACCTAGCAGGTGCACGTACTCAATTTTTGGATGCTGAATAAATTTTGACGACCATCTAAAGCTTATGGCTTCCGTACTCAGTACTATCCACGTCCCCAATATCTCAACACTTTAATACTTTAATATTCTTTCTTTGTTCACTGTGTAAATTATGTCATCTATAATTCTGTATTGTAGTCGCCTGGGTTACTAAATCAACCAAAGCGGCTAGCTTTGTGTATGAAGGGTCTTCCTGGTACAAACGATGTGCTTGTAAATTGGAGTAAAAAATTTGTGTTAGATGTGGACCAAATAAACCTTCGTCGTATCTAGTCCTTCCATTTCTAGGCAAAACATGCTTTTATGTCTACTGTATTGTCACATATGTTGTGAAAGAGCTTCTTAGTTGTAATGCACTGACTGATGAACAAGCTTCTCCTTCCTAAACATTGCGCCTCCAAAAAAGGCAGATGTTGCTAGATATAAATCGGATGAAAGTCACGTCTGAAACCTCCACGACAACTACTATTACACCAAGTATTATTGTTATTCCCGCTAGTCCAGTTACGTCTGTAGCATCGTCTCCAGCAAGGCCAATGCCATCAACCACTTCCCGTCCTTCTTTAGCCCCAGCTACCCCATCACACTACGTATAAGGGCTACAGCTGCTAGTACCTCACAACAACAAACTTCACAATTACGTGGACTTAGACCTGGCATGCATTTCGTTCCGTTTCCGACTCCCATACCTGTGAACATGCTCCGAACCCAAGGAATGCCTCAACAACGAGGTTCCCGTCAGGTACCTCCATTACTACGTAAGAGTACCGTTTAGGCCCTCATTCGCTTTTCCGTTCATGCTTGGAAGTCCTACAGAGGCTACGTTATTGAGCATAATGACCATGTCTCACAGACAGCATTGAGCTTTTTCACTTGAAGCAAGGCGTCAAAGGCGCAGGTCCAGTGAAAGATAAGTACCATTCTCTATGTATTCTATCAGTAAGAGCAAAAGTACCTTCCAGGAAATAACTGGTTTGTCTGTTTTTAGATGAGGTATATTCCGAATAGTACGTCTGCGGTTTGCGATACTTTCTCTGTCACTATTACGGTGAAATATCGAAAAATTATATTTTTAAAGAATACGTTAAGCAATACTAGACGTGTGCTTTATGCATCGTACGGCTTTTTCATCCTATTTTAAATTTAAACTTTAGTGTTTTATAGTGACACTGATAGATTTTCAGTGTTAGTGCTAGACTACTAGATTTGTGTGTCGGTCACCAATCGTGGTCTCCTGTCGCTGTCCTGGCATAGAACGGTACCTTTAGTATGTATATAAATATTGTTATCCTTAAATGTATAGTATAATCGAGTCTTCAGTTTTGTGGTGCACAATGCGGGTTATCCTGTATATGGTAGTAGGTATCAAGTGGTAGTGACATTAGAGATGGTTCTGATATACGATATTCTAGTCTAGAGCTGTATGCCAAAGTCCTGTTCCTCTTTTGGAATTTTATCTTTTCAATGATTGTCTAACTTGAAACATTTGGGTTATTATTGATATGCTTTATGTTTGAACATTTTTAAGGTGTGGAAGATGATATATTGCCCTATTGGGTTGTGGAAAAATGGAAATACATATATGTATACAATTTATTATTTTCTAAATATTAATACAAGTACTTGCTGTTACCTTCTGCAGTCTAAAATCTAGCTAAACTAGCTGAATATGCTTTTTTGTCTCAATTTAGAATACTTTGCTTATGCAACACGAGCAGTATATCTTTCCATATAGAAAGGATAACATGGCAAAAAATACACCATGGTCCAGTTTCAGTAAGCACGAAGTTTAGCTATCAAATAAATGTTTCAAAAGAAACTAACGGTGTTTCACAATTCCCTAATTTTGATAACATTACTCTAACATTATATATAACACTTTATAATGTAAAAAGCATAAAGCGATGTTGACGATGTTCTTGGAGTACAGAGTGGTCCGTTATGAATTCGTCAAAAACAAACTCATTAAAATAAAGCTGTATGAATCGTCTTTACTATATAGCCGGTTTCTTTCTATTTTCAGCATAAAAAGTCGCATCAGGGCGACAAATTGGATCATAGAATCTAAAGGACGCTAATTACATTCTATCAGTTTGTGATTTTCTGTTAGAACTGTTTCTCAGTTTTTTAACTGAAAATTATGATTGAGTGATGCGTTTTAAATAAAAAAGTGATTCTAAATTTATTTATATTGAACAAACACGTTTCGAGATTTTTACAAATCAAAATCTTATTGCACAGTCAAGAGACAGGCTCAGGAACATTTCGTTAAAGTAAAATATGTTGTGTATGAGAAATGGATGTAATAACGGATATTTGATCATTCCCGAGCCATACTGTCGTTGAGAAATATCCATCAAAATATAGCGATTTTGAAAATTCAGCTTAGATACCCTTCATCTGATTAACGAGCTTTCACTAGGGCACATTTGGCTCAAGATCATTATTAGTCAGTGATTCTTTTTGATGTATTCACTACCGACTATCCCTCTTTAATTGTACGGTTATTATATATATATCAGGTCATTTACTATTTCGGTTAGATTATATTATAATCGTTAGGAAAAATTGGTGGAAAGAAGATCCCTGGTGTTTTTGCGATACAAATGATCCACCAAAGGAACTCTTGCTGATTAGAGAGTGTGGATGGCTAAATTGGTACTCGATGTTGACTGTACATCCTCTTGGTTAGCCTACTTTTGCGTTTGCTACGTTACTCATTGCTTGACTAATATGTGGGTTTTGTCACCTAATAGATGTGTTTGTATTACCCACTCTGCAAAGTTCGTAAAATAAAATTGATTTCGCAATAGACTTGTCATACTTGGGGTTCTGAAAAACTAATTCTTTAATCACTCTAGGAGAAAAATGTTACTTCTACTAAAATAATAAAATTGCTTACATATATAGTTCGACAAAATGTCACTTCACTAACCAATGTAATCGTATAAATGTAATATATTAATGTTCACTTGAATGTAACAATATATTATTCAATAAAGGTTTGCTCACTTGGCGCGTAATTTGGTATTAGGTTTGGCATAACCCAGCAATTATTCGTACTCCATTTTTAGTTGCTGTACTCATTTGCTGTCATGTATTTGCGCCTCCCTACGTCTTAACTTCAGCTCATTTTAAACGTATAGAAATAAAATTTAGAAAGGTTTAATGTTCAAACTCTTCGTTTTGTCTTAAAGTTGGAATTACTTTAACTGCGAACTTATATAATATCTGTGATATTTTATTAAGATGGTATTTGTTGGGAACTTACCTTCTTAGGTGAAGTAAGGATTACTTTGAGATGAAAGCAGTCAGTCATATTTCGAGGACCTTTTATAACATTCCTTTTTATACTTTGAAAACAGTCAACTTGATCTGTCACCCACCAAGGTGTACTATTCTAGAAAATGGCCAAGTTGACGGTTTTTTTTATTGTAATTTTGTTGTAGTATAGTAGTATAAAAGCTCATCAGTGTGTTTACGCTTTTAGTTACAGCATTAGCTAGATATAATGTAAAACTAACTCTAGGCTTGTTTAGCCAAAATCCAGAAGAATCGGAAGAAGATAAACATTCTAATGGATCAAAAGATTGCTGCTGTGAAGACAACGGGAGGAACTAGAAAACGCGGATCCAACGAGCTCGATTCGCTGGAACAGTTAAAGAAAAAAACATTGATAATAGCATTTGATGATAACTTAGGTCTACAAAGAACTCCGAGTAAGACCGATGAATGATCCGGAAAAGAAGTGGTTGACATTCTTCAACCTATGAAGTCAGGCAAAGAAAAGCAAATGCTTGAACGCATGCTTCAATATTTACGTAAAGCCTCTGTCCAACTTTCCAACGTTCCTGTTCCAACTCCAATGTTTTCAAAACCACCTCCACCAATTCAATATGGACTGTTAACACCACACACATTTCATCCGAGACCCCCTTTCATGATTAAACACTTAAACAAGGCTATGGTGATGAGGAAGGTACCAAGACCTAAACGTTTGGAAGCATCTGTCCCAAGTAAGGTTGAGTCTATTACTGGCGTTCCTTTATCTGAGTTAATGCTGAGGAAGATGCCTGATGGAGACACACTGCCTCAACCCGTTAAAGTCTACGAGATTTCAAGAGGCAATCCTTTGATGAGATCTGCTCAGTCAATGTATCTGAGACCAGCGTTCCCTAGTAGAACTTACAGATGACCTATTACGCCTAATGTAGGGTTTAGTGGAACTTTTTTCATAGCAGCCACAACTGGATCACAAACAGATCACGTTAAAGAACAAAAGACGGATGTTACAGATTAGAAAGAAGATGCGGAAGGGAGAGATGAAATTGAAGATAAAGGAAGACCTGGCATTGAAGGAGAAACCGATAAAAAGCATAAACCGAAGTTGATGATGTTCTTGATGCACAGGCTGGTCCGTTACGAATGCATCAAAAAGAAACTCTCATTAAAATAAAGCTATATGAATCGTCCTTTCTGTATAACTCGCTGTTTTCTGTTATCAACTTTCATGTTGATACCTTAAAAAACAATTTAAGCTACAAATATATAGCGATATCATTATTTTCATGTCATTAGTCTATGATTCTTTTTGGCGCATGCATTACAGATTACCCTCTATAATTGTAAGGTTAGATAGTATAGTATTGGGCCACTTATTATATCAAGATAATATACAAATTACTACCAAGGGAAGTCTTGCTGATTTGGGAGTTTGGAGTGCTAAGTTGATACTTGTTGTCGACTGAACATCCTCTTGATTGGCCCACTCTTTGCGTTAGTTGCTAGGTTACTCACTGCTTAGCTAATACAGGGTGGCCGATAATTAACTGACTGGTTTGTAGCTTGAATATTTGTGAAATGAAATAAAATACGTTCATTTTTTTCATCTTAATCTTACATTGAAACTGTGACTCGACGAGGATGTAGTGGTTGTTGATGGATGACACGAGGGTTCTCTAATTCCCAGATACAATTCTTTTTTTTTCTATTTTAATACTGGATCAGCCTTAGGCTGTTAGCAGCTGGTTCGTTTACAAATTATGTAATATCTGTATATCCTTCAGATACTGGATAATATTATTTACATTGCAGTTCGAGCTTATAATATCGTTAAGGTTACCACTAATATTGTTATCTGTACTGTGATGTTCCATTAAAGGACACTCCACTAACATATGACGCACAGTCAGACTTACTTCACAAATTTCACATATTGGCTCCCATTCGCCAGCGATGAGGAACCCGCATGTGGCTCTTGTGTGGCCTAGGGGTAAACGGGTTATCACCACTTGAAGTTTTCTGTTGGTGGTCACTACTTCTCATGGTCCAAAAGTTGGTTTTACTTCTTTCAGTTTTGATGGAGATTCTTGCCATTTACTTATTCCATTTACCCTGTGTTAGGCTTTTTATGTGAGTTTTGAGATCGGTCACTGGTGGTTTCAGGTTGAAATGAGCCTCTTTAGCATTTTGATCTGCCAGTATATATCTACTTATTCCAGCGTGAGAGAAAACCCACATGAATTTGATGTCTTTACCATATGTTTCTCTAATTTTTGTGGTAATTGGATGTTAGGTATATTGATCATTTAGGAGCTTTAGCGAGTTAAGGGAGTCTCTTATCACTAACCAACTGTTTGCTTGGCTATCTTTTATATGATTAAGAGCAACTAGAATCACGTAAAGTACTGCGCTTAGGGTGGTTAGCTCCTGCGGTAGCCTTACTGTGTTATTCTAGGTGTCACAATGGCTGCACCTACACTGTCTTGCATTTTGGAAGCATCAGTGTAAATTTCTTCTCGATAAGGGTAGAGTTCCAGGAGCTCTCGGAAATGTTGTACGATCACTTCATTTGGAGTTTGATGCCTAACAAATTTCAGCAGCTCTGTGATTATGTTCGGTATATCTATTGTTCATGGTGGGATGGTGGATAGATGGGATGGGTAAGGAATTGGCATTTGAGCTATATCCAAATCTCTTAATTAGATGGAAACCCTTTAGTTGAACTGTGTTCCATGAATTCTTTCTCTGTAGCTACCAATTCTTTTACTTAAAAGTGTATGCACTGGCGAGGCAGGATTTGAGGCTACTGTTAAAGCGTAAGATAAGCTCAATAAATGTCTTCTCATAGCTAAAGGTGCTTCTCCACATTCCTGGTATAGGCTATTGACGGGGGTAGTCCTGAAGGCCCCCAATACAAGTCGCAAAGCTGAGTTATGTAGTGTGTCAAGTGGTTTGGAGATTGGAGCTTTGGCTGAGGCGTAAGCCTTACAGGCGTAATCAATTTTTGATCTCATAAGTAGCCTATAAATAGTAAGTAGAGTTTTCCCTTCAGCTCCCCAGTGCTTGTTTGTCAAGGGTTAGGTTGATACCTTTTTGAAACGATTGAGTGAGGTATTTAACATGGATCTTTCAGGTCAGACGTTGATCGAAATACACTCCAAGAAATTTTATTTCCTTTGTATAGTCTAATGGTTTGCCGTACAAACGCAATATAGGAAAACGTTCTATGAAAAGAATCATATCGTCTACATAGAGTCTTGCTTGGATAGCTTTTGAGATCATCTTCAGAATATCGTTGATGGCGAAGAAATAAAGTAGGGCTGATTACGGATCCCTGAGGTGTACCGTTCTTCTGGGATCTAATTGAGGACAGCATCCCGTTTGCGCGTAGTCTGGAGTGCATTTCAGTTAAAAAGTTGTTCACAAATGCTAACAAGTTTCCATCATAGTTCGATGCTTTTAGCTGATTTAGTATTTTATTTTACGTTTCCATACAATGTCGAAGGCACTATTGATATCAAAGTATACAGCCATACAGTGCTGTTTGGTGTTGCAGGCTTCATGTATTTGGCTCTCTAAGGGTGGGTTTCACCAAGGTTGTCAAATCAACAGTCCGTTATTCTCCACCTATAAGGTAACAGTCCGTCAATTACAACGAATGAGCTTCAAGTTCCAATCAACAAATTTTAGCAACCAACAGCTATGAAATGTTGAAAACAAAATACTGTCAAAGTATGAGATGACATCTTGTCATTGAAACATCACCAGCTTATTGAATATTAAGAAATTACATATAATCCAGTCATAATTTAAAGAAATGTTTGATTTTTGAATTAAATTCATGTTTTAATTACTATTGTTGATTTTTTATTCATGTTTATATTATTTTCTTGATATGCGATTTTACTGATTCAACATCACACCTACTGGGTGTTTTTTCCTATAAACCTCTTGCAGATAGCCATTAAGCACCTACTTGATGACAGGCTCTACCAAAAAGTTCATAGATATTGCTCGTTTCCAAACATTTATTCATTTACTTGCCGTTCATCAGAACCATTATGGCACCTTAGATTGATATTTCCACAAAACCATTCAGGTCTTTTGATATCCATACATCCATAAAGTTGAATATGTATTTTTCGTTGTTCAGGAACTGAACAAACATCCACACTATATTCACAGCGATTAAGAAATTCCCAAATATATGTCTTAAAGCTACCAGCAAACCTAAAACCTGCAAAAAAACTATAAATTTGCCATATTTTTCTTTTTTCACGAGTACACATTCTAGGTTATATTTATATTAGACATTATTTGAATACAGCCTATTGGTCGGTACCTCGGCTTATACATCTTGACAGTAGGCATGTTCGATACGATCCTATATTTAGAAGTATCAATACATTTCACGAGTATCGTCATCTTTCGATCCGGACTGTGTCAGAAAGAGTGACTAACTTCAGATCACTTTTCTTCTTTGTTTCCTTCCGCTGGATATCGATAATTTTACTCCAGTATTTTAGAGTATCGATACTTCCTAAAACTATATAAATAATAATAATAATCGTCTTTATTGACCAAAACATGGTACATTACATGGGGCGAGATTTAGCACTTGCTATTCCACCATCTAACCCCGTACAAAAGTGAAAAAAAAAACAGTTATACAAAAACAAAAAAAAAAATGTGAAACTGCAAAGATTAAGTCACAGTATAATAGGACTATTTATGCCAATTTAGCTATAAAAAGATGAAGAGATAATAGGTTACATTATAATAGGACTATTTGTGCCAATTTAGCTATAATAAGAAGAAGAGATAATAGGTTATGAAGAAACGGAAAAATAACTAATCAAAAATAAAAAAAGTACGAAAATGAAAGAACTTCTTAAGCTAGCGGTTGTTTTGCATTTCTTGTAAATATCTTTTTAACTGAGTTTTAAAACTCCGGGAGGACTGGATAGTCTGCAGATCCTGGCTTAAGCTATTGTAATATAAAATTGTATTGTATGTGAAGGTTCGTCTAAAAAGTGTTGTGCGATGTATTGGCATAGTTAAGGTGTCACGGTTACGAACCCCCTCGATACATAACGATATTTTTCGTGGATCTAAACATCCCTAATCTTGACAGCTTGTCGTTCTTGTCAACTGGGCTGCAGGGTGCGGTGTTGCCTTTACTATCTTACATTTTGCTAAAATCTTATGACAAATAAAGGCTTCAAATGAAATATTGACGAATATGAACGGATATGCATAGAATTTAGAATATAAATTCATATTGCAAATTTCAGACTTTTTGTGCATGGACTTGAACCGGATTTTCCGTTATTTTTACCGAAAAGAGAATATTTACCGATAACGTCATTCCCCACGATTTTTCAAAATAATTTAAATATTTCTATACTTGCCGACTAAAGGCTGCTACACACAGTGCCGGCGGCAGGGCCGCCGGGCAAGCCCCCGGCTAAGCCGCCAGCCTTGCCGCGCAAAGGAGCCGCCGTGGTGTGCCGGCGGGTTACGCGGCTTGCCGGCGTCACTTCGTTCCTGGCATTCGAGCGGTAGTGTTGTGCGGTTTATGTGTTTAAACAAATTGAAATGTCGTTTAATTGGGACGACGAAGCTGTGATGCTCCTAATTGAAAAATTTCATGAAAATGATATATTATGGAATCCCAGAAATGCAGCACTTCACTAGCTTTCTATGTGACTGTCACAACCGGAATGATGCTTGACGGCTTTGCGCGGCTTGTGCCGGCGGCATAGCCGCTCGGCATAAACCCGGCGGCATTGCCGCCGGCACTGTGTGTAGTAGCTTTAAGAGCTGAAACCAAAAATAAAGCTAAAAGTTAATTTTATGTAGTGTTCATAGTTTTATGCCCCATATCAATCATACATATGCATACACACTCAGGCAGTCGGGCACATGGGAGGGGTAGATTTGGGCTGCTTATGATTACGAACGCACATCCTCATCCCTTACCCCGCTTACCCTGACTTGATTTTTGTGCATACAAAAGGTACAGACTGGTAGATTAGGGCTTTCGTACTCAATACTATCTACGCCTCTGACACCTGAATACTTTATTTAATATGCAATCCATACCTATAGTGCTTTGTACACTGTAACACTGTGTGAATAGTGTCCTCTCTAATTCTGTGTTATAGTCTCCTAGGTTACTAAAGTCGTTGGACACCAGTGAGTGGCTAGCTTTGTGATTGAAGGGTTTTTTACTGATACAAAAGACGTGGCTGGAAGTTGAAGTTGAAAACTCTTGTTACATGCGAACTAAATGAATTTTCGTCTTATGCAGCCCTTCCATTTCTAAGCAAAACATGCTTTTATGACCACTGTCTTGCCACGTATTTTGTGAAAGAGCTTCTTAGTTACAATGTACCGGCTGATGAACAAGCTTACCTTCCGTATGCCTTAAAGATTACGCCCGAACTAACTCTTCCTCAATCATCCATACGATTGTGTAAAACTCCACTTTGTCTGTCCGAGTAATAGAACCAATTACCATAGTTAGATGTTGTCTTTTCCTTAATGTTTAAATGCGGCTTGTGGATGGATAGGTCCTTAAAAAACTGGTCCAAATCTAATTTGTTCGGACAAACAATGAAAAACCTTGGCATCGTCTAGTCTTATCCCCATGTCTGGCATCCTCCCGAAGCTCATGCAGGTCTATGTTTTCATGTGCAGGGTACGAGACTAACAATTTCATTTTTAGGTAAACACAAGGGACCATGTAAAACACAAGTGATATCTGATGTTAGCATAAAAGACGGACGTTCAGTTGAAGCTATTAAGAAACGTTCTGCGGAAACAGATGATTCTTCGTCAAAATCTTCAAAAAGACGCATTGCAGACAATGAATCAAATAAGAAAATTTCAGATGATTCAGCTTTTATGACTGTAGCAGTTACTTCGAAGACTGATAAACAGGAAGAATCTACAATTGATATTGTTGTTGACAAATCACCGTTAAAGAAAATAATAGAGGAACAAGATGCTCAGTTGGACTTACTAACTACAGAAGACAGAATCAAGCCCGATAAACAGAACGAATCATCTGCTCTTGATATGGATGACACGGCATCATTTGATTCGTCAGATTCCGACAATATTAATGTCATTATAGATAACATACCTAAACGTAAGAGACACATCGCTAGAAAAAATGTGGAATATCGAAGAAACAGGCAGCAATATAATCAATTGACCACTTCGGTTCAGCATAAGCCGGTTAATAAATCTGATACTCCAAAAAAGACAGATGATACTAGATATAAACCTGCTGAAGGAACTCCGCCAGCAAGGCCAATTCCATCAACGACATCCCGTCCTACTTTAGTTCCACCTACCTCAACACACTACGTAGGTACGCCTATAAGGGTTTCAACTACTAGTAACTCACAACAACAAACTCCACCGTTTCGTGAACCTAGATCTGGCATGCATTTGTTTCCATTTCCAACTCCAATACCTTTGAACATGCTCCGACCCCACGGAGTACCTCAACAAAGAGGTGCTCATCAGGTACCCCCATTACTTAGAGTACCATTTAGGCCTTCCCTGCCTTTTCCGTTCATGCTTGGAAGTCCTACAGAGGCTGCGTTGTTGAGGATGATGAACATCTCCCGCAGGCCGAATTAATCTTTCACGTTTGAGCAGTAACTTGAAGCAAGGCGGCAGCGGTGCAGGTCGAATGAGGAAAAAGTAGCAATGTTTCATCAGTAAGAGCAACTGTACTCTTCCAAGAAAGAAGTGGTTTCTGTGTTGTCAAATGTGGTACATTCTGAATAGTACACCTGTGTGGTTTGAGATTTACTGCAATTGTCACGGTGAAATACCCGAATATTGTATTAGAAAAACTAAATAAGTGGTTTCTGTTTTGTCAAATGAGGTACATTCTTAATAGTACACCTGTGTAGTTTGAGATTCATTGTAATTGTCACGGTGAAATATATTGTATTTAAAAAACTGTGTTAAACAATAAGAAACACGTGCATTATGCCTCTCACTGCTTTTTCGTAGTATTTTAAATTTGGATTTTAGTATTTTACTATGAAACTGGCAGATTCCAGGTATGAGGGCTAGACCACTAGATTTGTGTCTTGATCACCAATCGTAGTCGTCTGTCCCTGTGTTGGCGTAAAGCGGCACATTTAGAATGCACATAAACATTATTGTCCTTAAATGTATAGTATAATCGAGCTTTCAGTTATGTGGCTCACCATGAGGGCCATCCTACTATACAGGGTGTCCGCAAAGTTGGGGTTTTCCTTTTCAGAAACAACTACCCTTGAAATAACAAAGGTAATGTGTAGTGAAACGAGGGCGACCAAGTAAAAAAAAAATAAAGGAAAAGTACTCACTTTCCAGTTGACGAGAAGGGCTAAGTACGTCTCTGCCCGAAATCATACCGCTCCAACAGAAAATGAAATCAGCTGATGCGCTACCGAGCAGACGTAAACAGTCTAGGTATTGCATCCCGTCCAATCGATTTGGGAGAATAAATGGTCCAATGAGCCTACCGTTCACCATGCCAGCCCAAACATTCACCGAAAATGTTTTATTGAAAATGTGCCCGACGGACAGCGTGCGGATTTTCTACTGACCAAACATGAGTGTTGCGAAAGTTATTCACCCCATTACGCGTGAACGTAGATTCGTCTGTCACCAATATGCACTTCAAAAAGTCCGGATTATTGTCATGTTGATGCAACAACCACTCACAAAACCGCACTCTTGCTGGAAAATCATCAGGTTGAAGGGCTTGTACACGTTGGACGTGAAACGGATACAGCCCCTCTTCACGCAGCGTTTGTCACACTTTAGTTTTTGTTACTTGCACTTCTCTAGCCACGTCTCTAGTGCTTGTTGTTTTTTGAAACGCAATCGATTATACGAGTTCGTTTACCTCTACACGCGTGACCGTAACCGTCGGTTGAAGGTTGCATAATGACCTGACACACTGACCCCGACCCCCGACCCAGTTCTGTCGTCGGGTTCAGCTAGTAGCCGGTACCAGTTGGGGATATCGCGAGTCGCGGCTACAGGACGGTATTTAGATATTTTTGATGTAGCAGAGCCCTTTATCTCGGTTCCCTTAAGACATTGGTGTATATGGTACTTAGAAAAGTTGCATATGTTTTCAAGATCTACACGTCGTGTAAAGGAAAACCCCAACTTTGCGGACACCCTGTATATGTGGTAGTCGGTATCAAGTGTAACCAACACATTTTTAGCCTAACTTATCTCAATATCTTCAGAATCTGTAGAGATGGTTCTGGCATTTGATATTCTAGTTTAGTCTAGTCTAATCCTTGGTGTTATAATTGGTATGCGTTTGAATATTTGTAAGGTGAAATATAAAATTAATAAATTTATGATTTATTATTTTTCAAACAGTAAAAAAAAACTTACTGTTAAATTCAATACCGGCTGCACTCTAGTATGAAAACTCTTCCAACGTCCATTTCGTCGAGTGCAGCGGTGCAGCAATTTTATGTTTTATCGCAGTATTATATTTCGACTACTGCGTTGAAACGCTAGACCGCCTTAAGTTACCTGAAGCCACCCATTGTTAGATGTATCTTAGAAACTGACTTTAAGCCTTTTCTATTCAGAATGCACGGGGTATTGAACCGTAAAAAGGTGAACATTAGAATCTAGAAAATTGCGGTCTAGAGGAATAATATTATCATAGAAACGGTCATCTAATGGGATGAATGTATCGGGAAAATAAAAAAGAAGCTCACAACAATAGAGGTTGATGATAACTTGTCTACGCTGCGAGACATTATGGCTGTAACTAAAGAATCCACGGATGGATTTATAGAAGTCCCTCAGATATTTTCTGTGCATCCAACTAATGTCTTGATTCCGCCTCCACTGATTCCAAAATCTCCTCCAGCAATGCAGCTTGGACCGCTGACACCTCATACATTTTATCCGACACCTCCTTTCATGGTTAAACAAGTCATTAAAGCTTTGGTGTTGAGAAAGTTACCAAAACCTATACGAATTGAACCGTCTGTTTTAAGCAATGTTGAATCCATATAAAAAATTTCAAGCAAAATTGAACTATCTGTTATTAACGTTCCTTTGTCTGGGCTGATGCAGAGGCCCTTTGAAGTACCTGGGATTATTAAGCCTATATTGTGATCATCTGTTATGATATATGAGGTTTCTAGAGGCAATCCTTGGATGAGGTCTTCACAGAATGTATATTTCAGACCTTTGTTTAGGAGGATTCTCACCCCGAATTTGAGAGCTATCGAAAGCTCTTTCGTAGCTCCCCCGATTGTTCCTATTACAATCGTCGAGGAGACGAAATTCTCAAATGTAGGAATTGGTGACAACGACAGTATAGAACATATTCATGATAACGAGAAAGGGAAAGATGATGTTGTCATTGAAGGCGACTTTGATGAAGGAATTGATAATAGGGAAAAAGGCGAGGTCGAAGCTGTTATTGATTGAAAGGATGAAGATGTTGCTATTATTGTAGGCGAAGTAATGAAGATAGGACCATTATTGTAGAAGAAACTTATGATAGTGTGTTGATCTCGAATGATAGTGGAAGTTAGAGAACTTGGTATGCATTTTGCTGATGATACGTATCTTTTAGAGTTGCTTTTTTGGTTTTTCTTCAATATGGTGAATTGCTTGTTTTAGATCAACTACTGTATTGTGTTATCCATGCTTTTTAGGACAGCTTGTGTCGATAATCATTATTCAGATATTTTGTCTACTATATTTCACTATATGATGACGCAAATATAGTTACCATTTAGAAATTGATCAAAATTGGAGAATGGATCAGCCTTAGTTATACTCTGCAAAGTTTGGTGCAGTTCAAGTAAATGACAAATGTGTCGAGTTGGTAGGCTCGAATTAGCTAGTTTTCTTCCGTTTTTGAACTGTAAAAGGATTCGCTTTGAGCCATCGATTGCTATAGTTTATCTAGTTTCGTTTTCGAGTCACAGTTTTTATTTGTATTACTATTTGTGTAATATTCATGAATAAAGTGAATTTTCGCCACGTTTGACTTTCAATTATTATGCATCAGAAACAGTATCTGATGTTTGTATTTGCCAAAGCTGATGTTTTGTCATATTATGTGTATAACAAATGGAACGTAAATTTTGCAGCTGTCAAAAAACTGAGAATTAGTTTGATATTGTCTAAGTTTAACCTACTGAAAATACACTTTTGGATGCACGAACTGAGTTTTTCGTCATATTCAGTTTACCGTGTCCAAAAGATTTTTCAGTAACCTACGATTTCAAGTAAAAAAGTAACCACTCGTAATTGCTGTCATAGACTAATTTTTTCAACCCAGAAATATCTTCTACTACGTCGATTTATGAAACATGCCAAAGAATCTTGAAATGCTATGCCAGTAACATAATGTTGTACTCTTTTTAGAACTAGTATTCAAAAAATAGCTTGATCAGGATTTCTTTGGGATTTGTATTGAAATACTTACTTTGTAGTACCTTTTCTGTTAATTAGAAACCTACAATTTGGTTTGTCATTTCCTCTTGCTTGGGCTTTCCAGTTTGTTTTTGTATGTGTTAGAATAAATTAGATATAATAATTTTAAATAAATTCACTCTATTCTTACGCATGTACACACAACCGTGTCTACCTGACATTGCTAACTTTAAGTTATTTTCAGGAAAAATACAAAAGAAATCGAAAGGCAAGAAGATAAAGATCATCGTAGACCAAAAGCTTGAGGTCGCCAAGAAAAAATTGAAGCTGATACAGTTTGATGATCAGTTGGTGAATGTGAAACGTACTTCTACTAGAACCGATCAGGAATCCGCTGAGGAATTGGTTGACGCACTGCAAAAACTCAAAGATAGCCAAGAGATACACATGCTTAAGCACATGAGCAAATTTGCTGCTCCACCACCAGAGATGGGCAAATTTTCTTTTCCCCCACCAGATGTCTCGATTCCTCCGCCACTGACAAGACAATCTCCTCCAGTAATATCAAAACCTCCCGTACTATTTCAGTTTGGACCACTGACCCCTCATACATTTTACCCTAGACCCCCTTTCATGATCAAACATCAAAACAGGGCTTTGGTGATGAGAAAGGTACCGAGGGCTATAATACCAACCCAAACATCTGCTTCAGGCAATGCTGAGTCTATCACCGATGTTCCTTTATCTGAATTGATGATGAGGTCTATTAAAAAACCTGACAAACCGGCATTCCTGGAACCTATTAAGGTGTATGAGGTGTCTAGGGGCAACCCATGCATGAGGTCTGCTCAGTCGATCTATTTGAGACCTCCATTTCCCAGTCGGACCTATAGAAGGGCTATCACGCCATCTGTACAAGGTAGTAGGAGCTCATTGATAGCTCCCGCAATAGTACCTCAAACATACGATAGAAGAGTTGAAAAGATGAATATTTCTGATGACAGTATTGATGATAGAACAGATCAAGATAAGGGAGAAATTAGTGATACTGCAACAGACGTTAGTGGAGATATTAATGACTTTTATTAAGAGAAAGACAATAGTCTTGAAAGGAGAGTTAGTATGTGGAAAAGCTAGTATATTATATTGAATAGTTAACACATATGTTATTTAGATCATATTTTCCAGCAGTTTGTAAGTACTGTCATAGGAAGGGTAGCAACGTACTTATTTCAAATGTGTCAAAGAATGCCGTTTAAAAATTATATTTAAAATTATAAATTCAGCCTAGTCCAATCAGTGCTAACACTTTCCAGTTTCATTCAGTAAATTTCCTTGAATGATTCAAACTGGCACCCAACGTATAACCAGGAAAATTGTTGTACTTGATTCAATCAAGTGCAAGATTAATTTTCCAATCAATATTGTTGTTGATATGATACAAGGGACACTGATACTTTAACTTTCGTCTAATATTTAAGTAAGTTGAGTAGAATAAGTTAGTATAGGTAGCTGTAGAATTGTAATGTTGCTAAGTAGATATTTGATCGACTAAGTCCTACGTCTCACCACAAGTTTACTACGGTAGTTCGGACAAAGTTGGTGGAATAAAATACAGGTTAGATCATACATCAGCTACATTGGTCATGTTTTGCACTGTAGGTAGCTTTTATAGCCACGCATAGCGTGTTGTAAACGGGCACAGACCATCATTTACTCACAGAACTATGATGACCTGTGGCTATCTAAACGTAAAGTGTCACTGTTACATTGAGAGGTATGTTTGACCATTGATTAACGTATTATAACTGAGGATAGTCAACGTAATACTAAATGAAATGCGATTCCGTAGCGTCATCTATGACAATTTGTCACAGCTATGTTTCTACTCTCCGCACTACGTAGAGGTCTACTGTAAAATATATTGCAAATTCTCATCTATGACGCTACTGTAATCATTTCATTTCGGATAATTTTTTGGATCCGGAACATAGTATTAGGCTGGATATCTTCAGGTAGAATGTGTCAATCCATGGTTTAGCTTAGAACGTGACAATATGCAAACGCAGTGATACTGCTTATATTTCATTCTATATACTTTTGTTTCTGTTCCTAATTATAATATTCACCCATAGCACCGATATCAATAGCGATTGATTATCCTTAATACTGCTGTGGGAAGGCGGAGCCCTATTTCAGATTTGATGCTCAGCCTAATCATTGCGCTTGATGTTTGCTTGTATTAATCTGTCTGCTTATACGAAGTTATATGTAGTCCTAGTTCGTCAAAATGTCACTTATTATTATAGATATAATCGAAGTTATTATCTCCATGAAATCCCTTATGTAATAGATATTTCAATAAAGATTCATTCAACTGGCATTTAATTTTCATTTTCTAAATAAGTTATCAAATAGATGAACTAAGTCCTTCAGTATCAGTTTCAAGTAGGTGCGAACAACACTCCAGGCGTAAGTATCGTAAGTAATTTGATTTCGATCATTTTTATTAGATTAGGGAAATGTTTATCTTTTGAGGAGAAATTTAATAACGTACTACTGTCTAAATGTATATTTCTCTTTTAGGAATGGTGACATCTATAGCGAATCTTTTTAGTGTGGAATCATTATAGCCACAATAACCACAAAGTTATTCTAATATTTCTCTAAAAAATAAATGCATATATTTTAGCTTTGCTCATTCTTTGGGATTCACAACGTGAAATATTATATATAAGGATGTGTCATACTAATAGTCATGCACATGATGTTCATTGCCTATGCCACATTGTTCTCCCTCATCGATTCAGTCACACATCTTCAAATATTTGTGAGTCTTGTTGATCAGCCTTCGGAAAGGTTGCCGTTCTCTTTTCGGTCATTCTCATTCTAGAACGTCATCATCGGCTATTGGAATTGTGGTCCAAGGATCATCGTCACTTTATGCCTCTTGTGCCACTCTTAACGAGTTGGCTGAATCACTGATATTCGCTCTAGGTGATGATATATCGCTGAATCGTGGTTCATCAGTATTAATCGGCATTTAATCTACAAAGTTTTGTGTAGAATTACTTCATCTGCTCCTATCCCATTCACCCGGTTCAATGAGACTATCACGGATACCAGGATATTGGTCGGCTCTTCTACATCACTTTTTCCATGTCTTGAGGTATGTCTTCCGGAACACAAACGTTTCAATACTGTACCCTTCAGCCACTTGAACATACTGTGCATGCATGTTAGTATCAGACGGAATGATTTCAACTGCCTTAATAATTTATGTGCACTTTTATACAGTGGATTTTTTGTAGGTGACCTTATGAAGATGTATCCATGCAACGTTTGCAAAAAGAGCTTCAGCAATAGATCTTCTAGGTGGTATCATCAGAAGTACGCCTGTAATAGTTTATCCGTTTTTGCTTGTAAATTCTGTAGCGTGAACACAGCGTATGTGCATACTATGAGAAGACACGTTAGAACTCAACATGGACTGATTATTAATAAGAAAGATGTAGAAGACATGAGGAGATCATAATAATTTAACTGTGGGACTTTGATTGAAGATACTGCAAACCATTTGGAAAAGTCGCTTCCTGGAGAAAGAAATAGCCTCAATAAGAAACTTTACGAACAGAAAAATATGTAAAATATCTACCTATATTCTAATGGTATTTTTAACTTGTAGATAATATTAAGGTACAACTGAATCTTGATTTGCTTATCTGTCAAAATATCCGGGAAAGTCATTTTTCTAAATGGTTTCAACCTTTTCATCAGAATCTGTGGTAGAGAATGCGGCACGAGATATCAAGTGAAATGTAAAATGAACTAAGCCCTTAGCTTTGAGGAAAGGAATGTTAAGTCTTATGCTGTTATAATAATGAAAATAAATAGTTTAATTATTTTTTAAAGTCATCTGATTGTATGGTTAACTGCAGGTATTGCACCTTCTGATTCTGGACTGGACTAATGTGTTTAGAGTTTATTTCAAATGATCTAACAACATTTGAGAAAATGTGTCTTTTAATGAATAACATTACTTTCTCAAATAATTTTTTGAAATTCAAAACCCAAATAGATCTATGAAATTGGATTTTGGAATTTGTACGGCAAATGGCAACAGGTCTTACAGGGTTTACACCTGACAGGTGTTGGTGTGCTGGGTTGCTGAATGCTCGGTTGGTCACGGTAAGAAAAACAGTAGTGTATTCGCCGGGAGCGAAGTGTGTAGAGGTGGTCACGCGGTGGCCAAAAAGGGAATAGGTCATTCTTGCTCCCAATGTATCCATCAATTTGTTCAAAAAGCGCAAGGTCTGGATATTTAGGGCCAAGAAGGGGGACTGACTGGAGGAAGTCTATTTCTAGCAATATGGGATGGGCATTACCTTGTGCAGGCTCCATTAGAGGGTGGTCCCAGAAGTACCCGACCCAACGAAGAAAACAAAATTTTTGTAAAAAAATGTATTTATTTTTCAACATAATCTCTTTTGAGCCCTATACACTTTTTCCAGCGATGTTCAATAAGTTCGGTACCCTTTTTATAATAAGAACTGTCTTGCTCCTCAAAACAGCCACTAACTGCCGACATCACTTCTTCATCGTTGGAAAATCTTTGACCACTGAGCCATTTTTTCAAGTTTGGAAACAGAAAATAATCCGAAGGGGCTAAATCTGGTGAATAGGGTGCATGAGGTAGCAATTCAAACTTTTATTCGTTGATTTTGCCCATTGCAATAACGGATTTGTGAGCTTTCAATAAGCTCGCGTAATATTCGCCGTTGATAGTTTTACCTTTTTCAAGATAGTCAACGAAAATTATCCCACGCGCATCCCAAAAAACCGACGCCATTACCTTGCCTCCAGATGAAACGATCTTCGCCTTTATTGGAGCCGGTTCTCATGTCCAAATTTTCAGATAATATGCGATGAACCGCACTTTTTGAAATGACTACTATGTCTGCTAGCCCGCGCACTTTCAGTCGACGATCATTCAGTACCGCTTTGTGAATTTTCTTCACCATTTCTGGAGTCGTCACCTCATTTGGTCGACCACTGCGATGCTCATCTTGGCAGCTCATATGGCCTCGTTTAAACTCTGCTACCAAATATTTTACTGTTGTAAATGAAGGGGCAGACTCACCCAGAGTAGAATCCAGTTCAGCTTTTATATTGGTCGGGCTGAGGCCTTTGAAATAAAAGTATTGTACCACATAACGATGGCAAATTTTCTCCATTCTCACAAATTCATTGAAAATGTTCAGTATTGATGGCTGCCAAACAAATACTAAACCACGTGGCGTCTTTAAACTTGACACATATGCTTTATAGGTTGCATACTTTCTAATACAATATTTTTCAAACAACTATCGCCATCTCCAGGTCAGGCCGGGGACTTCTGGGACCACCCTCGTACATATGGTCACTTCTCGTATCACTCTCCACTAATCTGGCGGCTGTTCGGCAACAGGTTCAGTAAGCTTAGGATGAGATACCTCAAGAGGACATGAATCACCAACAGAACATGAATCACCAAGAGGACATGAATCACCTCATGAAATACATTATCCGACGACTGGATGAAAGTATACAGCATCGGGATTGCCCAACACATTATCAGCTAATGGTACCAATACAAAACTTGCATATGTTTGACTCTATATAAAATGTTATCAAAATCAAATCATTTTTACTGAGTGTTTTATTTCCTTTTCTGATTACAGACATGATTTTACAATTTTTTTGAGGGTCATGGATAGCTGTTTTGGGCTTGTGAGCTCGATTCCCGCCGATAACATTTTTCCTAACACCCATAGTGCAATTTTATTATCGTTCTTTCAGATGCAATATGAACTGTTAGAATCATTTGTATTTTTTGTTCAATATGGACTTAGATGCACAAGTAACTTACGTTTGTGCACTGTGTTTTCAACTTCGTGCCAAAAAATTGTTACTCTTGATTAATAAATTTTAAGGCTCTGGTGTTACACTTGAAGATATGATATCCAGAATGCGAGATATACTTTCACCGCCTTGCCCCAGAAGAAAACCAGTTGGCATTTCTAGAACAACGAAACATTCTTCATCTCCAGTACAATCAGACAGAAGATTTAGATTAGTTACAACAAAAAAGCTGTCACTCGAAACATCTGGAACCAAATCCGGAACAAAAAGTGAACCATCTAATTCTAAACCACACACGCCATTGAATTTAAGAGTATTTTCTCCTTCAGATCATATTAAGAAATCTATTAAGGAAACTGCTGTAGAAGGGACACCAGCTCGAGCAGCAGGTTCTTCAGATATGTACGAGTATTCTTTATTCGGATTTCAGTGGAGCAAGTCTCCAGGGGGAAAAGCAGATCAGTTTCCACGAATGCTATCGCCAAAAAGTGGGGTAGAAAATATCCATGTGCCACCAAATAGAGTATTCAAATGCTGTTATTGTGGTAAAAGTTTTTCATTTGCTTATTCCTTGAAAACTCATGAGAAGTTTTTGTGTAAGTTGAAGCTTGACTAAACTAAACTCAACAAAAGTGAATGAGTATTACATAGTTAGTTGACTTTATAGTCATTTGAATATGATTTCGGATCATAATTTTTATTGAGGTGGCATTACGTAGTTCAATTGTTATAAATCCTAAATCAGAAACAGGTGATATACTGATTTTATACTCTGCAAAAACAAAATTTTATTTTATTTTCATAGAATTTATTCATATCGAAATTCAAATAAATAGCCCAAATCAACATCTGATAATTTAATTTAACAATTAAGGTTACATTTAAAATTACAATAAAAAAAGTAATTTAATGTAATGTAATGTAAATAAATTAAAAATAGCATGTTTTCTTATATGTCAAGTTAAACGAAGAACATTTTTCAAAATTATTCTTTTGGAACAAAAGTAGTTATCTCTAACGGTAAATACTAAATTTAACAAAGATACACTTTTTCAGCTGAAGTAACAGGCTTTTCAATGAAAATATTTTTGGTTCACTATTATACTGGATGTAAAAAATGTCAGGGATACCACAGTCTGTCCATGGCGCTCCAAATAAGTTAGTCGTTTTCTATGGACATCACCAAGTCTCCAACTCGTTCGAAAGCTGTCAAAATTTTGTTGAAGTGTACTGCGCCCTTCAAGAGCTATTTGACAGAAATCGATTTCCAGTAGGATTACTTTTACCATCCGTCGCACAAAATTGCGCCTAGGGCCCATAATTGACCAACCAAAATGCGTTTTTGAAGTAATCATTCTAAGAAATATAGTAGATTTTTTGTAAAGTATCTCTCAAACTGGTTTAGCAACAAACACTTATTTTTTCAATTTGATCCCAAGTGCAAAATTTGTTATTAGAACGCAGAAATTTTTATCCCTGGATCCAATGAAAAAATAGATTTTTGTAGTTAAACCAGGACTTTTATAAAATATTTTATTGTTTATTATTGGGATTAGTATCCATCTTACACAAATCGTATAACTTTTCTCTAGTTTGAGAGATATTTTACAAAAAATCAAGTGTACTCATTAGATCCATTAAAAAAAAAGCCATCTGGTAGGTCGCCCTAGGCACTCAGGTCAATGGTAAAATCTAGCCTAAGAGGCATGCATCTTCGTAGGGGAGCTCATTAGGACATTTTTTATAGAAATTGCTGGAAGTTTTTGTAATCTATAATACTATATGTGACGAGATATTGACAAGTTATTGTAGTAGTTAGAGCTTGTTCTAGAATTAGGTGTTATCGACGTAGAATCATATGCATACGTTTTCATGCACAGGACATATTTTTTGTATAAGTACTTTTTGATTTCGATACTATAGAATTTCAGGAGTAGTTGCCTGAATTCTGTTGTATTTAGATGGCTTAAGATCATTAAAGTTTCAATCTACTTCAGCCTATCATATCGCATGTATCACAGACGTTTATATCTCTTTTGGCTACCTTTTATACATGTGTGGATTATTTTACATCATTCTACACTAGGATTCTCCTCAAGGTTCCAGTACCCCGTAGTTCTAGTGATCGCCAACAGATGGTGCTGCTAGTTTTCGCTGGCGCCAACAGATGGTGCTGCTAGTTTTCGCTGGCGCCAACAGATGGTGTTCGTAACAGACAAAATGTGAACGCTAGGTGCTTTTTGCTATCAGCACCGCCCTACCAACCAAATAACAGTGTTTGACAGTATAGCATAGGTCTTGGCTTGAAGACATAGGATAGACAGCAAACACAAAAAACGTAAAATTAAAAATATATACAAATAAATTGAAAGAAACAAACTTGAACCCGTATTTCAGTAACGATGCCGTAAAATACATTAGTTTGCATAAACGTTTTGTTTAGTTTAGTAAGATCTAGATGTATTAGAAACCTAAATAACCGTATACATAGGAAATAAAATTAAAAAAAAATAAACGCACAAAATTAATCTTAGAAATCTATTCGGTGGTCCTGGGTTCCGAAATTTTCGTATTTTTACGTCTAACGGAACTACTAATAAGCTGTCGTAATATTGATCAAAAGGTAACTAGCTACTACTAGTTCAATGTTTTTAAAGCATGTTTGGGACAGTCACACAGACACTGTTGGAAACATCTGAATTGTAGGTAATGAATCTCCTAAGGAGTACATACAGCTGACCTTGTTTTTTATTTTAGACATAACAAGGTATAGCTGTAACAAATGTTCCAAGACTTACAAACACTACGCTTCACTACATCATCATCTGAACTATGAATGCGGCGTAGCCCCGAAGTTTCCATGTGAGATATGCAGCTATGCAGCTAAAAGAAAGCATCACTTGCAGAGCCACTATAAATACTTCCATAAGATGCGGAAATGTGATATTTAACTAGCATAAAAGGCTGATTTATTTATTAGTAATTTATTCGTATTGTCAATGTAATGGTCTATGTTTAAACCATGTTTTAATAAACTACATGTTCGATACCACTGTCAGGTAACGGTATTAACTATTCACGTAAAGTGATTATTCTAGAAAATTGGAAATTTTCCGTATGAGTTATACGCCTTTTTTGTCATCTGCAACATATAGCAACTTATTTTTTGACTATAAGAGCAAATAAACCAAGAACTACCATAACGATTGTTATTGTGATGAAAGAAAAATCGATCTCACGAAGGTACCTAATATTCCTCATCCTCAGCCAATGAGAGCCATTTATAGCTTTTTTTTTTTGGGGGTAACATCACAATGTCATATAAAATCAGTGAACAGATTTACTAATACCCGTTTTACAGTCATCAAGAAAAAGATAAATGTTGATCAGATGCCTGTGCACGAATAAAACAGCCGATTCTTTCTTGACAGGATGTTGCATGAAATCAATCCGTTGGATTTTTCATACAAATTTGTCTGCAAGTCTGCTGGAATACTTAAAAAGTTACCAATGCATGTAAATGTCCCTAGGCCGGTAGGGTGGCTATTGTGATTATATTTAAATGTTAAGATATTCGTTTGATTGTGTTTTTATGTTTATGGTCAGCGTTTGAAACTATTTTCTGGAAATCATGACTCAGCTCGTTTAAAGGAAACGGCTCTGCAACTGCAAGTGATTGGACGCAAATCTCTTGCAGGCAAAACAATGCCTTTGCATGTAATTATCTTTTAACTGTACCGTGTGAGGAGTTTAACTTCGGATATTGCACACTGCTCAAGCCGATTCTTAACGCACCTGTTACTCGCTTTTGCACACACGTGAATTGGGTAACAGAGGATAATCTCCCCCTTTTCATTCATTTTCCGAAAACACGTCTATAACGACTGTCGACTTTGTGGTTGTATCTTCACACATTGTTTTGTGTTATATCGAACGAAGATCAACAAATGTAAGTCAAATCGCGCGCCCATGTCAAATAGGTTGTCATACTGATAGTGTCAACATGTTGACGTGAACATGGTGGGACAAATCTAAAAAACGTGTATGAGTTTACACAAACGACCGCCCGCGTATAGAGTCTGATTTCATATGTACCTGTGAGAGAGATGGGTGTATGAAAGTAATTCCTGCAGTTTTAGTGTGACCCGACAAAAACTGTGATAAAACCTTTGATTGAATTCATTTGATCCATGTTGACGTTTAGGGATGTTTGTGAAAATATAAATGAAACAAACGAAAATCGTGGGCATGTCCGCATTAAAGGAACATGAGCAGAAATACGGAGACTGAAAATCCGAGCATCGTTCGTATATGCCCATCATATCTATACGGGTGTATCCTGAAGGGAAACAAGGATGGAAAGAGAAATAGACTAAAAGCCACCAACAAGCTTCGGACAGTGAGACCTCGTGCTTATGAGGCATCAACTAACGTCGCCACGGAGGCCAACTATAGCTACCTGAAAAATAAGTGTTAATTGGTTGGTAAAGTTCACGTGGTTATAATTGATACGTGAAGATGTACCCACGTGGATCCAGCTTGAAACCTTATCCGCACTATTTCATGGGAATGGTTGTTGTATTTTATATATTCTATGTACCTCTTACGTGTTGTTTATTTTATTATAACCTCTTACGACATTTTGATCGAATCTTTCTTATTATATTTTAATGAACTAGCTACCTTTTTAGTTGTTTTTGGGGATACGGAACATCACACTTGCCCAAAGTGTTACAGGAGTTACAAATTTCTTGGAACTTTTCAACATCATGTTCGTGAGTGTGGAGTGTTTTCCTGCCAAATGTGTCCATACTCGGGAAGAATGGAACAATATCTGCGGAGACATTACAAAACTTACCATAAACTTAATGATAGTGATATTCAAGAAGTTATTTATAATAGTGTCCGTTGACTCGGAAAATATATAATTTATTTGTTTTATTTGTATATTTATTTCATCTTGATGAACAGCTGCTTTCAGGGAGAAGCATCATTTGTGGTCGGAACGAAAAACGGTGTTAATCCTATGAACCATTAGACAATTCTTGAAGTTACACGCGGACTTCGGACATCGTGCGAAGTACGTGCTTATTTTGGATATTGGAATAAACTGTAACGACCAATATTGTAGAAATCTGACTATATTTTGCAATTGATTAAAAAAATATAAAATGTTGCTGAATGTAAGTTGTAATGTCAAACGCAGTCTACTACCAAAATACAAGCTACTTGTGGGGCAAGCTGCACCTGCTCTCCACTATGGCGTGGTAGATACTAAAGGTACTATTTACACTTGACAATAATGAAATATCAGAGAATGTAGAGACCAAGGATCCGGCTTAAGGTAGCTAACTTTACCTTTTCTACAACATTCAAAATTGTAATAAATCCTACAGACACTTGCATACTTTCCGCAGACATTTTAGATACGAGTGCGGCAAGCAGCCACAGTTTGCATGCAGGTACTGTCCAAAAGCATACACCCAGAAGAGTAGACTCAAGATGCATCATGCCACGACTCATTTTGGATTTGATTTTCCATAAAGATTGTTATTGAACGTAGTTCACTTAATAAAGACAAGTTAATCACCCACCGGTCATACCGTTTATTCTACTTTTTTCTTTTCGGCCTGTAGAAAATTTTGACTCGAAGGATTCACGGCGATTGACTTCTTTTTTTCTGATGTCGCCTGATTTGTTTTGTAAATCTTGACAATTGATAGTGACAGCAGGGTTGTTGACAACAGCATTTTTCGTCCTAAGACCTGTCAGTTATTAATTTGAAACTTGATGCGGAATATATTTTTGGTAGACGTAACTAAAATCAGTAAGTACACCGTGGTGGTCCGTATGAGAACCATCAAAATAAAACTGTGTCAAGTTTATTTTCATTCTTCAAACAGCTAACACATCTAGGACAAAATTTACTTGTAGGCCATTCCACGACTTTTGGCAGGTCACACTAGAACCACCGGCATCACCTTTTTACATTCATATCCCTTACAAATGCATGTGCAGTCTGCCACTGTATGCTGACGTTTATCTGTGTAAGCTCAGACATACGTTCTTTAGTTTCATCTTGCCACCTCGAAAATTTTCTCGCCATCACAACATGAACATACAACTAACGGTCAATATCGATAGTTTTTTCCAAAATTATTTGAAAACGAGAATGAAAGTAACGGTTCTTTAATAACAAGCTCATGTGTGCAAGAGCAGCTGTGTTCAAGATCAGTTTGCCAAGTATGCAATTTTCCCGCAGAGAAGCTTCAGCTCTGCACATGGTTCATTCAGTCAATTTGATTAATTATTTATTTTATAGGTATAGATGGTTTTTAGCAATTTTTGATGAAAATTGGTTCATCTGTTTGAAAGTCGGCGGGAGGGAGGGGGGGGGGGGGTCGGAACGTGGGGCGAGCAAACCAAGCTAAGTGAATATACCTGAGTGGGATATCAGATGAAATATGTTTTATAGGTTTGTACTAAATAGGTATTTTTCCACAATCAAGCAAAACCCTTAAAAAATTGGTTTATCATGTCGTGACTTTTTGAAGTGTTTCCGAGCAATGTGTTTCTGTGGTTACAAGTTAGAACTCTTCTACAAGTCAAATATGTTATTGCATAAAAAATGGAGACTCTGAGTATGGAAGATAAATTAGCGAAGTCCTCTTGGTAGGATCATTGTACAGTATCCTAAAAACTGGTAGTTAGATTTCGACTCACCTTCTAACAAGCAGCTAACTTTGAATATCTCAATATCAATCATTTTGGCTGACATTAACCGATCTTTTGTTTTAGGTATTATGGTATTTCAGTGCCCAATGTGCTTCAAACATTACCGCCACACTACAACATTGCGAAGACATATGAGATACGAATGCGGGAAAAGCCCACAATTTCCTTGCAAATTTTGTCCCAAGGCGTACACTCAAAAAACAAATTTGAAATACCATTATATCAAATGTCATCAGGAGTTTTTGAAAAAGAAAGTGTAGAATCAGGCACATAATTTGCTAGGTCTAAGGTGGTCGTTGGTCAGTTAAAGACTTTTTTACATAGATTCACGAAACAAGGTCATTGTTAAGGAGTTTCGATCCTTTCATACGTAGCATTTAGGTTTCTTTATGAAGTAATAGCTACCAGACTAATACTCATCACATTTTATGCGGCTTATTGAGAGGCCACTGTAGTAAGTTGTTGAAATCTAACGTATACAGCTATTTTTTAAATTCATCGATTTTATGCACTTCAATATAGCTTCGTATTTTTCTTATGTCGCAATTGTAAAAATGGGCGGTTCAACTTCCCTGTGAACGATCATTCTTTAATTATTCAATAAGTCCATTTTGGAATGCTTGTACACAAAATTGCCTTTCATTCATTTTATGTTTGCCTGTGCTGTACCACCCTAGGCTTAACAACAGTGTCTTTATAACAATAATTCTCAAAACTGATATTATTTTTTTAATGTAGCTACTAGGACTATAAATGAAATGACAATATATTCAATCGTGTACAGGATCTGACTTAAAATTTGCTTTTAGAGTTGCAAAAAGTGTACACTGCCCGCAGTGCTGTAAAAATTACGAACACATGAACAATCTCAAAAGGCATATACTATATAAGCCTACACTCGAAAATTCAATTTGAAATGCCATTATTTCAAGTGTCATATGGCATCTTATCGAAATAAACTGTGGAATCAGGTGTACATCTGCTTAATCTAGGCTGGTTAGTAACAGTTCCCTTTTTTATTTGAAAAGTGGAAATATACATTTTGCGCAGAAAATTGTAGTGACAAGGAAGACTTGAGACTTTTAGGAAAAAAGTGACATTGAAGGTCAAATTACAATATATTCGACTTGAGACTTGATTTCAAGATGGAGTCCAGGTTATCCATTGACTTTTGCTCTCAAAACAAAACATTAACATGTGAAACTAAATAATTCTTTAGGTCTATGTGAATGTGTTATGGGCAACGACGATAACTGGTCATTGACTTTAATGACCGGGTATTGACGTGAAAATCCAGTGCGGGTGGATAATGCTGTTAATGGCCGAGAATGTCTGGACTACGTTCATATAATGACAAAGGACTGAAAAATATTAACGATATTCGTAGTATCTAAAAGTAAATTAAAAAGAACAACTAGGACAAAGAAAATATTATTAAAACTTATAACCTTGGAACGCTTTGTTGTTCTGGTTTAGTTTCTGAAATTACATAAATGATTTCAATAAATCAAAGGCACATTCCATTCGGAGTCCATATCGCTTTGAATAGTAAAAATTGATTTAAAATTAGCTCAACTGCTAGTGCACTGGTGAATAAATAGAAAAATATAACCACAGATTGTGTTTAACATAACCTTACATTTTAATATATCATCACTGTCTGCTACCTGACGGACATTAACGTTAATTTCCGGCCAAAGATAACAGCGCGCTTGTATTAATTTCATCAACATTGCCCAACTTCACGTCAATGAGTGGCGATTGAGTCAATGTTAGGATTATGTATTGTCATTGCCCTTAACATGCAGGGTGTTTCCTAATTGAACGCTAATATTTGAGCAGGCGATTTTTAGGTCCATTTTACGAAGAAAACATCATATGAACGCATGTCGTAAACGGCTCAACTTAAGATGCAGGGTGGTAAAGTTTTCGAAAATAAATCACTTGTTATTAATATCTGTAATGGCCACTTTAGATATTTGAATGACATTCGACATACAGAGTTTGTCCGGAAAGTAATTAGAATTATTTTTTACAAAGCCTATTATTGACCAGTACAGAAATTCAATATTCCTCAAAGTAGCACAATCCTACATCGATAGACTTCTGTCAAATCTGTCACTTGTAATAAGCAGAAAACCGAGTGTATTACTCGTAGGTTTGACCAGCACGAACGTACCCTAAACCGATCAAGTTTGGCGGGGGTAGGGAGGGAACAAATACGGTACCCCAGTCTCAATAAAACAGGAAGCACGGGCGGCTTCATTGAAGAAGGAATCCTTGAGGCTAATCGAGCAGCTAACGCTCGATCTCCAATCATTGAAAATAAATGTTAACATCCATCTACTCGGTACTAACATACTGACTGGTGTGTTCCCACGCATCAGTAAAAGTGATTTTCTTAAATTAAAGAGGCTTCTTAAGAAGATATATAAACGAGCTGGGTAGATCCCTTACTGTATCCCAGATGGCATACTTTGGGAGATGATACAAAACGACAGTGTGGCAACTCGTCTGGATCAGGCGCACAAGGAATTTTTCAAAAACACCTAGGAATACAAATCGGTGAAGCTGTTTTTGATCAAAGTAGATCATCCAATCAACCAACCAAGCCAGCAAATCCAGCCTTCAAAATTCAAGCCTCCTGTACACTATACCTCATAATGATAATATGCTTTGTAAAAAGGTTTTATCCTACGTATTCATCCTTCTCGTATTTCACCCCTTTTTTAAGAAATACATATTAGAATCTAACGATATAAGACCGACCCTTACAACTACAGGCCTATAGCTGTGCTTTCTGTTAAAAGTAAGGTGATGGAGAGGTGCATAAATCGCGATCTTCTGGACTACATCGAACGTCATGGCTTGATTAGCGACAGGCAGCATGGTTTTCGGCACCAGCGATCCACAGGGGACGTCCTAGCTTATGTCACGCAATTGTGGAGTAAACTCATCCAGTCTTATAGTAAGGCTTCTGTCGTTGCTTTTGATATCACGAAAGCGTTCGATCAGCTGTGGCACGCTGCCCTCTTATGCAAACTTCCATCGTATGACCTTCCAGAAAAGCTTTGCAGATGGGTGGCTGACTTTCTCTCGGGCCCCAGGGATCGGTCTTAGCTCCGACACTGTTCCTCTTACATATCAACGACCTCCTTCCTGCACGATCAACCCAATCCGCAGCTTCGCTGATGACAGCACTCTACATGCTGGAATTCAGAGTGTCAAGCCGATCTCTGCCAATGAGCTGGAAAAAAAGACTAGCGAGAGACCTCGAGGCTATCACGGCATCTGGTACGAACACATCTCGTGAATAGCGGCAGTTGCTGGGAAAAGATAGGCTCTTTTTGTGTCGGGCTAAAAAGTGCTTTTCTCCACATGATCTTCTCGCTCTATACAAGGCCCAGATAAGACCTAGCCTCGAGTATTACTCACACGTTTGGGGTGCTGCCACCCCGACTACATTACTTATGCTTGCTGCTGTCCAGAGAAGAGTTGTCCGACTGATCGATGACTCTTCTCGGGAACCTTTCGCACCGGCGGGCGGTCGGTGATCTAGCTCACCTCTATCGCTACACCAACGGGCTCTCATCCATGATGCCTGCCAGACAGATCCGTCTGACATTGGCCTCCCATACTAACCGTGTCCAACTTCCAGAACTGGCCGATACGACCGCTCCTTTGTCCCGAGGGTGTCGAGATTGTGGAACGATCTACCAGAGGAAGCTTTTCCCAGTTCTACTAACCTTAGGCAGTCCAAAAATCGGGTTAACAAAATATCTTTGAGATCCTCATAGCAGCGCGCTGAAATAAATGTTTCAAATTGAATTCATTGTAATTGTGATTTCCAAGCCGCGTACCGGGTTGCGGCTTAGGGAGACTGTCCAATTAGGTTGAATGTTGTTTAGGGTATCTAGATGCGGTCCCTTTTTAGTCAATGAACCAAAAGAAGTCCTCTGGGGCCAGGTTGAGACTTTACAGTGGCTGGGATATCGTTGTGAAGACAGCGATCCTGTACAGGTAGGCGTCGTTGACAAAGGAGATGTGGGACGGTGCGTTGTCCTGGTTCAGTATCATTGAGACCAAATTCCTTTTCTGACGCGGGCGACCCTGTGGTTCAGTTTTTGACATTCTTTATAAAATTGAGCAGTGACAATGTGGACAGGGGGTAAAACTAGTGATGCACGATTCCCCTAATATTAAAGAAGCCGTGAACTTCATCCGGAACTTGCGCATTCAAGTTTTCCTCGGGCGCGGCGACGCCGACGTTTGCCATTCCTCATTCTGCCGCTTTGTCTCCGGATCTCACTAGGAAATTTATATCATCCGCGCATGTCAAAACTCTAGGGCAGGTTTTGTTCAAACCTTGCACATAGCTTACATGTTACAGAAGAAAGGTGGATCTATTGTGACCCCCTAAATACTTTCTAAAACACTATGTCCAGCCTTGATCCTTTGTTCAGACTCCATAGCCTTGACACAGGGCCTTGCATGTAGTTTTCCGCTGTTGGACCTGTGGTTCCTATTATCTGAAACTGTAGCCTTGCCAGGCTTTCACAGTGACACAGGAGATGCTCTGGGGTTTCCCCCTCATACTCTCTGCAGAAACGGCATGTGGCCTCTTCTACCAGACCCAAGAGTCTCGTATATGTTGATGTAGACGACAATGTCCTATCGGAGACCCACTATGGCCCTTATGGCTTTCCTATTGAATCCAAGTAGGTCCTCTGTAAATGCGGGCCTTCGTTCTTTGATGAACTCTTTTGCCTGCCTCCGCCCCAATTGGCTGTTCCACCATTCTAGGGGCTTTTTCTTGCTCCAATTTCTTATGGACTGTTTGGTGCGTGTTCTAGTCAATCCACAGAAATTGTCTCAACCTATAAGGCGATTAGCCACACCCTGCCAGGCTAGTGCATCCGCCTTTTCATTCATGTCCTGGTACCCAGAGTGCACATGGTTTAGTATTCCGACACAATCTTGTGTTCGGCAAATTCGAAAGGTCAGCAATTAATCGAACACTCAGTCAACGGTTTGTGTTGAGAATTTGCCGCACACGGATCAGATTGTCCTCTGTCCGCGATGTCCTGAACGCGTTTCGTTAGCGACCTCCAGCCGCCTTTTCTGGAACCACTTCTTCACTTGCGAATATGACAGGCAGGTATATCCAAAGGCTGTCTGGAGCTAATCTGTCTTCTTTGGTGTTTCGTACGGAATTTCACCTGCATATTTTCGCAGACATACTGCACTGATTTCTCTTAAAATAAGTTATTCTTAGAATTCCCAATCATTTCCACGAACATTTTATCGATTGATTTTTACAATATGTTTTCGTTTAAAAAAATTAAAGCCGTTTATCATCATGATCATAATATCTTTAATATGACAATATCAGCATGCAGAGAAATTGCTTTTATTTTTTTTAGATGAAAAGCGTCAAACAAAAAATTCAAAACATCCAATCTGCTCATGAATGCATATTTCAGTTTTTCTAATCAAGAAAAATCAGTCACTGAACTTTTTGGAGGGTGTCCCACAAGTCGGCGTCAAGCCAGCAACCGCCAAGTCATGATAGTTATCAGAAAAATTGAAAAAATCTAAATCGTGTACTTTTCAAATTATAGGGCTTAAAAAAAAATCGGAAAAACACACACTTTTTGATGATCTTTTAGTTCATGTTACTGCCTTTCTTCAGCAGCAATGCAAACTTGACATCTAATTAAAAATGATTGGGTTATCAGACCGACGAATTTTCCGGTTTCCGGCTTAACGTCGACTTCTAGGACATCCTGTATATTGACAACTAACATGTATCTCAAAAGTTAAGACGTTCAGGATCTATGAAGCTTTTTTTAAATGGATTCAAAAGTATCCCTTAATTATTTACATTCAGGTAGGAAACACCCTGTATACAGCAACTGCGGTCACAGTCGCAGTTTAAGGTGTTTGCCAATTTTTAGGATGTTGAATGTTAAAATCTGTCGGACATACTGCGAAAGAATATTATTTCGGCTGTAACAACTAAGACAGTTTGGACTTTTTTTAAACCACCTGCAGTGATATGATACAGGGCGATCAATTTAGTTATTCTGTAGATATTACCCACCACCGTAGACCTAGCAAATATGTCCTGTTGAAAATGTGATAGATCTGTTAGCAATGTTTTCCAAAACTGATATAATTTTCAATTTGTAGTGTAATCCTATACATAGCTCCGCAACAATTTCCGATCTGACGCTATTTTATTTTTAGAATCGCCGCTAATGTACAACTGTCCTCAATGCAGTAAAATTTACAAACACGCTAACAATCTCAATAGACATTTACGGTACGAGTGTGGGAAAACTCCTCAATTTTCATGTACTCTCTGTCCCAAGGCGTACACCCAGAAGAGCAGTCTGAAGAGTCACTATTTCAAACATCATCAGTCGTTCATGGTGTCTGAAAACACCGTCATTCCTATTGATGGGGCCAGTGTTATGAACGATATTATGACGCTAAATGACACTGGACACTGATGGCATCGAAATTGCGGTTGCCAAAGGGAAATTTGGCAGTTTTTAGCAATAAGTACAAAATATTTTTTGATACTTATATCGATACCTGGTGTTTTAAATTCGACTCTCACCACTGGGAACCCGAAAACGCTAAGAGATACGAGGTCAGTTAAATAGGAGCAACGTTTTGCATTTAGTAGACTAAGAAAATGCCACTTATAAATTTTCGTGATTTAGTACTTACGGAGGGAAAAAATGAATTTCTCCAAAAACATTTTCTTTGGCTTTGACGTCGCATGACTCTTTTTTTTAACCGACTGTCTGGAGAAGTATCCTTGATACTTTTCATCTGATTGTTTCATGTGTATATAGAGATGACTGAAAAACAATGTTGTCCGTTTCTTTTTTTAAACTTTTCTGCAATAATGGAGCGGGTGATTACTTGTTTTCTTAACACTTTCTTCAAAAAATCTTGACTTTCCTTGAAAACCCAATTTGCTACAAAATGAGGTTTCAAGAAAAATATTTTTCAATGAGAAAAAGTAATAAGTATATCACATAACTAATCATCGGCTTTATTCTTCCATAAAAGTGGAATATACACATACAATTTCATTCTTTTTTAGTCACCGCTATTAACGTCATGAAATAATCAGATGAAAAAAGACAAGAGACGATAGAGGACAAACAGTAGCTGCGTTGATATGCAATTGATTTTAAAATCCTGCTAGAAATAAAGCCAGGAAAAATAGAATCGATTTTGGGAAATATCAGTTTTTTCCATCTTCGGAGATGAACTCCGAGACTATGTGTCATTTCCTTAGTTGCATAAATACGCAGCTTTGCCAACTCTTAATCAATCTTTTACCGTTTCCGGAATGCCATTGGTGAGGGTATACTTTTGAATGCCCTGTGTATTGAGTATTTGAGATGAGAGGCCTTACGTTCTCTAGATTCCATTTCCAAGGTATATAAACAAACTCTACTTCTACAAAGTAAGTGCAGTATCTTTTGAGCTAATTACTTATCAATCCACTCATTTTTGAGTGTGATGTATTTTTTTATTCTTGAAAATGGAAGCATCTAGTTATGCAAAATAAATTTCATATATGTTCTCAGGCAGTTTTATAGTGCTAGTTTACCTAATTTTCTGGGCCTGTTATTCAAAATCATCTTTATACTAGCACTCACTCATATTCTTTTGATTCAGTTCGTAAATTACAATGTGAAAGAGTCATATACGAGTGCCACGGTATATATTTTGAGATACACGAAAACTAAAAGCTATTTTTCAAAAACTAGCTTATTCATGTTTAAAGTATCCTCCTCCAGCATCAATGCACTTCTGTAACCCCACCTTCGACAAATGAAATGCTGATTAATTGCTTGATCGATTTCCTCTTCGAACGAAAATTTTCGACCAAGCAGATTTCTTTTTCAAATTCTTGAAGAGCCAGAAGTCACACATTGCCAAATCTGGCGAATAACGCGGATGTTCTAACATTTTCATGTAGCGCTGGCGTAAAAACTTGACTGTTAGTTAGGCAGTGCGGCTAGCGGGATTGTCGTGATGCAGGATTGTACCCCTGCAACAACTTTTTTGAATGAAGATTATCATGCAAAATGGTGCGCACTCTTGCGGATCCTACCCCGAGGTTGCCTCTATTGTCGCATATGTGCAGCGAGAATCTTCTTCAATTAGCCGTTGAACTTTAGCAATCTTTTCTGGAGTCACACTAGAACATGGCCTACCACTACGTTCTTCATCAGCCAATAAGACGGAGCTTCATTACCAAATGCCTGTTGTAACCGTTCGATTCGTTGATGTTCAGTTAAACCGACTTTGAGCTCATGGTAAATCATAGCGCCATAACTCTCTCGAGACAACTCCATGTTTCGTCTTAAATTTGTTTACACCACGTGCACTGTAATACACTTGAAAATGAACTGAATGTGGCGACTTACTAATAAAGGACTGCTGTTTCTAATAGTGCACTGTTGCTGGTTTTAACTAGTATAGTTGATACGCATCTCAAAATATACAGCGTACCCCTCATATTTGATATTTACTTTTAATTTGCACTATTTGTCAATAAGGATCTGCCTACATACCAAAGTAAGTCAACTTCCACATATCCTATCTTTCACAAATAGACAAATTATTACAACAGTAATTTTTTTAGTTGTGTAATAATAAGTTCAAATTGGCGTCATGATAGGGCTGGAGCACTTGCCACCATTAGATCGAATGCCTTCGCCCCTATGTATGAAAGTAATAAAAACAATTTTGCTTTTATAAAAATATGCCAAATAGAGTCGATGGATTACCAGTAATTCAAGGGTAAAAGTACGAACAATCTAAGAGTGTAAACATTAGTTTTTTTTTTGAAGGCTCGATGGTTCTTGAAGTATGAGGAGGGAAACTTAAAAATTCGTATCCAAACCGTAGCGCGACATATACAACATGTTTTCACGTAAGGATATCTCCATAAGTGAATATCTATGATCAGGAATACCGTCGCAACGATTTAAATGTTATCGAGTTGAGTGCAGGATTGAATTGGAAGCAACAAGTTGACTGTGTATGCAGGAAGCTGAATAGGTCCTACTATGCTATATTGAAATTGAAGCCAAATGTCCCCAAACCAACGCTGATAGTTGTGTACTACGGAATGGTGTAAGTATTCGCATCTATCATCGTCATTTTTGATCAAATGTGTTTATTAAAATAGCGGCAAATGCTTCAGCCCTATCACGACGCCATTTTGTAATTATCATTAGGAAACAATAAGCTAACGATACCACCACAAAAAAATTATAGCTGCAATCATTGTAGGATCTACTTGTTAAATTTTTTTTATTTATTGGCCTAAAAATCTGACATAAATGATATTTTATTCTCGTATGTGACTTGTAGTATTTTGTCGGTATTTTTATAGTATTAACATAATTTTAATTTTCTGAATAATTTTTGTGTTAATGTTTGATTAGATTATGTGATGTTTAAGTTTAAGTAAGTCGCAATTTTTACCATGACACTGTTCGACATATATTGTTTTCTTTCTAATAACGAAAAGACGATTATATTGAACCAGTAATATAGTTTTTTAGAAGTTTTCATATGTCAGCATTATTGTTCCTTTCCAGAGGCCCAAACTTAAAATCAAAAATCTTAAGTTAAAAAAGAACATTGATTTTCAGCTTTTGAAAGAAATTTATTTCGTAAAATTTATGCCTAAAACACCTTTACTGTTTACTTATTCAGCTGTATTTCAAAAAACAGTCCTCAAACCATGTGACTCTGTCTTGAAGTTGAAATAATTCAGTATGGAAAAGGGAAAACTGTATGTGATGTTATCGGGAGACTGACTGGCTTTAATTCTCATCAACCAGTCTAGAAGTCTAGTATATTATCTTCGATCAACCATTTAAGGAAGGCAATTAGCAATGATGACGCATTGTTGAAAAATTAAATCACGTAGGTACTGTGTCTACAAGGACTTTGAACAGGTAACGCTTCCCATTCGATTTAAGAGGCTTGCAGAGGCTGTCACCAGCGAAAGTCCCTTCATCGAAATTATTTTTTATAGTACGGCGAATGGAATTCAGATTTGCAATGCTTCTGATTATTATTCGTATGTGCCAATGAAACTTATTTTGTTTAGTATACTAATAAGACACAGGGATGTAACCCTTATATTGAATATGATGACGCTGAAAATTTCGCATCATTTCCGGATAGTAATATGTTGAGACATATTTGTACAAACATTTACAAAATATTTTGAATTTTTTCATTGATACAAAATTGCTTCAAGTAAGTTGACTCTACGCTCCCCGGGCAACGCCGTCATCAGTCCACAAAGGATTATATTCAGCACAAGTTAGACCCTATCAAAATAAGAGCGCCATATATCTTATATCCTGGATAGAGGGTAGTTGATATGCTTTTGTTCGTTGTCCCAGAGAACAAGCCGAGACTAAGCTGATGAGTTGTCAAAAAGCACAAAACAGCTGTCTGTGGTTGGCTGTCTTTTGTTTGACGAAAGAAAGCAGCAAACGATCAGGATTCTCTGCAACGTCAAAAAAAAAATCCTGAGCGATTTTTATTTGTTTCGTTTTTGGCCTTTTCTCCCCCACCACTGGGCCAATTTTCGGAAACTACAAAGTTTTTTCGTCCTTGGTATAGTACCTTGTGTGAAAATGTCATCAAAATCCGTTCGGTGCTTTCCAAATGTGTCCAGGCCAAGGCCTAGCGGACATGGTTTTTTGTGATGTCACCTGTCACATAACATCAAAAAAACATGATACCTCATTTTAGAAATTCTTCGCGATTGCGTGGAAAGTAAAGGAATATAACTGCACTAGAGATTGTCTAAGCTAGGAATAGATACACGTACTCAGTTTGCGTGTATAGTAGGGGGCATTTACTATACTTTATATAGTAGTTAAAAAGTAAATTATTTGATTTTAGTAGCTATAACTTGTACCTACACTCACTACTGACCACAAGTAAGAGCATTTGTTATTACTAGTTGTAATTGATTTGAAAATGATACTTTGGAACGTGCAAGTAGTCTAAATTGCATGAACAGTTTTTTAATGTCAAGGTATGTTGGTATTCTTTAACATTCGTGTACTAACCGTGATAGTTTTAGGTCGAAGAAGCAACCCGATATTCTTCGGTATAAACTTCGCCAACAACCAATGTCCAGTCTGTGAAAGAACATTTACAAGAAAAGACCACGTTCAGCGTCACTATTTGGAACAGCATATGAAGCCCAGGGAATATCAGTGCCAAAAATGCCAAAAGAAATTCAAAAGGAGATATTTGATGGACAATCACAACAGAAATTGCAATGGCACTAATTCGATAATTTTACCATGCTTGAATTGTGGCCTAACATTTAAGACGAAGGAGAAGCTTCTTGAACATATTTATAAGCTACACAGTATAATTTTAGATTAGATACTACAATGATCTATCTGTAACAGGGGTCAACATTTGACCTAAGAGTTATCACTAGACCCTATAAGGAAATCACAGGTTCGAAGTTGCTGACGTGATCAGTGGCTAGAACAAAAAAATGTCTAAACACGTGTATGTACGTAAAGGGTGGGCCATCCGTTGGTTTCTTTTTTAAATTGGTATTAAAACTACACTCTTCAATAATATGTAACACTCGATACTTTATTCAAAAGAATACACTTTCCGATTATTTCTGAAAAACAATTTCAGTTAAATGGCTGCCGCAGCTGATCTGGCAGTAGTCCATCCTCTTCACCCAATTTTGAAGCACATTTTCGATAGATTGTGGATCTATTTCATCAATAGCTCGACGAATATTTTCCTTAAGAACATCAATTGTCTGAGGATCGTTAGTGTAACAGCGGTCCTTAACAGTACCCCATAGGAAGTAATCCAGGGGCGTCAAATCACAGCCGCGGGCTGGCCAATGAATGTCTCCAAAACGGCTGATAACGCGATGACCGAACTTAGTGTGTGAAAAATCGATTGTTTCATGGCTGGTGTGGCATGTTGCGCCATCCTGCTGGAACCAGAGATTGTGCAAGTGCATGTCGTCTAATAGTGGCCACAAAAAACTCAGCATGTCTCTATAGCGTTCCGCGTTTACCGTCACGCTGTTACCATCCTCATCCTGAAAAAAGTAGGGACCAAAAATCCCACCACTCCAAAGCCACTTCAAACATTTACTCTCTTTGGATGCATTGGTTTTTCTATGACGACGTGTGGATTTTCAGAACCCCAAATCCTACAGTTCTGCTTGGTAACGTAACCTTCTAGATGGAAATGGGCTTCGTTTCAGAAGATGATTTGGCGACCAAAATTGACGTCCGTCTCCAATTGACTTAGAGCCCACACAGAGAAACGATATCGAAGCGGATGGTCATCTTCTCTTGCACAAGTTGCACCTTGTAAGGAAATAATCCCAGGTCGTTATGCAATATTCTCCGCACAGAAGTGCGACTGATGCCCACTTATTATGCTCTGTGACGAGTTGACATTCTTACGCTTTCACGCATACTCTGGGCAACAGCAGCAATGTTTTTGGCGGTACGTATGGGTAGAACACACTCATACATTTTGTTATCCACAAGCAGGCCAGTTTCACGAACCTTCCTCACGAATTTTCGTATAGCAAACGCGGACGGACCTTCATCCCGACCAAATAGTCTTCTCAATTTTCGCAATGTTTCTGCAACACAGCCCTCACTTTGAAAATAGTTTTTCAATATTTACCACCTCTGTTCAAGATTGAAACGATCCATTGCTCACAGCGGAAGTTTGACTCAATATATCTGTCAATATGTTGAGCATGGAGGTGTTACCGTCAAAATAAAACCAACTTAAAAGAAACCAACTGATGACCCACCTTTTATATTGGAATTTTTTGGGTCGCTGAATCCAAATCTGGCCTTTGTCTTGAAAGAACCTCCGGATGACCTCGCTAGACAAAACAAACGCCGCCAGATTATGTTTCAGTGACCCAAAAAACAACATAACCTTAATCCTGACGCGACAGAAGTCATCCGACTTCAGGATTGCGATCAGCGAGTCAGTGAGTCCAAAAACTCTTGAGATTCCCCTATAGGGTCCAGATCAAATGTTGATCTGCGTAATTAAGACTGAGAGGTGAAAAAATTGCTTGATGGACTTATTCTGTTAAGGATAAAAGCCCAAGAGTGTTTGAGATTTCGGAAACTATTATAGTGCCATTAATTTCGAGGTACGCGACCTTAAAAGTACATTCGACTGACAGGATGAAGATTATATGTTTTTTCAATGATTTAGCTTATCTTTACACTGTTAGCTATCCAGAATTGATCGATCGTATAATTTCACAGACTTTCAGAGAAAGCCGATTACGTAATTTTTTCATCCACAAACAAATATGTTATACGTTCCAGGACTTGGTCGATAAAAGATTGTCTTGGTTTTGTTTTTCGGTGTGCCAATTTCACCAAGGATTAGATACTAACAGGGGTTTGCGTCTTATTGTTGAATCTCATTAGTATAACTTTCGAATGAGTAATCAAGACTTTCATCAATTCTGACCTATTATATACCTGAAAGTTGGGATTTTCCTTTTTAGAAACAGCTACGTTTGAAATAACAAAGCTAAGGTGGGGCCTGTCTAGGTCTTCTACTCTGCCTACACCGACGTTCCCACCAAGAGCCTCTGTAGGAGATAAATCTTACTGGAAACATTTGGAAAATGATCTGAATTCACTCGCGAAGTATCAATAGCATCTCGAAGTCACTCACCCTAATATAACGTCCTTGTTATTACTATACAGTGTGACCAAGATAAGTATCCTTTGCAAGGGGAACTCAATACCTGTGGAAGCTTAGGATAAATTAGGAAAAAAGCTGGGAATTTACATGCCGTTGATAAACATTTCATGGCTTACTGAGGTATTTAGGAAAAACAAAAATTTGGCCAAATCGGCTTATCTTTTTCTAAATTCATTTTAAGAAATGTCAAAAAACTAATGAAACTTTTTCATTGGCACCTTTTAGGCACTTCATGATGATGTTTTTAAATTTTTTACCCGAAGTTTCAGTTTTGAGAAACCATCAGCTTTATTTTTTTGTGTGGTCTGAAAAAAGTACCCCCTGTATCTGATAGCACCTTTTTCTATGAATTTAGTAATACGTATTACGTTTATTTTTCTGCTGACCAAATTATATTTTTTCGGAACTAAATAATTCGTTTTGATTAACGTAAGGTTTGATGTATACGTGTCACTAGGAAAATTGGCTTATAACATACGCTCTCTGAAGGAAAGTTCCAACTTTAAGAAGTATAATCTGATTATCACCAAAAAAATATTTTTATGAGGAAGAAGAACCCTTTTGCAACACTTACAAACGGTCATACTTGTTTGTATGGAATCATTTTTAAGTGAAATTGTGACTGGAACTGGAACTATAGTAATAACCATTCGTTCTATTTCGAAAACCAAGACTAAATATTCTGATAAGACTGTTTACCAAAAATACGCGCTTACCGTTATGACATATTATATTTTTGATATCATGTAATTAGGCGTTTTGCAAAATACTAAGGACAAATAAATATTTATTGTTGAAAATATTCGTGTCTACGATGAGATTTTGGTCCTCATCAAATTCTCAGTTATTGTGTAGTGAAGTTTAAATATGAAAAAATTATATATTACTCAAATCGTTCATTTCAACGATCATAGTTTTCTCATTTGTAATTTTAAATATAAGGACATATATTTTGATACATAAGGGAAGTATTTCATCTTTACAGGGTTTTGTTGATCATTCTTGATCTGACCAATTAAATTTCAATCTATAAGCTGTCTAATTTACCAAAAATCTTATAAATTAAGCAGGGTATATGTATTCGGCAGTCACATTATTTGGCCGTGCCTTACTGGTAATTCGTGATCACAATCAATATTATTCGATTGATAATTTATAACTATACCTATATCATTATACATTATTTACATTTTATCATTTAAGTCCTTTTTTTCTTAATATGTTATGTCTTAGCATTTTAGGTTCTATTAATTTAGTTTTTTATGTATTTTATTCGATTAATTGCCTGTCTTATTAGTAAGTTTCCATAGCTTTGTTTATTTAGGTTTAATTTGAATTATTGTTTGGTTCAAACTCCAAAACCATTATACAGCTTTCTAATTAAAAAAATACGGCAAAGCACAGAAAACAGATTAATCTCATGATCTCCTCAGTTATTTCTAGTTAGCCTATATTGTTCAGTATTTCATTCTTTTGGATTTTTTTAAACTAGTCTATAAGTGTTTGGTCTCATTTTATGCCATTTTAGGTTTAAGATTTTATCAAATAAATTAATTTTATAATTTCTTTTTTATTTTTCATTGTTACATTACGCATTTTTCTAATAAAAATATGTGATCATACTATTCTCTTATTTAGTTGAAACAGATCATCACCACTGATATATGCTTGGTGGTGATGATCTGCTAAGGTTTTTGGGATTGCTGATTTTGCTTGGATGTATTGATATGATGATGATTTTTTTCGCTATATCAATTAGCATTAGTTCTACGTACTTTTTAGATGATGTTATTGCAGGCGGTCATCTTTAGGAAATTGAAAAAAGTAACTCTCAGACAATATACCTGATGGAATTTTTTCAGAATTCTTTTTCTTGGCGTAGAATTTAGTATCTACCGAAATTGCTAATTAGTTTTTTAAGGGGAAAACCATCACACGTATGTGTTGTTGACTGTACATATCTCTCCGAGTATCTGAATAATATAACAAAATATACAGAGGCAGGTATTATACAACATCTAGTTGCGACGCATTGTACTTCATACCACTTTAAAAGGTTACATTCCAGGGTGCAATTATTTCTCAAAGGATTCCTGACAAGGTAAGAATAGAATAACATGTGATATAGTAAAGTCAAACGTAATTGTGGCTGCGATCATTTAAATTTTGAAATCCGAAATTTATTGGCATGACTTTTAGCATCTACATTTTTTTAACGTTTTACAGCAATTCAAAAAATTATGATGGAATAAAAACTCAAAACGTTTTGAAACTCTATCTATCTATGCCCCGTAAACTTCTTGTCAATTTGTCAATCTTGCAAACGAATAATTTTTGTAGGGATATTTCATATTAGTTTTACACATCTATTCGGTCATAAGATATTCTTTTTCGTCTAGTCTTGGTTGATGGTATTTATCAACTATGTTATGTGTCGTCCTCGAAACACTAAAACAACGTTTTTGCAGGAAACAACAAACACTATCAATGCGACTGTTGCGAGAAATCTTACAAAAATACGAAGCAGCTGAGAAGTCACTTCAGAGAACAACACATGGGAGGTAGCTGTCACATTTGTATGAAATGCAGCAAAATTTTTAAACGGAATTACCACCTGAAGAGGCATGCCGCGAAATGTCTTGCTGAGAGTAGTGTTAGAAAGAAATTGAAAATGGACGATAAGAGCGAGAAAGGAAACATTTCTGGTTTTGTTGATGTTGAAGTTGTTGAAATTTGTTATGGTGGAGAAAGCTGAATAACGAATTATTGGACGGACTGAGTTGTTCAAATCAGGGTATATCTATAAGTTGTCAAAACTTTAGGACAGTAATATTTCTTTCTTCTGCCATCTTTATGTCAGTGCTATTAGATGCAACAATGGTTGGGTGACCATATTGAATCTTCAAAATTACTGTGATCTTTAAATTATGTTGTCACAACCTCTGTAGTTTATTGCATGCACAGTCACTATTGCTGTCAAGTATTTTTTCTTATATGTTTGTGGGCTTCTAATGATTTGGAAAATGCCAGTTTTATTTTGAAACCAAATGATGAAAATCCTACTTTTTATGTCGAAAGGCTTTGTTACATGATAAAACAGTTTTCAAATAAACTACACCGTTAACAAATATAAGTTGGGCATCTTGTAATAAACATGTTCTGCCTTACCTCCTTTCTCTCAACGCAGTTAAACATATCTAAATCTACGACAGCCTGCATAATTACCAAAAAATGTTCCTGTGCACGTAACATTTTTCAGGTACTTTATAATAATGGTTACTGTGATGAATGTAGAATTGAAATAATCAATACGTTATATAACGTACAGATGTGAGGTAAGTATGATTTTTGTTCACCCCCTATTGTTTTCGAATTTACGTACCAAGATGTAGCAGTAACAAACGATAATAGATGCTGCAAATAACCTTTCTCTACGTCCTGTTTTGAGCGCTAAGGGATGTATTGATAATGAAATCGGACCACTTTTATTGTTGCGGGATATTTTTCTTGGTTTAATTTGATAGCGCTTTGTAAGGTATCTAACATAGGTGTCAAGTTTGGGTTGGGTATAGAAACACAAACTAGGCATAGGATTCGCCTAATAAATGCAAATGAAGTATTCATGTAAAGTGCTTCTAGGTACACATTTTCATCATCCTGGAATATTTCGAAAACTGGAGTTGCCATATGTAATGGCTGCCGTGAAAGCTGTCAGAAATGGCGTTTCTATCAGAAAAGCTGCAGCGTATTATAGCATATCTAAGTCTGCACTCCAAAGATACGTGCAGATCTACGGCACGATGAGCATCTACCAGAGATGTATGAATTGATAACCATTTGTGATTACTGCTATGTTATTTTCATTATCAATACATTTTTATATATTTTACGTTGACTTTTGATATACAGGGTGGCGCATCGAAAACGAAACAGACGCATTTACTGGCAGCTCAGTTTTTTTTTGGAAAAACGCTCAGACCCGTCGATTTTGTTTTCGAGGGGGACACAAGTTTGGCAAAAAATCACATTAGTACGTGCAGCCCCCTAAGCGGGGGTGACACCACCCCCAAAATCTTAAATGGAAAGGGGGGTAGAGTGATACCTTATTTTAAAGGTCTTTCAATATCCTTTATTATGATATAAAATTAATGTTCTTCAGTTCAGTAGTTTTGAAGATTTATTGATTTAAAGCTTAAAATAAAACTTGTACATCATCATTAGTGGAGATCAATACATTTGGCAGCAAAGTAATTTAAAAATGAAGAATGAACTGACCCGTTAGGCAAGTAAATGTTGAAAATGGCCACCATGACCCCGGAAGTTAATTTCGATCGACGGATGTTGTGAAGTCCATATTGCGCACCAGACTGTTGCAAGATCAGCATAGATACACCGCATCGCTGGAGCTGGTTCATTCTATATTCATTTATCAGCCATCTATAGTAGCTTGTGGAGTAGTAGATACAGTGTTATGCTAGGAGGCTCAAAGATGGGCTAGTTGCCAAGTTTCGCTTACCCACCAGCACCACTACTACTACTACTTTTGATTAACGTGTTCTACCTGAAAATTGACAACCTAACGCTACGTTCCCGCTTCCAAAAAATTATCCGAGATAAAATGACATACCTTGGCGGCATCTGTAAGAATTTGTCACAGTTGTTTCTCTATTTACGTCGTATCCACTTATGTATATGCTTGTATGTGCTATACCAATCTATATAGAGCCTACCTATATAGAGAGAAACAGCCGTGAAAAATTATCACAGATGATGCTACGGTTTCGCATTTTATCTGGGATAATTTTTTGAACGCGGGTATATAGCATTAGATTGACTGTCTTCAGGTAGAATACGTTAATCAATGGTCCTATTTGAGCATAATTGCTCATTTTTGGGAATGGTTGTATGTACATGTGTCGAGTATACAAGAAATTAGAAACAAACATTATCCCTACAGTAACCCGCGAGTAATTTTTTATTATGCTTGAACCACCACGAAGTTCTAAGGCCTAAACACCTATGGGTACCGTGGGAATACAGGGGCAAGGGTGATGCCACACGGATTCTAGCGAAGGAACACGTGTGCATGCAACATGCACAGATTCTGAGCCCACCGGGTGGTACCTCCGCGTTCGACACTCAGAGCCGTCTACCACCCATGCGAGGTAGGAAAAGTGAACTATGCCAGAAGTAGCTCGGAATAATTTTGGAGGAATGCAAGATGTATCTTGGCGTTTTGCCAGTCACATGCACATGGTACCGATCAGCATACTTTAAAAATGTATGGGTAGGTATGCGCGGTCTCAAAAACAGATAGAGGCTTCAAAGCGCCAAACAAGTGTGTATATTGTGAATTTAATGTATTCTGTTCTATTACTTCTCGCATTCTGGATTAAATCAGAATTAGTCAAGAAGCAATAATATTCAGAGCCTTAGTGATTAGAGAAAAACATGTTGCTTAGGTGCCATGCGTCGCATCCACACTACTACAATTCAGGATGCTTAGATGTCACTAGTTAGAAAAATCGTATTGCCTCATATTTCTTTATTATTTCAGATACAAGTGCGGTGTGTACTTGTATACCACCTAGTCAGTCTACATTACCTTACTCAAACATGTTGCATTCAAGTGAATTTGTAACTGAACTACCTCGAACTATACTTTGTCTTACTTTTCAGTGCAATTCACATGTCATTGTGGAAAGAAGTACAGCAAAAAGAATTCATACTATGCACACCGGAAGAAATATTGTCATAAGGACAAGCCATACCAATGCCCAAACTGTATGTACAGGAGTCACACGATGTATAATATAAATAGGCACTTGAACCTGATCCACCGTTATAAGTAATGAATCAAGATTTTTCACTTTCAGTTTTTTGGTTGGCACAAGAGTGCATCCATAGTTTGTTTGTCCACGTTTCAGTGTTATGTACTCTCGCTTGATTAAAAAGTTGAGGGGATCAATTTTTGAAATGTGCATATCAAAACATTATCGCCTTGCAGCCAGTACATTTCATTATAATTCGTTGTATATATGTTAAAGAAAATAAGCTACAAATAGAATCTTAATGTTTCAATTGTTTTATTGTAACATTATTGAACTTTGCATTAAACATCATTTTTTTATATATAACGTTCAAACTGGTTGAGGATTTACAAAAATTATCTCTTCGAGTTTGCCAAGGATGTACTAGTTCTAACCCAATATTGCCATTACTTCCCACGCCTACAGGCGAGGGAGTATTGTTATCGCGAAAAATTGTAATAATAAAATATTATGTTTTGGATGTTATATGAGGTGTACATCACGAAAAACCATGTCACTCATTTCCTTCGGTCTACCTGTTGGTCTCCTAATCTGTCCATTAATCAATCCTTGGCCCGTATATAACTTGGAAAGTATCGGTCGGATTTTGATGACATTTTTTTTTATTTTACTATGTTTATATGCTCCCAACATCGGTAGTTCTGCGTACCTATTAGACATAATAGTATTTCACACATCATAGATTTATACTACATATGGCCTTAAAACAGAATGATAGAGAAATGTTTTCGATACGCCTCACTGTCTGTGATCTTTGCTGAGCGTGCCGGTTTTGGTAAGTGCTCTGACCTTACTGCCGTGTTTGATGCGAGGAAAGACGACGGTACCAGATGGACTACCGGTAGAGCAGGAAGAGAATGTATATAGATTAACTGTGTGGGCCTGTTTGACTGACTTTATCGTTTGAATTTCTCTGCTATACGTGTTCGTAGCTAACTTTTTTCTCAGAGGCCCTAACTTGTGCTGAACGCAATCCTTTATGACCTGACGACGACGTTGAGTGAACCTACTTAACACCATTTTTTTTTTAACTCTTTACAATGATAATAAAGACTTTGATTTAATGGCACCTGTATAGTTCAGGTTGTGTCTTAACATCTGACGGGAAAAATAATCTTATTCGGATTTTTTGCATATCTTATTCAAAAGGGCCGCTTTTAACGAATATGCATGTCAGACCCAAATCTGCGACAACATTTTCTAAACAAATTTTCAATGATATTCCAGAAACTCACTTTTTCGTTCAGGTTAAATGGTTTTCCGGTTTTTTTGGAAATTCTATAAAAGGTATTACAGAACTTTCCTTTAAAGTTGAGAGAGAAGTTTTCGAGATACAAGTGATGTAATATTTGACCGAGTGCGGAATATGCCATTTTAGTTTTGAATTTTTACCCACGAGTGTATACATTTCGCCGATATTTAATTTGTGTTCTTACGTGTGTCAATGTTAGTTATATTTATGCCTTACCTTGTCATGTTTGCTTTTCTTTTTTTTTTTCTGATCGTTGAATAGAATAGCTTGGAGCTAGACTCCGTCATCCTTATGGACATTTTGTTTATTTTTGAAGAACATTTTGTTATTTTTTTAATAATGTCGGTTTTTATAATTAATATTATTTTTGTGATTTACATACAACTACAACAAATTCATAATACTTCTTAGCCTGTACCTCCGAAACGAAATTTTCACAGGACAAAATTGTACCAGGATAATTCAAACGAATACCGTTTGAATTTTTACGCCTAGTTTTGAAAGTTTACGTATCGCTTATGCTATGATGATGCAAGATGGTATGTATATACTTTTTGAATTGTCTCGTTCAAGACCACATGGGAAATGATCATGTTTGGAATTCTGCTTACCATGCTATCGACACGTTCTGTATATCTTAAAATACGTATTTTGACTAGGTTGATTTATTATTTACAGAATTGGTAAACAAGGACGCATTTTATGCAATGCTGAATACCACATATGACAACTGCATCAAAAAGGCTTGGTATTGGAACAGAATACAGGAAACTATCGACATAGTAAATAGTTACAAAGCTAAAAGACTTGAAAACAGGACGAATGAAATAGTGAGCAAAGAAAGATATTACGCAGGGAAATACGATGTTCTCAAGATATCTGGACAGCAAAGACTAGTAATAAAACCCACAGAAGGTTGCAAGGACGTCATTTGCGTTGCTGCAGTTGAAGAGTTTTTCGACATCATTGACGAACAACACAAATTGACCAATCACGGAAAGAGAGACAAGCTTAAAAGTTTGTTGAAAAAGAAATACAATATTCCAAGGACAGCCATAGAGACATATTTAGAGTTGTGTAAGGGTTGTGTTTTCAGGAGACCACCTAGACGTGTAACACCGTAACGTCGTATTAATGCAATACTTATGTTCGATGTGCAACAATTGCTTTTTGACAGATTTATTCTGACTGGAGATGTTAATAAATATAAAAGAGATTTTGCATAGTGATAAATGCTGTGTGTTGCAGGTTTTTTACATTAAAATTAATCGAACTACTGCAGAGATAACAATTTTGTTCATACAATAAGAGAGAACCTACAAAAAAGTGGTACCTATTATGTCCGCATTTTCTGAAAACATTGGCTAAATTACTTTTAATACCACATTCACATATTGGGCAATCATAGGCCAACACCAATGTGTGAATGCTAAACCAATGCGCATTGGCCGGGGCTGTCCAACGTTGGCGCTAAATGAGAGTATATTGTGCCTTGGCTCCAATGTGTACGAGTAAGTGCGCCATAAAAATATTCTTCAAGGAGTTTTTGTAGTTTTTTACCAATGTAATTTTTATGTTCCATTCACATATTGGGCCATAATAGGCCAGCAGCAAAGTGTGAATGCTAAATTAATTCACATCGGCCGGGGTAGCATATATATATATATATATATATATATATAGGTGAAAAATTAAAGCTTCCGCCTTTTGTTGGGTACTTCGACAAAATTTAAGCAAAGAGGACTCTTTATACTTTTTTTAATTCTCTCTAGCTTTCAATGGACTTTGCCATCATCATCAGGAGCTGCAATTACAATGATAACAGTAGCAACAAAAGTGTAAAATGAATTTAAATTGACTCAACTTACAGTAGTATGTGAGGATGTTGCTAATTGTTGTTTACGTATAGGATGAGGGAAACGTCCAGTAACATGGTGAGAGCTGGATAGATTGTACAATGGTCAAAATTATATAAAATATGACAAGAACAAGTTAAAAACAGATTAAAAATTATTTAAAAAACATTAGAGCATTACATCGTGAAGCCACTTGATGATTGCACAAATTAGTGGTCATGGAATAATGAGTGAGATGAAACCCTTTGACAGAAGGCCGAAGGATGTCAATGTCTGTGTTGAAAGATGGAACGAATTGTGGGCGTGTGCCAAACGTTGCCAAATCACTTCAGATGATGTGATTTTCTGAATTTTATGTAAGAATTTGTTAAACCGACCAGAGGCAGTTGAATAAACTATATTTTAATTAATGGGAATTTAAATTAACAATTATTAATAAATCGTGAGAAGAGAATTATTATATTTTGAGTGGAATGAAATTTACTGGTGGAATCGGCCAAAACACAGATTCTAATTATGGTTGTGAAGAGTCGAAATTTGGGGAGATATGTAAGTTCTCCAATTTTTCGCAGTTTAGCAAATATGAGTAAATGACACTCAGTTGTTTAACATCTGTCTTTTTGTTGATACAGTTGTTATTCATGAAGATGTGGGACATTTCCAGGAATAAACGTTTGGAAAGGTGTTTTTCTTTATCAAGAACTTTGATACTTGTGTAATTCATAGAATGCCCTGTTGTGTTAACATGACCCTACATCCAATTTACCATTGAAAAAGAAGATGAGAACCTGTCTGTCCCCTTTCTAGACACAAGACTCATTCGCACCAACAACAACAGTTTATTGGTAGACTGGTACCAGAAACCTATGGCCTCAGGTCGGTTTCTCAATTTTAGGTCATACCATAAGCTAGGGATTAAAATCAATTTGGTAAAACAGATGAAAACAAGGGTAATCAGCATCTCAGGTAATACCTTCCACACCTCAAATTTACGTAAACTATCAAAACTGTTCATCAATAATGGTTATCCGAAGTGTCTGATTAACAAGATCTTATTTAGTTCACCTTCCAATATTTTGCCGAACTCTGGTGATGCAGGTAATAGTCACACAACCCCCAATAACGGAACTGATGTAATTCCCAATAATAACATTAATCCTAACAGTACAAGCACCAACCCGGACTCCAGACCTGGTTTTGCTGTCCTGCCCTATATCAAGGAACTGACCCCTAAGCTGATCAGACTGTGCAGTCCTTTGAACTTTCGAATTGCTTGCAAATCCGTCCTCACTATAAACTGCATTTTTTCAAAAATGAAAGACAAAGTCCCGCTGCTTGGCTTAACCAACACAGTCTACTCCATCAATTGCAACAACTGCAACCAAATATACATAGGTCAGACCTCCAGATCTCTTAAAGGATTAAGGATTACATCACACAAAAGTGATGCCAGGCTTCATCCTGAAAGATGCGCTCTAGCATCTCATGTTAACACAACAGGGCATTCTATGAATTACACAAGTATCAAAGTTCTTGATAAAGAAAAACACCTTTCCAAACGTTTATTCCTGGAAATGTCCCACATCTTCATGAATAACAACTGTATCAACAAAAAGACAGATGTTAAACAACTGAGTGTCATTTACTCATATTTGCTAAACTGCGAAAAATTGGAGAACTTACATATCTCCCCAAATTTCGACTCTTCACAACCATAATTAGAATCTGTGTTTTGGCCGATTCCACCAGTAAATTTCATTCCACTCAAAATATAATAATTCTCTTCTCACGATTTATTAATAATTGTTAATTTAAATTCCCATTAATTAAAATATAGTTTATTCAACTGCCTCTGGTCGGTTTAACAAATTCTTACATAAAATTCAGAAAATCACATCATCTGAAGTGATTTGGCAACGTTTGGCACACGCCCACAATTCGTTCCATCTTTCAACACAGACATTGAGATCCTTCGGCCTTCTGTCAAAGGGTTTCATCTCACTCATTATTCCATGACCACTAATTTGTGCAATCATCAAGTGGCTTCACGATGTAATGCTCTAATGTTTTTTAAATAATTTTTAATCTATTTTTAACTTGTTCTTGTCATATTTTATATAATTTTGACCATTGTACAATCTATCCAGCTCTCACCATGTTACTGGACGTTTCCCTCATCCTATACGTAAACAACAATTAGCAACATCCTCACATACTACTGTAAGTTGAGTCAATTTAAATTCATTTTACACTTTTGTTGCTACTGTTATCATTGTAATTGCAGCTCCTGATGATGATGGCAAAGTCCATTGAAAGCTAGAGAGAATTAAAAAAAAGTATAAAGAGTCCTCTTTGCTTAAATTTTGTCGAAGTACCCAACAAAAGGCGGAAGCTTTAATTTTTCACCTAACTGATCTAGACGACAATGACCACGTCTTAAAAAAAAAAATATATATATATATATATATATACAGGGTGACTTTGAAGTTGAGTCATTAATTTTCAGATAATGATTGTAGAAGAAAGATAAACCAAAATATGTGTGTAAAAATAAAAAAAAAAAAAATGTTACCTTGTTTTATAAAGTATCCTCCCGACAAGTATTTCAGTGCGGACCTGTATTTAATCGTGCGGTCTTGGAGCACCGGCATGCTCTCCCCTGTGAGGTCTTAAGTCACCTGATTCACGAGCCCTTTGTACTACATTCAGCGTTTTCATAAACATGTGCCATTTTTTATTTCGTTTGAGCCACGCAACAAACATCACTATTCACTCACGCGATACTGACTGACACATCGACTGAATAAAACTGAATAAGATTGTACATTGTAGTAAAAACATCGTTTCAAATTCTTTCGCTTTTTTGTTTCCGATGCGATGAACGGATAAGGCGGATTATATCCGTTGTTGCCAAACACGAGCACATAATATTATTATTGAGACAGGGCGGTACTCAAACCTCTAAAGGGCTATAACTTTGTTACTTTAATTTTACCAGAAAAATGTTAAAGGAAAAAAACATTTCTTTTGATCAGATCTACTCACTGTTAAAATAAATGACTCAACTTCGAAGTCACCCTGTATATATAGATCAACATTCGTTCTACTTGAATAATAAATGTTTCGTATGCTTTGAACCACATTGCCAATTTGATACCCCTCTTTATAATTTGAAATACCTATACTTAAAATCGCAACATACTTGAGCTAAGAGCATATGAAACATTGTTTCTGTTCAATAGCCTTACTTACTAACCAGGTATAAATATGATATATTTAATATAGTATTGAAGCAATTCATACATATATTTCATCAAAATAAATAGTTTCCGTGGGGTGGATGAGATATTCTTAATAAGAGTAAATCTGAAGGTTATCAAGCGTGAGGCCCAGAGTCAAAATACTATAAACTAGGAGCGTGGGAAATTGATAAAACCTCAAACTGACTTATTACTTTTTGGAGAGACTTGAATTCATTTGATCAGTACTAAAATCTAGGGTATATCGTAAAACCATCAGTGCGCTCCTGTCAGCCTTTAAGCTTTGAAGGTGAATCTGTGAACGCACACAGAGTTCTTCACACAAAATGATTACTGGTCAAATTGAGCATAGAGCATGTTAGCCTTTTTGTGACATTTGTTACTTTTTAAGTTTCTGTGTTAGCGCATGGTTCTGTTCAAAGTAAGTAGAGAATATCTTATTTATTGAAACGTGCTTATGTTAGATGAAATTTCTAGAGATCAGATACAGATGCTTCCAGTGTGGAAGGACGTACCTGAGGAGACAAACACTGAAGCGACATCTGCTGTACGAGTGCGGCAAGGACCCAAAGTTCAAATGTCAGTTCTGTCAAAGAGACTTCAAGAGAAAAGATGCGCTACATTCACATATTCTGGTCACTCATTATTCCAGAAATAGGAACCTTAAGCCAATGTTTTAAGGTACTGATTGTAACAGTATCGCCTGGAGGACACATCTAAAGCAAATAGTAGTTATACCAAGAGAAGATATACAAGGTGAATATAGAGATATAGACTGGCCATACTATGAACATGGCGTCCATGAAATAAGCGATGGCTAGAGATGCATGCGGAGTTCCAGATAGTTAATCCTTTTATAGTATTTTTTCAAATTTACTGTTTGGGCATTTTCTCATCTTGGGGATATTTATAATAAATTTGTAGTCTCCGAAATATATTTCTCACACAATGGGACCACTCAGTTAACGTAATGCGGTTCAGCAGTGCAGCGCTTTTATGCTAAGTAGCTGTAACTATGGGGTAACCTTTGACAGCAGTTTGCCCTTGGCTGTTAGATTTGATCGTACGTTGCATGAAGCCTACGTACTAGGAGAACAGGCGAAATGAAAAAAAAAAACGACCCCAAAACTGACTGAGGGCGCAGTGATCGAATCGAGTACTAGCTACTATGTATGCGCAGAATATTTTAGGTTCGTAGGTGATCTGTTCTACTATTAATTATTCATAAAAAACAAGTTTTATAAAAAAACAGATACCTGCAGATGAAGGCGACCGGATGTTAGACTATTAAGAAAGTGTGTATATGTCGGATCTGTTAAAGCACAGCGTTGCCAGATGGGTGGGACAGAATTTCCCTAGAATAAGCACGGAAATCGCTCAGAAATGCTACTTTTAAAAATATCCTCCAAATCACGGTTAATTAATGAAAAGAGCATATCCCCAAAAAATTCACAAAGTAAAAATCTTCTATATTTGACAAAAATTCCTTGAAAGAAAAAAATTATCGTTATCGTTATCGTTAATCGTAACTCAGTACCTTTACCCGCCCCGAAGATATATTTTTTTAAAATTTTATAAATAAATCTTATCAGTAGGGGATCATCTTTGGACCCATATTTATAAGAATTTTTTTTGTTATTCTTCCATGTAGTTTCTACCGTAGAAATATGGGCATGTCTTTCTGAAACACCCTGTAGATCGGTATGTTTTTGTTGTAAACCTGTAATGAAGGTCAATGGAGCCGGCTGGTGGATTTCAAAGACATTTCACGCAGTATCCTCTTGGTATAACTACTCGTTTAAATTTAGTATTAAAAATAGTGTACTCTAAGAAGAGCATTTCAGTCTTGATTTCACGAGTTTTCCTTGGCAACACTGTCTGCAGACTGATTTTTGGTGAAATATGTCAAGTAAAGTTGATGAACTCAACCTAAAATTGTAAGCTTATACAAATGTGTTTCGTTCATTTTCTAGTCACTGGGGATTACGTGGCTTAGGAGAATTCTTTGTATGTGAGATGTATTCATTGCGTTTTTCAAATCTTGTAAGTATTGTATTCGTTATTACTGATGCCAAAGACAAAATATTATAGACTAAAAGGTACTAATGTGTTTTGATCTTGCTGTCCCAAAAAACTATCGACATAGTGTCCATTTCATAAATTTGACTGTTACTGCCGACAGGTAATGTAAGAAGCATAAGCTATTGTCAATCAAGGATCTGTTGCCGATTTTTGTCAAATAAATATGACAGCATAAGCGGCATATATTTTCCAACATTAATGGAAGCAGTGTTATTAGGACAAAACATACTATTTGATATAATCGCGTATTATTCGAACTATCTTTCAGATAATAAAAACAAGCTTAGAATGAATATTTTCATTTTAGAGTACGCAGTCCGCTGCCCAAACTGTGGCCACGGTTACAAACACCGAAGTTCCTTATCTAAACATATCAAATGGGAATGTGGTAACGTAGGACAGTTCAAATGCCAGATTTGTAGCTACACAGCCAAACAAAAGGTCAACTTGATCAGGCATCTGAAAAGGGTGCACGAAGTTTCTATGGAGGAATGTACGGGACTGTATCCGTGAATTTGATAGTGACTTGAAATTTTCATACTAAATTATTGTTTATAAATAATACATGAATAAGATTTACCCAAAGGAACATTGATTACTTTTTCCACATATCTTGCTTTCCATGCATAGGCAAAGGCAAAATTGTTTGCAAATATTTTTTTACTTGAAATTATTCTTTGGAACGATCTGTGACTTCTATATCACAAACATATCCAGGCCACTAGTTTCTGTGTGTTTCTCTCTGTTGGTTTGTCCATAGCTTTTGCTGTCAACCGAGTAATCTTGAGTGAACATTTGCTAAATGCTAGGAATGCAGTTGAACCGTATTAAGTATTTTGGGCATAGTAAAAAGATCTTGGAGGCGCCAAGTTTTCTAAAAAAAACTTTATTTTTGTATGAATCTCCATGTCTCACTGAGCATCAAATAAAACCACAGATGTAGATTTGAATTTCACTAACGTTTCGTGACAATGACAGTATCTTTTATTTAACTCATATTTTATTTTTTTATTGTCATTTTCTGGTTTATACTTTGAAAAAAGCCACCAAACTGAGTAGTAGTAAATCCTCAGCTCTATAGCTGTGGTTTTTTTGACGGCTATTACAATTTGGAGATTCATGAGCTAAATAACCACAGGATAAGTTCCAAATGTTACATTTCATTTTTGTATGCTTCTTAAATTTATAATCATACTGGAATGTAATCATCAATTCTTGGGTTCTACAATTTTACAAAAAGCCGTTTATGTTTCTAATCAATTTTTAGTTAAACATTTTTATTCAGGACTAGAGCTGTTGAATTGGGAAGATTATGTTTGAATGTTCTTTTTCATAGTAGATCTCCTCGTATCTTCTTCGTTATGTGTATATAGGAGTTTAATAAAGTACATGGCTAAACAAGGGATGTTTTAAAGAATCGTTTTTTGGAAGGAAGTTCAAATAAACATAGTACGTTATTTTCATAACGTAACGAAAACACGTATTCACTAAATACACTAGACAAATTTTTAACATTTATTACAGATTTATACATTACAGGTACAGTATGGGTTCTATTGACGCGTTTAGCTTATCTTTTATTTAGTGTCTAACGTTACATCCGTGAACGCAAAAATTGAGTAAGGTTAAAAAGAAGCGTTATCGGAAGCATCGATACCTCCGCGAAACAGACGTTCGCGTCACCGAGTGCACTTAAACTCGCTCAGCCAGGAACTGCCAGAATACTTCAGCTCACATCTGGTCAGCGAGTTTGAGTGCATTCGGTGGCGCAGACCGCTGTTACGTGGAGGTATCGCTATGTTTATGAAAACTGTACGTCTTTGAATCACCTAAGGAATCGCCTGTTGAAGTTGCTGTATTAATATACAGGGTGGCCAAACACGTGACGTCATAAAAAAAAATTAGATTCCCCACATCGAGAGGAACCCAAATCAGCCCCATATATATGGTCCGATTTTGTTTAGTTTAGGAGTTATGATTTTTTTTCGGATTTTTCGAGAATTTTTGAGTTCTGTGTTTATTTTTACCATAACTTCGTTAATAATTGTGATAAATGCCTGCTTTTTTCACGATTATGTAGCTAAGACCTAAGGCTTAACTATCATATAATCATTCAAGTCATGTAACTAATACTACTTTTTAATTTTTTTCAAAATCTTCGAACATAACAAAAAAGTAAAAAAGTGCAACAACTTTGAACCTTTATAAAAAATTGAAAAAACATGTTCTTACTATTCGTAAGTATCTTAAAAACTTCCTTACGGTATCAGCTATTTACCGTAAAAATTTCATCAACCTAGCTTTACTACATGCTACCGTAATTGTGGCTCAAATAGAACCGAACCCAAAATTGGATAACCCTCTGCTCAATAGAAATTGTTAGTTTCGGAAAAAAAATTTGCAAAAACCACAAAAACACGTTTGATTTTTACTGAACAGCAGATTATTATTCATTTATGTTATTTACAAGAGGTTTTCAAAATGTCTGCCTCTAACAGAAATGCACAGTGTACACCTACGTATGAAAATTTGTTTTAAATCTCTAAATGCTTGTGTGTTGTTTTTCAACACATGTGTCGCTTCTTGAATTTTGTTCCTCAATGAATTTTCATTTGCACATTCTTGGGCGAATGTTATGTCATTAAAATATCCCCAAACAAAAAAATCAATGGGGTTGAGGTCAGGGGAGCGTGGAGGCCATCGTATCGGTCCGTTTCGTCCGATCCATCTGTCTGGGAACCTCAGCCGTTCTGGTATAAATAACCACGAAAGGCTAAGTCACCTGCAGACGAAATAAGAGGCCATATCAGCCGAAACCTCGTGCTCTAAAAAATATTCCGGGACTCTGCTTTGCATACTGATTTGGACTTTGTTTGCTAAGAAGTTTGTGATGCACTATACGTTGCGTGAATATGCAGAAATGCATTATTATTATGGCGTTGCTCAAGGCAACGGCGCTTTAGCAGCTCAGCTGTACCGGGAACAACTTATACGCCGAGGCGGACCACAACCTGAGCATTACCCAGACCACCGTGTTTTTATTAACACCCATAACACTTTCATGGCAGGCCGCATTCCAGGACGAGGAAGCAATGAAGGATATCCTACAGCTGATCCGGATCGCAGAGAAGTAGTACTTGGAGAAATTAGCCGGAATCCCTCAACGAGTACGAGATCTATGGCACAAAACCTTAGAATACCACGAACATCGATACAAAATATTCTTCATGAAGAAGGTTATCATGCCTATCATGTTCAAAGAGTTCAAGCGTTGATGCCTTCAGATTACCAGTTAAGAGTGGATTTCTGCGAGACAATGCTGCGAAGACAACGAGAGGATCCCGATTTTTTTGATAAAATTTTATGGACTGACGAGTCACGTTTTGAAAGAACAGGGATATTCAATATCCATAATTTACATACTTGGGCTGTTGAAAACCCCCACCAGTCAAGGCCGTCGACATTTCAACACCGTTTTAGTGTGAACATGTGGTCAGGAATATTCAATATGGAATTTATCGGTCCATTTGAACTGCCGTCAAGGTTGGATTCGGTAGCCTACAAAAGCTTCCTTGAAAATAGCCTACCATTATTGCTGGAAGATTCAAGCCTGGAAGCCAGACGGAACATGGTGTTCCAGAATGATGGTGCACCATGCCACAACGCAACGATCGTGCGAAACTACTTAAACGAAAGGTTCCCAGACAGATGGATCGGACGAAACGGACCGATACGATGGCCTCCACGCTCCCCTGACCTCAACCCCATTGATTTTTTTGTTTGGGGATATTTTAAAGACATAACATTCGCCCAAGAATGTGCAAATGAAAATTCATTGAGGAACAAAATTCAAGAAGCGACACATGTGTTGAAAAACAACACACAAGCATTTAGAGATTTAAAACAAAATTTCATACGTAGGTGTACACTGTGCATTTCTGTTAGAGGCAGACATTTTGAAAACCTCTTGTAAATAACATAAATGAATAATAATCTGCTGTTCAGTAAAAATCAAACGTGTTTTTGTGGTTTTTGCAAAATTTTTTTCCGGAACTAACAATTTCTATTGAGCAAAGGGTTATCCAATTTTGGGTTCGGTTCTATTTGAGCCACAATTACGGTAGCATGTAGTAAAGCTAGGTTGATGAAATTTTTACGGTAAATAGCTGATACCGTAAGGAAGTTTTTAAGATACTTACGAATAGTAAGAACATGTTTCTTCAATTTTTTACAAACGTTCAAAGTTGTTGCACTTTTTTACTTTTTTGTTATGTTCGTAGATTTTGAAAAAAATTAAAAAGTAGTATTAGTTACATGACTTGAATGATTATATGATAGTTAAGCCTTAGGTCTTAGCTACATAATCGTGAAAAAAGCAGGCATTTATCACAATTATTAACGAAGTTATGGTAAAAATAAACACAGAACTCAAAAATTCTCGAAAAATCCGAAAAAAAATCATAACTCCTAAACTAAACAAAATCGGACCATATATATGGGGGTGATTTGGGTTCCTCTCGATGTGGGGAATCTAATTTTTTTTTATGACGTCACGTGTTTGGCCACCCTGTATATTTATGTAATGGGATTTTTTGCATTCATTCAAAATGTGACGAAGTCATCCTCCCCACAAGTAGGTATACCATGGCTTTAGTGGTCTGTATATTATTTTTGTTACTCTGTTTTTTAGCACTAACGTACTCGTTTCTTTCCAGATCCAAATCGGGACGTTACCACTAAAATAACTCAAAATGAAGACGGCGACTTTCTATGCCCATTATGTAAAAAGCCCTACAAACACAGAACCTCTGTCTATACTCACTTAAAAAATGATTGTGGCAAAACACCTCAGTATTACTGCACTTATTGCGACTTTAGTGCAAAGTTCCATCACGTTTTGGCCAGACATAAACTCACCAGGTCCCATAAGAAGAGGGAAATGGCCTTGGAAACATTGAGAAAGACTATGATGTAGATAGAAGATATACTATAACTATATACTATACAAACTTTTTCTTGTCTGACTGTTTTTCAGTTATAACCTACTGAAGAAAAATCATACATTGATAATTCATAAGATGAAACCCTTGTATATATTTGTATATACTTAAAACCATATTACAAGTATTATTTTATCCTTGCTTTTTAACGTATAAGGTGTCTATTTATTGTAATACTAACAATTCCTTTTCTAAAAATAAAGACTTTTAAACTAGTTGTATATATATTTTCCGAGCTCACTTTACCAGTCGTGCATTTGTTAGTTTGGTTGATAATGATTTTTTTAAACTTGAACCATCACGAAGTGTAGATACTGTGGGGGTATGGGAGGATACACACACAAAAGTTTTCGAGATATGAGACAATCTTAAATACCATGATGAAATACCACATTGGAGAGCCTTGATCTATCTATGAACCTAATACTGTATTTGTGCGTCCAAAAATTATCCAAGATGAAATGCGGCATCTATGAGACTTTATCACAGTTATGTCAAATGTAATATATGCTAACATAGTTCTATGGGACAGTAACGTTGCCAGAGTAGATTACTACTGAGGACGAAGAGGAGAAACATAGCTGTGACAAATTCTGCTAGATGATGCTACATTTCATCTCCGGTAATTTTTTGTGCACGGGTATATAGAATTGAGTTGGCTGTCTTCAGGTAGAATACGTTAATCAATGGTGTTACGCTACTCTCTTTCAATTTGGTACTAGCCTTATCAAGCAAATCGACAATCACGCGACTGTTTTTGGTGGGCTATAAAAACATTTTTGGATGAACGTAATAGATAACTGTAATTTTTAGAATCACTGACCCTAGAACAGATCACCGGTGAGCAGTATCAGTTTGCCTGCAACAAGTGTGGAAGAGCTTACAAGAGGAAGAGCTCTTTGTACAACCACGCGAGATGGGAATGTGGCAAGGAGCCGCAGTTCAAATGCTCTTACTGTCCTTATAAAGGCAAACAGAAAATTCATTTCATCATGCACGTCATGGCCAAACATAAAGAACATAAGCAAGAAGTGTTGAACAACGCATATAATCGCTCATAATCTACGCAGCATGCAAATACTATCGTTGCCTTGGTTGCGTTTAAGGTAACTAGTGGCAAAATTGCACCGGTAGGGTCTTGGCTGCTGCCACCGTTGATGCATCGTTGCCATTTCGACACTGTAGCAAAAAAGGAGAGGAGTTTAATGTTTTTGAGGTCTGTACAGACCAGGTGCTTCCTGAACAGTCATGGTGGAATCCAAAACCATAACATACGCCGACAAAAATGAGCCAGTCGTCTTACCCAGAAGCCAGAGTATACGTTCCCGAAGGTTTTTTGATGCGCTCAATCATTTTAAATACCGATGATTTTGCTTGAATATCTTTTTCTCTTTTTCTTTCGCAGTGGTTGACACTTTGAAATTTTCTGATCTGGATCTCAGTTCAGCTTTTATTTGTTTTTTTATTATAAAAGAAATTTTTTATTTAAAAAAAAGTGAACAATCGAAATTAATACCGGTTATCTCAGCTCTGAAAGGGTTACGGTCAGTTGTGGGTTTGTGGTTTGGGAAGTGTCAAATATTTTATGAATTCAGTGTTCAGGATTTATGGCTTTTTTTTAGTGGGCAGGTTTATTTCATAAAAATACATTTACATGTTATTAAATTTCTGGTGTATTATAATCCAAAGCACAGCGTGTCAAATATAGTAAAATTCTGAAATTCGGAAAAGTGGAAATTGGCCATATTTTTGAAAAAATCTCCATTCTACATAACCTCAAACACAGGCAAGAATCGACGTTTTTGCACTTAAGTATATCTCGGAAACTAGAACCCATCGAGGAATAATCACGTATTCGGGAAGGTATACTCTGGTTTTTGGATAAACATCTTGTCGGTCTGTGTAATATACGTAACAATTATTTATGAGCCTAGACTTGACGGTTTGCACCTTATACTAAGTACACGTAGCTACCAGGAAATTGCAAATATCTCGATGAGCCATTTTTTTTAATAGAGAGTGTTAAAGCTGTCTGTCATCCTGAAAATGTATTCCTGGTATCTAGATGACATGTTTGGTGGAGGGAAACCTATTAGGTACAAATATTACATTGTGGACTCCCTAATTCTACTACTTTTTGTCTTTAGTTTTGGTTATTATCTGAGGTTTCTATTTTATAGCCCTGATACACGCAAAAATAAAAAAATCTGAGGCCTTTGTTAGCTATTTGTCTTCAAATAAAATATCTTAAAATTTATTCAGAACTTCCGTAGTGTAACTTGGGTCTTACCAAAAGCTTAAACAATTATTATATATTTATGGTATATTTGTTGCATTTTCGGTTTTTATTTATCTTATACTATTTTGAAACTTTCTAAGATAAAGCAGGTGCTGCCGTAATCATACTTACTTATCTGTTGTGTTTTTGGTTTGTAATGGCTTTCCATTCGTAGACATGTAAGATGTCTCTAAACAAGTGTTCATAATTATTTCACCCTACCCTTGTTATAAGCGTAATTAATATCAATAGTTATTTTACCTAAAAACTCGTGAAGTATACTAGAATTTGGATACTGGTTTGGTCTGTTGGGTCATAGGACTTGTTTTACTTACAGGTATGCACGTATCTTTTAAACATGCAGGAAGTGTTGAAAGCATCAACTAAATTCCGCACAGTTATGTTCCCGTTCAGTAAAAAATAGTGTTCTAATCCTATATTCAAGTCAGTGGAACTCTTGTATAGAATAGCAGCTTCGTAGTACTTGATGCATTTTAGACGTAACTATTTACCGATAAAATAAGTGAATTCATTCTATGCAACCTGTAAGTATTTCAAAGCCCTCTAATGTTAATGCATATCACATATTTTAGTACTTTTAAAGGAAAACTTATTAATGTTATTTATATATTATTTATTTATCCTCATGGAAGATTCATATTTTTATACCTTTTTATATATATTATACAACAAAGTTATATTTATACCCCTATAAACGTACCTATTATTTATATTTTTATCTAGACTTGAGAATATCTCATTTACTTATTTTTATATTATACTTTTAAAACCCATTTGTTTGTACGTTATTATTCCTCGACAATATTCGTGCTAACTAAAGAGTGAACTTTATAAAACTGTGTATGAGGAGGTAATGACGCCATGTAGGCATCATACAGAATTTTGGTGAAGTCTCGTTATATTGGATACTGATCATCGAAAAATGCTAGACCTTATTTTCGTGTTCTTAAATCTGCAGTAACCGACTCAAAGTATTGTTATTACATGACTGCCTCAGAAGGACGGTTATGTTTTTTTGCATGGGCTTATGAGGTGTGATTCGTCTTAGCTACAGCTTAAACGTCCTAGTGGATTTTGACGTATGAGGTATCTTCTCTAGATTTATTTTGTCAGTTCGAGTGATGCTAGGTTTACTACAATTTTATAGAATCAAAAAGGCGGATTTTAAACGCACACTCTACCAACTTTGGAATTTCTATTTTACAGGCTATAGCCCAAACGACCTGATAAATTTTGACCTCTGAGGTGTCCTTATATTCGTCTACGATAGCACAATTAAATATGCATTCTTTTCAGTTACTGCAGTCAGGTTTTACTTTTTTAGAAAGGTATTAGTTGTTTATCTTTATCAATATTTATGCTAAAAATTACTGACCTTTGGTCGTTCTAGATTTGAAAGTATCGTGTGATTCATGTAAGAAAGTCTACAAGAATATGTCTACCTTATCTGTTCATAAAGCTATGGACTGCGGAAAAATCAAGATGTACAACTGTCCAGTTTGCTGCTACAAATGTAAAAGAAAATTCAACCTAAAATTACATATCCTCAGACAACATGGAATTTCTTGGTAATTCAAAGCAGTTCCCTACAACTGTATTTTATAATATATTGTAATTTGTAACTACATCTCGTTTTTTGTTCAAGCGTAATAAATGTGCTGATATTTCGTAAATATATGTATATAGACTGATTAAAATATTACATTTTGAATTTGAAGCATTGGAAAGTGACCGAAACGTCAGTAACCTTTTATCTATATTTGTGATTTTATTTGGCGCCCCGGTAGAACGTTTTGCACCACAGAATAAGTTCCAGATGTTAAACTAGCTTGAGGTACCTCCGAACACATGTGGTGACGTTTATAAGATTTGTTTAAAGGTGAGTTTTAAAAACCTGGTATATTTAAAGTATTGGCCACTGTTGGCAAATGCTTGAATTTAAAAGAAACATTTGTTTAGATGGATATGGCTCTGACGGTTATCTTTATGAATCTGAAGGAGTCAGATTTACTAGAATCTATAACTTTTGTATAAAACATTTTTTCAATCTGTAGTGGGATACCTTGTTTAAAGCGTCTCGTTTGGTAGAAGTTATGGTCGTCGGGAAGTATCTGGCAGCGTTAAGTGTATAATATAGTTGTAATAATAAATATAATTGTTTTCTCACCTGTTCACAGTAGAATCGACCCTGTCCCCAATTTAGGGCAGGATTAACAGCATGAAAACGACAGGATGAGTTTCAGATATTCCATATCTATGCTACTGAATGCCCTAAGTCTTTCGTCTACATCAGACTCGTTCCTAACCTCTCCCTTCTGTCAATCATCACGAACATGCAAAATATGTTTTCTAGAGAATGCCCTTCTTCAATGTTTGCCCCATATTTAGGAAACATCTTATTTAAAGTTATCTTCAGTGTAAGTATAGCAGGACAACTTGATCAAATACTCTCCAGCTTTAGTCCCATTTTATAATTTGATGAGTGGGTCATATCGAACAGCTACTATTTCTAAATTACTTTCAGATCCCAAGGTACAATGTGATCAATGTCGAAAAACTTATAAGAATGCGAACACTCTGCTGGTGCACAAAGCCATAGACTGTGGAAAAGCGGAGATGTTCAGTTGTCCAATGTGTGCATTCAAGAGCAAAAGGAAATACAATATGGATCGTCATATCCTTACAATACATTGCAATACTCCTTTTCCGGAATCGGAATCTGTCACCAAAAAAGTTGTTTAAGCCTATAACTATTTTGTTTTTGAGAGGTAGCTTTATTATCTGCCCAGCGAAAAGGCTCCTCGATCCGCATTAACCGTTCAGGTACCGTTTACCCTAAAGCTCTTTTGGGACTTTTAGCATGTTCTTGACTTCGATCACGTATAGCTATTAATTTAATTAAAATAACAGATTATGCACTAATAGAATCGGTCACTAAAAATCTCTTTAATCGCAAATTTTTTAGGAAACAATTGACAAATAAACCAGTTTTAAGGGGAAGTTGTTCAGATACGACTGACGTCGCTGAAGAAATCGCAAGCATATACCTATTTCTCTTTGATTGATGCTTAATTTAGCAACAAAAAAGAAATATTGGATTTCAATTTTTTTCTAACCTCAAACTGTTTTTCTGACCAAACGTCGGTGTACTTGGTTTCCGCCGTAGCACCCAAAATGGAAGTTATTTTTAAAGCATGATTTAGTTTAATAATAAAGGATAAATGTGCTTGAAATTCAAGTTTTTTCTAACTTCAAATTCCTTTTTTAACCAATCAGCGTCATCTGTCGTATCTATATAGCCTCCTGCAAATTACTTCTTTGTACAGTATTAGTAATAATAGTGTAGAAGTCCGAAAAACTAATCTAGCCGTACGTTGTTTTATCAGAAAGGTTTAGTGGTAAACTTAAACGAAAGAGTCATGTTGATCGTATTTTTTGTAGCTTGTTATTGAAAATTACACTTAAATATTGACACCCAAACTCTGAATAAGGAATCGTGAAAAAGTACATAAACTTTTCGGTTCAATGTATATTTTCAAGAAAAACGTTTATTTTCAATATACGTGTTGCACCTGTAATTCCATTTCTATACTATACGGACAGCCTTAGAAACTATCTAGCCCGTAACCTTAATTTTGTAGTTGGTGGATTTAAAATTGTCAGATAAATATGAAAATGAAACAAGTCAAGAATCAGCGATTATGCGATATTATTTGTAGGGGAAGGTATATATTAACAGGTGTATACCTGGAATATGCATCTACCTTTAGTGAAGCTTTTTCAGTAAAAAAACATGTTAGTTAATTTTTTAAATGTATGCGTGTATATACGCACGTAGGTACGTATACGAATGCAGCAATGTCTGTATCTACCGACCGCATACTTTTGTCTTGCATTCTCTTCCTGTTCAGTTAATAAGTCTTTAATGGCTATAACAAAATATATTTTAGAAAAAATACAAGAGGATATTTTTATGAATTTCTCATGGATTAGTTTGAAGTTTAGTCCAAAATTAAATTATACATCAATTTCCGCTTCAACTTTTGAGTCGAAAACACGAGCTTGTAGAAACAATTTCACACTGTTCGGAGACATTATCACACAAATATGAATAAGGATCAGGACTTTAAAGTGAAGAACAATAATTAAAAAAAAAATATTAAAAAACTGTAATTGTAGTACCGTATTGGAGAGCTAAGAACGTGATCGAAAACTGACTGGTCTTTCATGTAGACAATCATTATACAATACTACCATCTGGCGTCCAAAGGGGGATCCGAAAGATATTAGCCGGATCTATGGAATAGTAACAGGTCACAAACTGAATGTGACTGAATGTTCTGCTACTGTCTCATATCTGGCGCTGCGATATTCACTCCCTTTTTGGCCTTTCTAACGAATATCCGAATTGGGCATCTTCAAGTGGAATTCCATCGCCATCTATGAGGTAGTAGCAGAAACCAACACTGACTTTTTTAATGTATACTTCCAACGATGTGCCATCCAGACAGAGTCAGCTGACTTCGGTCTCCTATACTAAACGGGTCGAACTTCGTACATCCAGAACTGGCCGATACGACCGATCCTTTGTCCCTTGGGTAACAAAATTGTGGAATAATCTACACGAGGACCTTTTTCTCAGTTCAACTAACTTTAGTCAGTTCAAAAATCAGATTAACAAAGTTTCTTTAAGCTCCTCATAGCAGCCGCAGTGCCCTGGCCTTTATAACTCTGCCTGCGCGGCTGCTTCGGCGTAAAAAAATCCTTTCTTGAATGCTGGAAGTCAGTATATGGCTGGCTATATTCAGATTCAATACTTTAATTAATGAATTTATATAATAATGGGGGGTGAGTCACACTGAGCTTGAAATCAAGCAGACGTTTTTCAACACAACAGTTATTTTTCCTGGAAGGTGTGTAACAAAATGATGTCAGCATTTTCGTGATCTTACTGATATCGCCGTCATTGTAATGATTTGCTTATGCTTTTGGTATGTTCATAAAATCTGGTTAATAAAAAATTAGAATAATATATACTTTTTCCTAATAATTGTTGACTTGAATATTTAAACTTTATCTATTATGTCGAATTTTATTTTCAGACAGAGTAGAATGTCCAAAGTGTCACAGACGTTACAAAAACAGAAAAACTATGCTTTCTCACTACTCTCATGATTGCAGAGATAAAGAAAAACTGAACTGTCATCTTTGTTGGTACAGTTGCACCAGGAGGTTTCAGCTGAAAGTGCATATGAATAAGAGACACCCCGATGTTGATGTTGAGTAAAATATTTGCTTTTTAAATGTCTTTGTGAAAATGTTAGACTTGTATTCATTACATAAGTTACAAAATAAATGTAATATGTGTCTTTTAACATTATCTATACAATTATTTTGCATTAATCTATCTACAGCGTTTTTCCTATGCATAGGTCATAAATTCACTGGTTAATTTTTTAGTCTATCTTTGGATTAAACTGTTTTGTTTTCGAAAAACATTTTCAAACACACAGACAGCCCAAAAATTTTTAAAATACATTTATTTACCAAAAAAATAAATTTCCAAGTTTACAATCTTATCTGGAATGCGCAACTGCATAGATTGCTAATCTCTGCACCGCGGCTTTCTGATAGTATAAATTAACAACGCTTTAATGTTGAATTTGCTGGATGTAATTTAAAAAAAAAAGGAAATAAAGCTTCTTAATTATTAGAAAGAATTTATTACGAGGAAGTTAGAAATTTTACACAGTGTGGATATTATGAGATTTGTGAATTTTGTAAATAAAGACGTTATATTCTTCCTACATCTTTAAAATATATCAATCACAATTTAGAACTCGTCAAACAAAACGTATATTTGTCTGGCCAATCAAACCACATGTGTGACCTTCTTCGGTATTGATGACACTGAAGGTCATCTTTGGGACAGAAGCTTTATAGAATAACGAAGATACTCGTGGTTTCGTTGGTCAGACTAACATGGTGGATTATCGATATGAAAACCACAGGATGAGTTTCAGATGTCTAGGTAAAATATAGACAATAAACAGACCTGAATTTTGATCACATGCTTACGACGTTAAGGTCAGTCGTTCGTTTACTACGTACCTATACATGACTTTTGAAAGATCCCCTTTTCACGTTATTGTCCAATATGTTATGGTTAGGGTTCAACGTTGCTATGACAAAGTATGTATATCAATTCATAAGCTAACGATTGGCTGCCGCATAAGCTTTGGTATAAATGGAGCATGTATATCATTACTCTTAGCTTCTAGTTCTATGAAGGCTCCAATGACTATGTAAGATTGGACTTATATAGCTACAACTGTTAGCTTATGTATGATAATTGATAAACAACGAGCACCACAAACCTCCTTACCTCTGGATCCTCTCTTGTACTAATCACAACCTCAGTTTTAGATGGCCATTACATGAAAATAGAAAGCTATCCTTGCCCTCAATGCCACAGAGTGTACAGTCACTACACGTCAAGAAGTAGGCATCTCAAGTATGAATGTGGGAAAAACCCGACCTTCAAGTGTCCTTTCGAAGAATGTGATTATAAGGCTAAGCGCAGAGGCCATCTAACAGTGCATATGAAAAGAAGGCATGGCGTAGAATATAATCCATTTATTCATAATACTGAGATATCTTAGATTTAATTTCAAATGAAAACTAGTGACGTTTGGGGGAACATTTTTTTGTAGTAGGCTGCGTACAGAGTGGAACTTTTCTTCGTATTGGCTGGGAGAGGGGTAGGCGTTGTTGATAAAAAAATCGTCTGCCACAATATTTCATGTTATTTTAATATCACTAGGCTTTTTATATTATTGTGGTGGTTGAAGTATATTTTACTAAATGACGCGAAGCTTACGATCTCATCGGGATTGATATCTCATGTCTTGAACAATATGCCTCGGGCAATCTTCGAGTTTTTTATATTTCTAAGATGTTAAATATTTAATGAACTTCTGCAAATAAAACCAAAAGACGAACAACACCTCTAGGAGGATTTTTGTTGTCTAAAGTTCCTCATTGTTGTAATTTATATTATATTGTGTTTCTATAATGACGTTTAATTGCTAAGCATCACACATTTTACAATATTTGATAACGAGTTAGTGAAAAGTACTTGTTTATATAATGTATACATATTTTTATTTGTATCATCATTATCCTTATTTTAGAGTACAATTATGTTAATATATTTTGGTGGGGTATTTTTTAGTATACCTGTATTTATTTTGTTCATTAAATTCATACCTACTGTTTTTATGTGTTTCTGTATATTTTCTGTTGGTAATTTGGTGAAGGAGGAATCATTTCATACTGCCAGCATATTATGCTGTGAGCCGAATAAGACATGAAGACTCCGACAAGGAGTTTCTATCAGGGGCTATCAAATACAGCCATACAAACAAAATTATTGTATGATATCGACTGCAAATGACCGTCCGTAACCAACGGAACATTTATCCTAGAATATCAATTCGCGCAGGCACGGCTTTTACTTAGCTTGTGTAAGATGTTAATTGTATGCAGTGAAAACCATAAACCACTGACGTCATACGAAAGAGAAGCGCGAGAAGCGTGTAATACGTGTGTTAGAAAGAGATAGAAGCACTTCGTTCTCTAGCAACAGAGGTTGTCGAGGCCTCGTACACATTACGACGTCAGCGAAATTTGAACCCCATCGTATGCTCTTTCGGATAGGCGTTAAAAATTAAACCCAGTTTACCCATTGCTCCTCATGTCCATAGATAAAATTATTGGCGCTAATAGGGAATATGCATGTGATTCAAATATCAGTCAATGATGTCGGTATAAATATACGAGTATTACTTAATAAAAAATGGAAAAACATCGGTCGAAATTAAAAAGTGAAAAAGCAACGCTATCGGCGTGACGTCACCATTCGCGACTGGTGACCAGCCAACCCTTCGTTGATTGGTTAATCCAATTTAAAATGGCAGCCCTCTGTCTCCACATTATTCATTGTCAACCTGTTAAACGATGAAGATTCAGCAACGAAATAAAATGCAGACCTGAGAGAGAGAGAATCGTATTTTCTCTTTTTCGATATCATACCTAGTTTTTTAACCACAGTACCTACAGGATTGTACAATTTTGAATCCAACATATTTTTTGATAGAAACTTTTTTTTGGAAAAATCGAATAGAAATTTTCTTTATTAAGAACTTTACAAATACTTTCTTATGCAAAAATTACGGATGCATGTTTTCATCTCTTCGGACACACTCTTCTAATCGCGCGCGCAAATTCCGAAACACTCTCTTACAGAGTTCCGGAATGATGTTGTCTATTTCTCGTCGAATGTTGTCTTTAAGCTCATCCAGTGACCTAGGAGGCCAGTGAATGTCTCTAAACTTCGATATAACTTTTTGAGGAAAAAGCTCTGTCACCGTGTCCATCGATTCTCTGGAAGTATGGGCAGTGACCCCATCCTTTTGAAACCATGTGTTTCTGTTAAATCGACGTTCTGTTTTTACAATAGGAGCAAAAAAGCGTCAATCATGTCCCTGTATCGCTCGCAATTGACTGTCAATGCCTAATCGTTTTCATCTTCAAAGAAATACGGCCCAATAATAGCGCTAGAGTATATGGCGCACCAGACAGTCACCTTTGGACTATGTAGCTGTTGTTGATGTTTCTCTTTCGGGTTCGTTGGTGCCCAGTATCTGCAATTTTGCTTGTTCACATAACCGTCTAAGTGAATATGGGCCTTGTCGTTCTCGAGTCTGCGCTGCGTAGGAAAATAGGTTCAACATCCGTTCAGCACAAGATTTCCGTAATACGTAATCACTTTCCTTTGAGGCGTGGACTGATTGGATTTTATAAGGATGAATACCCATTTTTTTCTTCATTATGCCATGCAGTGTTGACCTAGGGATCCCCAAAGAAGCGGAATGCTTCCGTACAGAACGCCGAGGATTTGCAGTTACCGAATCACTTACTCGACGCATATTTTCTTCGGTTGATACAGTGTGTGTGTTGCCAGGAATGGGTTGACTAAGAGCAGAGTCTGTTTCACGGAACTTCTTAATCCACTTTTTCAATAGGTTCTTACTTGGGACATCTCTTGGTCGGCGAATGTTGTATCGTGTGCAGCTGCGTATGAATCACCACTCTTGACGTAAGCCTCGATAGCAAAAGCACGTTGCACTCCGGTCCAGCGTTACATTGTGGCTATCCGAATGCGTTCATCAAGACCTCTCCCCACTTTCTCGCGCATAAGGATACCGCGTAATTCAAATTTGAAATGTGAACTCTCCCACTGGACACCCTCCTACCTCCTAGCATTGCAGGATGTCTACAACGCACATCTTTTAAAAACAAACATTGCATTGCAAATATTTAAGAGAACATTGCTATTTACAATATAATACATTAGTTCGATGTGTTCTGGAAGGAAATGTTTTCCTATGAGTAAGAAAGCTACAAGTCAGTAATGTTTTCAGAATATGCCTTCAAATGTGAAATCTGCTCGAAAAGCTACAAGCACAGAAGACATTTGCATCGACATATCAAGTTTGAATGCTGTGAATCCCGAGCATTTCTATGTGAAAATTGCGACAGACGGTTCATACATAAGCACCATCTACAAGTTCATGTTCGGCCTGTAAAGCGCCGAAGTTGAAATAAATTCATTAAATATGCAAACATAAATGTACTTAGAATGCATCTCTTGTTTGCTTTATGACTCTTGCATCAAAGTTAGATTGAATATCAAGTATGTGTGCGGAATATATTATCACTAAGAAGATAGCCATAATGCAGTATTGCAACAAATTTAGACTGTCACATCTTTGTAAAGCCTGATCCTTAAGCTGAAAATGATTTATTCGTAATTGATATCGATAAAATGAGTCGTTTTTTGAAAAAAAAAAATGTTTTAATACCACCCTATTTCGTACTTCAGCTAAATTTTAAATTTGACAAATTGACCTAAAAGTGTAGGTCCTGTTTTTTTTGTCACTAATTACTAAATATGACCTGCTGGTAAAATTGACCAATCAGAAATCATTTTAAGGTAATGGATCCAATGCGTATATTCGATTTCTTCTGAAATATTTAGCGAGGAATTATATTGTGTAGCTACAAAAATTTGTCTTTTGCAGGACCAAAGTTTGCTCGTTGAGAGCAAATTTGGGCAATCAGGAACAAGTATCATATCCACGTTGTAAAGAACCAAATTTAAAACATACGTACCAGAGAACATTAACAAAATATACTAAGTGACATATAAATCCGAACACCCAGTTTAAATGGTTTTATTTTAATAAAAGTTGGTGAATGTATTTATCTTACTGTAAATAACAAGTGAAAAAATTTTCAGCCTTATCAGTTGGACATTCCGGTTTTTATACTGCTTTTTTTTAATTCACTAACGCTCTAAAAATGAATATTTCAGCCGCAGTAAAGAATCAACGTTGGCGGATTTTGGTTCTTGACATCTTTTACGATCGGTTACGATGCCTAGAGTACGGAGACCTGTACGATTTCGTCAACTCAGTGAGTTTGATAGGGGCCGTATAATGGGACTTCGGGAAGCTGGACTTTCTTTTCGGGCAATTGCAGTTAGAGTGCAAAGAAGTGTAGACACTGTGGTTAGGTGTTGTCAGGCATGGCTTCGAGAAGGCCGTACGCAAAGAGCAAGGGGCACTGGACGCCGCGTAGAACAACAGACCCTGAAGATCGCCGCCTAAGATTATAGGCCTTAAGGGACCGTTTCTCCACTACCAGGTCCATTGCAAATGAATGGTTTGCAGAACACGGAAGACCTATTGGCATGCCAAGTGTTTACCGACGAATGAGAAGTTTTGGCTTGTTTTCATACCGGCCACACTGGGTCCTCCCTTTAACTCGAGAACACCGACGTAATCGCCTCGAGTGGTGCAGACAACGGTCACTCTGGGATCAGGAATGGAACAGTATTGTCTTTAGTGACGAGTCTCGATTTTGTTTAGGCATGCACGATGGTCGTGCCAGGGTTAGAAGGCGACGTGGTGAAAGGAGGAATCCACAGTTTTTTGTTTAAAGACATGTTCATCACACTGTTGGAGTTATGGTTTGGGGTGCTATAGCTTATGGTTCCAGGTCACCTTTAATCTTCATCAGAGGTAACATGAACGCGCAGCGTTATATCCACGAAGTTCTAGAACCCCATCTTTTACCCTATCTTGACACCCTGGCAGATGCAACTTTCCAACAAGATAATGCCCGACCACATGTTGCAAGAGTCACAATAGACTTCTTTCAACATAATGATATCACATTGTTACCATGGCCACCAAGATCTCCCGACTTATCCCCAATTGAGCACGTGTGGGATATGATGGGTAGGAGATTGCTCGATTTGTAACGTCCTCCTCAGACTCTAGAAGCGCTTCGAGAGGAGTTGGTGGTTGCCTGGAATGAGATACCACAGGAGGACATTGACCACCTGATCAGAAGCATGCCTAGGCGCGTTGGAGAATGCGTAGCACATCAGGGTGCATCCACACATTATTAAAGGTCAAAGGGCTTTAAAGCAGTGCACTCATTTTGAAATTTTTATCATTTACTTATGATGCTTCATTAAGTACTTATACAAAATTTTATTAAAATAAAACCATTTAAACTGGGTGTTCGGATTTATATGTCACTTAGTATATGTTGATTGTTAAGCGAAGATGTGAACAACACCTTAATTAACTTTTATTATGGCTGTGTGCCATTGCAGTACAAAACTTCGCCTGATAAATTTTTTGGAGGAGTGGTAGACATAAATTCAATTACAGATTGTTCATAATTTAACAAGCCTCGGGTAAATATTCAATTCATTTGATCTCCGTGCGAAATAATCTGTTTTTTCAAGTATTCATATTATGCTTAAAAAGTATTTAGAGCTAATTTGACTGGCTTATCGTCTTTGACTGGATATCGAGGCACCATCTGCGATCAAGTTACGCGGGTGCTCGCGCCTACAAAAGGCTATTCTAATTTTACGATCCGGTTTATTAAATCTTTTTCCCTAAAGGGGTATACATACGTTATATGTATACTGAAATACCTTGATCAAAACCAGGAATATTGCAGACGATGTGATAGCCAAACAGTGTTTCATCTACTCACATCAGACAGCCGAGTTATGGACATTTGATGATATTCTTTTTGTCCAAAATTAGTTCCTTCCCGGACGCAAATGTTGACTTGGAGGCCAAATGGGAAAATAGCTTTTTGTAGCTAAAATAAATGATTGAAAATGATTGATTGATATATTGATTCATTGCGGGGATTAGACAATGCTAGTTGGGGAGATATTTTAGAAAACGCTTTGATTGGTCAATTTGGACCCTGGGGTTATTAAACATGCGGGCCAACGTAAAATCGAACCTTAGAAGTCTGTATCTCCATAGCGGAGATTCTTTTGGTAGGGACACTTTTTTGTGTTCTATTGCCATCTTATTATGGGACATCCATTATATTGTTTTGTCGTTTCATAAAACGAAGAGTCTTATTTCACTTCAAGGAATATACACATTTGATAACTAGACTTAGTTCCAGATAAAATATACCGTTGCACCAAATGCTGGAAGGCGTATGCAGCAAAGTGCAGTTTCAACCGTCATGTGAAGTACGAATGCGGCAAGCCACGCAAGTTCGCTTGTGGAAAATGCAACTACAAAGCTTACCAGAAAGTCCATGTAGAGAGCCACCTATTCAATCGTCATCAAGTCTATGGCATCAGCGAGAGAGCTCAGTGCGTGCTTTTCCTGGAAGATCAGAGTAATATGAAATAAGTACCTTGATAGTATTGTCATGCGGATTCTGTATTGAGGTAGAATAAAAGGGAGATATGATCACGCGATCAAAAATTACATCATTTCTACTATTACATTATACAATTTCTTTTACTTTAGCAAGGGACCAAAATGGAAGATAGCATAACTCATGTCGCCGCTACAAATTGATACTTCCCCTAATATTTTTGTATGACCTGCTAGAAAATGGGCTATATATATATATAGCCCATTATTTTTCTATTTTTTATATATAAAGCTTTCATGCGGTGTCTTTTCTATATAGAGAGTGGTATTGAATGTCTTCTTTAAATAGAATACCCTATACATATATTTCGCTTTTTTCTGATTCCTAACCTAACCATATATGGTTTGTTATACTTATTTTCCTAACTCTTAGCAAAAGCTCTCAAATCCTATGTATCTGACATCCGACCTTGTACTAGATAACATGCACGTCAAATGCAGAGTGGTTTGAACTCTGCTACATACATATAGATATATTAAATAAGAAAAAATATCAGTTTTAAACCAAACTTCCTTTTTGTACCGAAGCAGCCGCGCAGGCAGTAGCAAAATGCCAAAATGAGGATCCCAAAGAAATTTTGTTAATCCGATTTTTGAACTGGTTATTAGAACTGGGAAAGCTTCCTCCTGTAGAATGTTTCACAATCGCGACAGCCTCGAGACAAAGTAGCGGTCGTATCGGCCAGTTCTGGATCTACGAAGTTCGACTCTGTTAAGATGGGCGGCCGAAGTCAGGCAGGTCTTGTCTGGCAGGCACATCGCGCGGCGGCATCATGGAGAAGAGCTCTGAGGAGCAGAACTCGTTGGTGTAGCGGTAGAAGAGAGCTAGGTCGCCGACGGGCCGATGGTGCGAAAGGGCCCCGAGACAGTCTGTTGTAGAAGAATCATCAAATAGTCGGACAGCCCTCCTCTGGACAGCATAGAGCATAAATAGATAATGTAGTCGGGGCGGCAACACCCCAAACGTGTGAGCAATACTCAAAGCTAGGTCTTATCTGGGCCTTGAATAGAGTGAGGACGTCATGCGGAGAAAAGTATTTCTTAGCTCGAAACAAATAGCTTAGCTTTTTCCCAGCAGCTGCAACAGTTGACGAGATGTGTTCGTGCCAGATCAAGTCCTCGGTGATCTGGACTCTGACCAGCCGAAATAAACAGCTGTTTAGTATATCTCGGCGTTATACACATCCTCAAAGATCAAGAAACTTAAATTTCCGTGAGGGGGGTTAAAGATCCCCCATTTTTTGATGAAAACATTGTTTTGTTGGTTTATTATATCTAATATTACGTATTGATCTGGCTTACTGGGACTTACTGAACGGATTTCAGCAGCTCAAGGTAGTCATTAAAACGGTGGACCTTGTGGTAGCTACCGATATGCAGCGCCATCTATCGGAGAGTAGATGAATAATAATATATTCATCCATATAGTTTTCTTGAATGCTTCTGGGATAATTTTATCAATTTCTTAGTTGATTTTTATTAAATTTCAACTTGGTATAAGTATCTAATATTACGTATTGATCTTGCTTACTGGGACTTACTGAACGGATTTCAGCAGCTCAAGCTAGTCATTCAAAACGGTGGACGTTGTGGTAGCTACCGATATGCAGCGCCATCTATCGGAGAGTAGATGAATAATTATATATTCATCCATATAGTTTTCTTGAATGCTTCTGGGATAATTTTATCAATTTCTTAGATGATTTTTATTAAATTTCAACTTGGTGTAAGCGTTAGGGCGCTTTTTCTTAGTCAAGATATAGTACTGTGTCTTGGAAGCATTAAACTGCCCCAGCTCTCTCGCTAGAGAAGAAGTCGCTGCTAGTGTTTCTTTTCTCCCGCTCACCGGCAGAGATTGGCTTGTCACTCCGAAGAGAGTGTAGAGTGCTGTTATCGGCAAACCTGTGGATCGGGTTGATCGTACAGGCTAGGAAGTCGTTAATATCTTACGGCAACAACACGAGAGACAAGACAGATCCCTGGAAACGAGGATACTTCATCAGGTTCTGCAATATATGTCCACATTTCAGTAATTCAAACTTCTTAAACATAACATAAATTCGGTACACTTGACCGTCGAGATGTTAAAACCATAGTACATTTTAGGTTAGATTGGCTTAAAGTCGATGTAGCTAGGTGACCGGGCATTAGTCAGTTTGAACTTCTATCAGTAAGGTCTTCTGGACCTTTTAGCAACCGCAACACCCAAATATTTAAAAGCTTCAACTTCGCCATCGCACTTGTGAAAGACATATAACATGATATTATTTCCCTTTTCTTCAACCTCACCTCCTGCACCCAGAAGTAATCAGTGATTCTTGAAACAAATTTACACTGTATCATAGTTTTCTTTTTTGGGTGATTGTTTTATTCTTCTTATACCTTCCGTTTAAGTTTATAATATTTGTAATTAAGAAAAACTGTACATTGGTATACTTGCTAGTAAACTTTTTCAAATTAATTTTTATTATACTTTACCTAAGTTCTTAATATACTGTGTTGCATTATTGTGATTTCATTGTGTATCTTATTAATGCCATCACATACATACCTATATATAATAATAATAACAGGGCTTTATTCACACAGTACAAAGTAGCACAGGTAAAAAGGAGGGATGTCAGCAAAGCTGTTTTTCAACTTAACCCAGGTAAAACACATCAAGATTAAACATTTGCATAAGTACACACCATAATCTACAAAAAAAAACAAACAATATATCTAATATTTCATAAATTTTAATCAGAAATGTTTCACGAAAAAAGAATTAAATAATTATTACAAAGCATGATAAACCATGTCATAAGCCTAATTCATAGCCAGGGACTGATATGAACTAAGTTGACTTCAAAGTAGTACAACCATTGTTGCTTTATAAAAGTAGTTTTCCCTTTATTTTGATAATTTGCATCTTTGCTTTAAAACTAGTTTTCTCCTAGAGGTACCCTTCATTTGAAACATTTTATAATTTGAATTACAGTTGTTTATTTTTAAGAAGCGCAGACATATGCCTAATACGTATTTTTATAGAGTTAACTGATATCTCTCATAATTGTACGTGTATGTGTATTTTTCACTACTAAACGTGTGCGTAAAAGTCATCTTTGTATGCTGTAACATTAACTCATGCTTTTTCCAGGAGTTTGGGTCTATGTCCGGCCCCATTTGCTAGAGTCAGCTGATCCATTATCAGTGATGCTTGAGGAAGAAGCTGAAGTGAATGAGGATGATTTGGCAAGCCAAACAACCAGTGAATTGGTTAAATATAAATACGACATATTCGAATGTCCTAAATGTGGCAACGTTTACCAAAGAAAACATTCTTTAACAAGACATTTGAAATTTGAATGTCAGATAGAACCTGGCTACCATTGCTTAGTTGAAGGGTGTACCTACAAAGGAAAGTATGAGGTCAGCGTGAAAAGACATATGGCCAATATTCATCCTAAATACAATAAAATGCTTCAGGCAAAGGCAAATAAGAGGAAAATGATAAGTGTCACAACTGTGAGCAATCAAAAGGATGAAGAAGGGCAAAGAAGCGAGAGTAGAGATGAAAATTATGAAGAAAATAATAAACAAAGGACTCCATTAGAAGAAGATGGAAATGGAAGAAGTGATAAAGATGACGCCAGAAATAGTGAAAGAAGTGGTCAAGTGTGCCTAGTTAGAACTTGCACAATGTCGCCTTTCACACACTTGAGCTGTGAATGTGAGACTGAACCAGGTTACAGCTGCGTAGTTGAGGGATGTTCATACAAAGGAGATACTGTGGTAGATCTCAAGAAGCATATAACTCGTAAACATCCGGAGCAAGGACTTTCTGAGATCAAAAAGAGATTTCTTAGTTAAAATATGTTTTCATGCGATACAGTTCAGGCAACAGATGAAAAATGCATTTCCAAGAGTAGTGACATCCCATAAAATTTAAGAAGCTTGGACGGAACTGTAGAATCAATATACATTATTTACACTCCCTAAATCCCCTACATTGTACGTATATATATATATATATATATATATATATATATATATGTCCTCAAAGTTGGGGTTTTCCTTTACACGACGTGTAGATCTTGAAAACATAAGCAATTTTTCTTAGTACCATATACACCAATGTCTGAAGGGAACCGAGATAAAGGGCTCTGCAACATCGAAAATATCTGAATACCATCCTGTAGCCGCGACCCGCCGCGATATCTCAGACTGGTACCGGCTACTAGCTGAACCCGACGACAGAACTGGGTCGGGGGTCGGGGTCAGTGTGTCAGGTCAGTATGCAACCTTCAACCGACGGTAAAGGGTCACGCGTATAGAGGTAACGAATCCGTATAATCGATTGCGTTTCAAAAAAAAATTAATAATAATGGCACACTCATACACCAATAATGAACTCGTTGAGATGTTGTTAATTTATGGCGAATGTCTTCAAAATGCTACAGAATCGTCGCGAGTGTATGCAGATCGTTTCCCTAGACGACATCATCCAAGGCCCCGCAGATTTGTGTACCTGGTCCAGAGAGTCAGGGATACGGGCCATTTGGATGAATTTCGAGGTGGGCACAGTGGGAGGCCTAGACAACCACGAATGGTGCAAGTTGAGGAAGAACTACTGAATCGCGTAGACGAGAATCCCTCAACAAGCACTAGAGACGTGGCTAGAGAAGTGCAAATATCATAAACTAAAGTGTGGCAAACGGCCAACGTGTACAAGCCCTTCAACCTGATGATTTTCCAGCAAGAGTGCGGTTTTGTGAGTGGTTGTTGCATCAACATGACAATAATCCGGACCTTTTGAAGTGCATATTGGTGACAGACGAATCTACGTTCACGCGTAATGGGGTGAATAACTTTCGATTTCAGGCAGAGACGTACTTAGCCATTCTCGTCAACTGGAGAGTGAGTACTTTTTCCTTTATTTTTTTTTTACTTGGTCGCCCTCGTTTCACTACACATTACCTTTGTTATTTCAATGGTAGTTGTTTCTGAAAAGGAAAACCCCAACTTTGCGGACACCCTGTATATATATACAGGGTGACTTTGAAGTTGAGTCATTAATTTTCATATAATGATTGTAGAAGGAAAATAAACCAAAATATGTGTGTAAAAATAAAAAAAAATTTACCTTGTTTTATAAAGTATCCTCCCGACAAGTATTTCAGTGCGGACCTGTATTTGATCGCGAGGTCTTGGAGCACCGGAATGCCGTCTTAAGTCACCTGATTCACGAGCTCGTTGTACTACATTAACAAAGGCACGAGGGGTTGGTTGCACTCGATTGGGAAACCGATCCGCATAAACATGTGCCATTTTTTATTTCGTTTGAGCCACGCAACAGACACTACTATTCACTGACGCGTTACCGACTGTACACTGAGTGTATACAACACAACTGAATAAAATAATTGTAAAAACATCGTTCCAAATTCTTTCGCTTTTTTGTTTCCGATGCGATGAACCGATGGCGGATTATATCCGTTGTTGCCAAACACGAGCACATAATATTATCATTGAGACAGGGCGATACTCAAACTTCCAAAGGGCTATAACTTTGTTACTTTAATTTTACCAGAAAAATGGTAAAGGAAAAAAACATTTCTTTTGATCAGATCTACTCACTGTTAAAATATATGTCTCAACTTCGAAGTCACCCTGTATATATATACTATTTTAATATTCTTTTTTCTATCTGTTAACTTTTGCTTAAGGTACATATATTTACGCTTTGTCTTATGCTGATATTTTGTTTATCTCCTTTATGGGCTCTAATATAATATGTTCATGGGTCTGTTCAAATAGATAAATAAAAATTTCATTTTCTTCAAGAAGAAGTAAGAAATTCCCACTTCCCGGTTCCATAGTAATACTTAATTCAGTTAGTATGCTCTGAATGGATCAAAATAATTTGGAAAGATTGAAAGTCGTGTCTCGGTGTCTTGCAGTCTACAATTGAAAAATTGAACGAACGTACTTACCAGGAATCATTGCTCTGCGATCTTTTCCCTATTTCTGCCCGGTTGATTCAGAAGGGAATGACTGTTGAAGTACTACTAACGCCACAGCTGTGTATGTTATCATAAATCCAATAAATCCAAAATAACAAGGTCCCTCATTAGACAGAGAAATGTTGATTCTAATAGAACTTACTCTTTACTCGCTGAGGTCTCGTCCTCTTTCAAAATGGCTGAATCACTGTATGTGATAACAGCAAACTACGGTAGTCGCGATTGGACTATACTATAGCCTATTTGTCTCAAATTTCGTTGCAGGCAAAAGAGTGAAATAATGAGTATATTGAGAAACAAAATAGTAAAGCAAAGTTGTAAGTCAAATGTCAATAGAATCAACCAATTATTAAATTGCAGCTAACTTATATTTTATTTGCAAGACTCAGTGTTGGCTACCAAATAACTGTCAGCTGCCATCGAGGTTTATTAGCAGCAGAGAGAATTAATTTGCTGTAATTTTAATCTTGGGGTATATAAATGGGACAGACCGTTTGCCTTCCGGTCTTCTTGTAGTTTTGCATGCACAAACTTTTCAACCGAAATTGAGTTTTTGAATTTACAATAGAGCTATATTTATTTTCATGGATCTTTGCGTTCATGACGTACCATATATTATGACAACGTTGGTTTGTACCCATAATTAGCAAAGATGATCCATCTGTTAAGGTCAATCTCAAAAGTTAGATGTCTTAGATTGCCGTTGCAACGGTCCGAACTTGTAAATACTTGGCTAGGTTAAAGGTAAATTTGACGATATTGTATATGTAGCAACTTGGTTATAAGTGACTATTATAATATGTTCCATATACCTCATGTCCTGCCACTGCGTGAAGCGCCCTACATGTCCCGCCACTGAGTCCAGTTGTACGCAGGAGTGGGGGAAATCATTTTTATATTGTAAAATCACACTTGCATTGTAACTTTGAATACACCCAAAACTTAGAACCAGTGCCTATTTCCGCACAACACGCCACATAATATGTCATATCCTTTTCAATTATAAAGAAATTCCAGAATTTTGTCAATATGAACAGAATGGTTTTACGGATTTGGCGAGAAAACTCATTCACAGTAGATTTATTTCGTCGACTTTTATCAATGTCTTCGATATTTATATGTATATTTCATATACATGCTGTAACAAAAGTTTGGAACCCATTGAATATCTGACGAATGACTTATCTAATTTTTTTAAAAATTGGTAGGCTTAGGCCCGTACCGTCAGTCGTTCCTACAATTGTAGGGCGCGTTTATGGCCTCCTTGTTTGTCATACTCCTTTCTCTCCTTCAAAAATTTCTAGATTGTACCTGTCCCGTGTCAGCGTCAGTGCTCTCCTATTGTGAAGATATGTTTTCTTTTTAAATTGCCGAAAATTTCAGGCTGATAAAACATGATATAACTCAAAAGCAAGCACAATTTGATGCAAATAGATATTTGTGACATAACCTCAAAATCAAGCGCTGACACGGAAAAGTAGAAAACTATGACAATCAAGGAGGCCATAGAGGCGCCCTACAATTGTAGGGACGACTGACGATACGGGCCTTAGGGCAGATTTCTCAATTTAACAAACCATTATTCTGCACCAATAGGGTACGAGTACTAAACAGTCCGTCAAATATACCCAATCAGCCTCAAGACCTCTCCGTCAAATTTTTGGCAGCAAATAGCATCAAAGTATTCAAAACAAAACACTGTAAAATATAAAGTGACAGCTTGCCATTGAAATGTTTTCAGTTTATTAAATATTACGAAATTATATAAAACTGAGCCAAATTAAAATAAAAATGCTTGATGGCTGAATAAAATCAATTTTTTTCAGTTTAGCTGAAGGTTTCTCCATGTTTATTGCTACTTGCATTCTTACATGAAAAAGCCTTTTCATTCAATTTTTTGTTAGGTGTTGCGTTTCAACACATTCATACACTTCTTTCCAATTCCTCAACGACATTTTGACACCACTGGTCCGAAACTGTTCAAGATTTCATTCATACATTCAATTGCAGTTGCAGTTTTTTTATTTTGATTTCAGTGTATCAGTCACACCATCGGTGATGGTACATGGTACACTCAACATAACCCCGTATTTGGGGGTTAGTGCAGATTTAACTGTACACGACAGTGTAATATGTGGAGAAAGATCTTGTAGGGAGCACTTTTTATACGGAAAATCCATTTTTCAGAAAAAACCCAACAAGCTCAAAACAACAAGAGACAAGTGATCACAAAACATTGACTACAGTAACGTTGGAGAAGGAGAATAGACCAAAGAAGAATTGACATTTGAAATTAGTGTCTCACAATCTTAGTGTTGCGAGAATACATTTGCAAACAGTGGAATGCATTGGAACGGTTAAAAGATATGAATTGAATCGTTTTTACGTTATCTCGACTGACAGACTGGAATATCTGCTATGTTTCTGTACATATATTTTTTATGGTATTGTTGCAGTTTGTTCACGAACCAGTACCTAGAACTGAACGCAACTTAATGAAACGAACTAGAAGGCACATCACTATTTCAAGTAATCCAAGGAGGGACAAATTGTCATTTCATCACACTAGTGATGGGAGAATCGAAAGCCTAAGATTCGCTTTGCTTCTGTGGCTTAGGGATATAGTGTTTTCTTCTGATAAAATTAGCGCAGTTTTTGTGTTTAAAATACTCTACCTTAGTTAATACCTTTGATCCTAAAGTTGCTCCCAATACAACATTAAACAACTCTCATGTCGTGTCGCGTGCAGTAATCTGTCAATGAAGCATATTTTTCGTTTCTTGGTCCTTTTCCGTGTTACTATGATGAATCGTTGAAAAAAATAATAGTAAACCACGAGAAAATAGCACGGCTTCATTCAAAGACCGAAATTGAAGCAGAAGGCAGTAGACAATACCAGCCCGAGTTGCTCCAAGTCCTGTATGTTTCTACACTGAGTGAAAAACTAGTTCAAAATGTGCACCAAAAATACATGAATATATAAATTGGTTCTGTTATAAAAATTTGGAATATGCACCAGTCCAACACTGGCTTCACTGAAAGAAAACGCGATTGAATAGCTTGGTAATATACTAAGTGACATATAAATCCGAACATCCAGTTTAAATGGTTTTATTTTAATAAAAGTTGGTGAATGTATTTATCTTACTGTAAATAACAAGTGAAAAAATGTTCAGCCTTATCAGTTGGACATTCCGGTTTTTATACTGCTTTTTTTTAATTCACTAACGCTCTAAAAATGAATATTTTAGCCGCAGTAAAGAATCAACGTTGGCGGATTTTGGTTCTTGACATCCTTTACGATCGGTTACGATGCCTAGAGTACGGAGACCTGTACGATTTCAACTTAGTGAGTTTGATAGGGGCCGTATAGTGGGACTTGGGGAAGCTGGACTTTCTTTTCGGGCAATTGCAGTTAGAGTGCAAAGAAGTGTAGACACTGTGGTTAGGTGTTGTCAATCATGGCTTCGAGTAGGCCGTACGCAAAGAGCAAGGGGCACTGGACGCCGCCGTAGAACAACAGACCGTGAAGATCGCCGCCTAGGTTTATTGGCCTTAAGGGACCGTTTCTCCACTACCAGGTCCATTGCAAATGAATGGTTTGCAGAACACGGAAGACCTATTGGCATGCGAAGTGTTTACCGACGAATGAGAAGTTTTGGCTTGTTTTCATACCGGCCACACTGGGTCCTCCCTTTAACTCGAGAACACCGACGTAATCGCCTTGAGTGGTGCAGACAACGGTCACTCTGGGATCAGGAATGGAACAGTATTGTCTTTAGTGACGAGTCTCGATTTTGTTTAGGCATGCACGATGGTCGTGCCAGGGTTAGAAGGCGACGTGGTGAAAGGAGGAATCCACAGTTTTTTGTTGAAAGACATGTTCATCACACTGTTGGAGTTATGGTTTGGGGTGCTATAGCTTATGGTTCCAGGTCACCTTTAATCTTCATCAGAGGTAACATGAACGCGCAGCGTTATATCCACGAAGTTCTAGAACCCCCCATATTTTACCCTATCTTGACACCCTGGCAGATCCAACTTTCCAACAAGATAATGCCCGACCATATGTTGCAAGAGTCACATTAGACTTCTTTCAACATAATGATGTCACATTGTTACCATGATCACCAAGAACTCCCGACTTATCCCCAATTGAGCACGTGTGGGATATGATGGGTAGGAGATTGCTCAATTTGCAACGTCCTCCTCAGACTCTAGAAGCACTTCGAGGGGAGTTGGTGGTTGCCTGGAATGAGATACCACAGGAGGACATTGACCACCTGATCAGAAGCATGCCAAGGCGCATTGGAGAATGCGTAGCACATCAGGGTGCATCCACACATTATTAAAGGTCAAAGGGCTTTAAAGCAGTGCAATCATTTTGAAATTTTTATCATTTACTTATTATGCTTCATTAAGTACTTATACAAAATTTTATTAAAATAAAACCATTTAAACTGGGTGTTCTCGGATTTATATGTCACTTAGTATATTATAAAAGCGATTGTATGTGTCGAGTAATGATCTAGTGAATATGCTAAAACGCCATTTACCATCTGAGTTTGCTACAGGACCACGATAAGCTGACTGACATGATACTCTGCATAACGTGTTTTTAGTCTAGGTAATTTTGAAAAACATGTCTTTTCCATACGGACGGAGTGCTGCTGCTTCTCCGGAGTTACCTATTTGAAAAAAGTGGTATTAAATGGAATCGTAAAGATATTTCAGAGTAGAAAAATGAACTTGAAGCCCATATTCGTAAACGTTCCTCAGGACCTTTTGAAAAATGTTCCAATTGTACCATTCGCTGACCAAGATTGTGCACATTTTCAAATCCACAATACGCCCGCTTTCTGGTAGGCGTTTTCGGCAGGTGGATTTTTTAGCTGAATGCGACCGAAACCGAAGACGAAGCTTTGATCGATCCCTAGCGTTTAATGATTTAGGATACTGACAGGCTAGTATCCCCTTCAAAACTAGATAATTGAACGTCCTAACAGGTAAATATTTTCTACGTCTGTAGCATGTGTGGGAGAGGTTTCCAGCAGAGGTCCAACCTTTTGATACACATGAGACACAGTGTATGGTCAACCGCCAAAGTTGAAATTTCATGACTGTACTGTGTTTACAAAGCCCATTGAAAATCAAATTTGAATGGTGTTCATACGCAAATAAGCATAAAGAGCATTTCTGTCATTTTTAATTTATCCTTGTTATCAGGGAATGAATAAAACATTATACGATCAGAGTATATATATAAGGCTTCCGCCTTTTGTTGGGTACTTCGACAAAATTTAAGCAAAGAGGACTCTTTATACTTTTTTAATTCTCTCTAGCTTTCAATGGACTTTGCCATCATCATCAATTTAAATTCATTTTACACTTTTGTTGCTACTGTTACCATTGTAATTGCAGCTCCTGATGATGATGGCAAAGTCCATTGAAAGCTAGAGAGAATTAAAAAAAGTATAAAGAGTCCTCTTTGCTTAAATTTTGTCGTACCCAACAAAAGGCGGAAGCTTTAATTTTTCACCTAACTGGTCTAGACGACAATGACCACGTCTCAAGTTATATATATATATATATATATATATATATATTATATCATAGTTTTCATAGTTGATTGTCTTAACTGTTAGGAGACAATATCCTTGAATTTCTTTGGGTAGAAGGCAAAGTTTTACATAAGTAGAGTCTTACACCTTGTCTCGAGCTTTCGATGGTCTATGCCATCATCGTCTGTAGCTAAAAAACAATTTTTGAAAAATATCAGCAACAAATAATTAGGAGGAAAAAATATAATTACTTACTAAGTCGGCGAGAGTTTTGCAGAAATTGTTCTTAAACGACAGTGAAAGGGAACACATAGTCGACGAACAAAAAACTGAACCGATGAGGTTCGATTATTTTAATTTTGTTAATAAATGGCAAACCAGCTATGTTTTATAAATATCTCCAAAATTTAATAGAAATATAAGTTTTAGAAGGTAAAATAAATCCATTCAATGGTCATAATCTAAATAAATTGAATTGTCATGAATTTTGTTCTATATGCAATGTGGTAAGGTAACCTTTTATTTTAGCTCTGCTGGCTGTGTCACTAATAGTTCTGTGGTTCGATGATTCCAAACCTATTTATTTCTTGTACGGCTTGGACAAAATATTAGATATAAGAAGCACTGTATCGTCCAGTGTCCAGTATTGCGCAAAGGGTGTCCATGTATTTTTATACCAGCTGTTTCGTCATGAAAATTCCTTTAGGATATATTTTCCATCATCCGGTCTCAAGGGCAGGTAATATATGTGTGAAATATGCCCAAAATGATCAGGATCCTCTGAAACTTTAAAAAAGGAGTTTGACTTTTTCGTCCTTGGCGTAGTAATCTTGTCCGCAAGTTTCATCTAAATCCAAGTATTACTTTTTAAGTTATAGACTGGGTAAGGATTAGCAAACATACAGTTTTTCGTGATGTTATATAACATCTAAAAAATATAATATCTCATTTTAGAAATTTCCCGCGATAACAATAGTTCCTCGCCAGTAGGCGTGGGAAGTAAAAAGCTGATGCTAGCTACGCCGCTATGTCGTTCTGATGCGGGAGAGATCTTAGACATCGTATTTCGAACTACTATTACTTCACCAAAATTTTCTGAGAGGACTTCTGAAAAAATCTTTGAGTCAGGCAAATGTTTCGTTGCCTAGTGCTTGACTGGACCATTATAAAAAAATTAACAAATAAAAAAATGAATACTTTTTGGTATTCAGTATGACATTCTTCAAATAGCGGTTTTCGGATCGGACATTTAACAGGTCGATATTTTTTAGTGGACAACGTCTGTAGCATGTGTGGAAGGGGATTTCGGCAGAAGTACAACCTCTTGGTACATCTGAGAGAATGCGGCCAGCCGCCAAAGCTCCAGTGCCCTTACTGTCATCACAGAACCCACAGAAAATCCAGTTTGAGATTGCACATTTATAACAAACATGGCTCAAATGAGCAACTTTAGCCACTGGATTAAATATAAATAATGTGGTAATTATAGCTTATCGAGTAAATGTTAATTCGCAGAAAAAAATCTATTTGTTTTAGGTAAACAGTGTTTCGTGAAAATGTAATAACTGCAACAGGTTATAAGAGGATCCTAAAAAAAAATAAACCAGTCCTTTTAGTAGACTATCTTTTGATTTTTCGTAGATATTGCAAGCAAATTTGTACTATTGAGGATAGGCAACTACTTGGGCGTCACCACGCGGATAACGCTAGTACTAGACAGTGATAGAAGACATAATTTCACCTGCATTCCTCATGGAGCCTCCACTAAAAATTAAAACTTTTGGGAAGTGTCCCGGGATGCAAAGCACTGACTATAGTCTCATCATCCTTTCACAACCCACCAAATAGATCACTGACACTGAAAAAAAGGTATCAGCGGCAAACTGGTTTTACTTAAGATGATTTTTCTTAAAATCAGTAACTATGAAAATGATGCTTCAGATTGATTTATGTAGGATTTTACTTCCAATACTTATCCATTGGAAGTGCTTGTGGCGCTTTTTCAAAAGTGCAACCTGACGTATGAATAACATAAATAGTGAATTATAAAAATGAACTACACGCTATTAAATTATGAAACAACTCGGAAATTCCATATTTCCTATAATTTCGCGTCACTTTGTATCATATTTGTGTTTTTCACACAAATGTACAGTTCAAATGATTTTAAAAAGTTATCTACGAGTATACGACTATACTTACAACTGTTTCCCGTTTCTGCATCGTCTCCTTTTAGTAGCATTTTTACAAGTCCAGTCCTGCTACCAAATCAGTTGGTTGAACTGACAGTGTGAACTCGTGAATTTATTGCATTATAAGTGAACCAAAACACAACATTTCTTGGATTTTTACCATAATAGTGCCTAACATGAACCAGAACGCACTGTGAGTAGAAATGTTGTGCTATTTTCCTGGATACATAACATAAAACAACCGATCAAATATTCAACATTCCAATTCCAATCTACATCGGCTGGACAAAAACTCGTTAACAATAATTGGGATCTCAAAAAGACAGGTCCGTGTTCAGAAATGTTATTCTTCCATAGCTATAAACATCTAGTGAACTCCATATTTCCTATGGTTTCGCGTCACTTTATATATCATTTTTATGATTTACGGTCCAAATGCACAGTTCCGATGGATTCGTTGATTTTGACGCCAGTTTGGACTCATTAGGAAGCAATAATCTAACGATAACAACAAAGAAAAAATTACTTTCGCCAGAATTATAGGAAAAATTTACATATTTCCTGTCCTTTAGTAGGAATTTATAAAAGTGTTTAGACAATACATCACTGCTAGGGCATTGAGCGACAGGGATAACGATTGTCGAAATATGAAACACACATTCACATATCGACAATTTTGGTAATAAATTGTGCAGATATCTATTGAAACCCCACAAAATAATATCCGTAATACGTATTGTCTATTCAGCTTGAAACGGATTAACCTTAGTACTTATGTTATGTCACTTTTACAATTTTTATCATACATGCTTCATGTCTTTTATATATATATATATATATATCTGTATAGTGGCTCAAAAAAGTATTGGCACACCCTATTTTTTTCTTGAATCTCAATAACGAAAAGACGAATTTTTTTATACTAAATTTATTTGAAAACTGCCATCCAAATTTTTGTTTTTGATAGCGATATATTGAGCAAATTAAAAATAATATGAGAGTAACTATTGGAATTATGAAATTCAAGGGCCAAAAAGCCATTGGACCAATAAAAAACAAATAAGTAAATAAGTGTTAACAAAATTTATTTACAGATGGTACTTTGTCATCATACCATTTGCATCAGTTAAGTCCTGAGCCATGGGGATTCTGAATTATCTCAGGTCTGGTTTGGTCCAATTTCTACAGCAGAACATCGTGTACTGTCTTTTGACAGGTCCAGCAACTGCCACAAATGCTTGATAGGGATTTCGTACACTGTGTTTGCGGTGCAGTTTTGAGTTATGCAAAAACATTGTAAAGTCTTTGTTTTAGTAACGGTGTACTTAGGATCTTTATCCCACTGAAATATACATGTATCCCTGATTCTCATTTTTTACAGTATTGTTGTTCAATGTATTGTGTAAAACGTCAACATACTTGTCTGCATTCATGCGCTCATGTTTCATTTCAAATTAACCGTTTCCTCCATACATATTTGCAACCATTACAGCCAAAATCTTGAAGATTCAATGAGGATCATGATTTTGGCTCCCTTGAATGTTAGAGAAATAATTTCAACGCACGCGTCTCTGGGTATACCCGCATCTGGACTATGTCTATCCGATTGTTGGCTGGCGAGTGGCGAGTTTAGTCATAGTAACGCTGTCAGATGGTCGGTAGTGACAGTAGGACAGGGGAGAAATATCTAGATCGCAACGTTGTCAAGTGGATGGGGACTATGGAAAAATTGTGTAGGCCTATTTGACTGACTGATATATCTAACTATTTTGAGAAATGCTAACTTGCACTGAACATAAATCCTTATCAACTGACGACAGCGTTGCGTGGTAAGTGTAGGAATGACTCAGTTTTTACTGTTTATGCATAAGCCAAAGACGTCAAATGTAACAGAATTTATATACAAGCTTCATATTGAATTGGTCGACCTTTTGATTCTTATGGTACTAACGCCTAATACTAATAAAATAAATATTTTTAGATATGCCAGTAACAGCCGAATTGAAAGTAGCAGATCAGCCAGAGCATCTTCCACCATGGTTAAAATGTGCAGATGATGAAAATGATCAACCGAAAAAGAGAACATCAAGAATTCGTGGTTCATTTGTCTGCACTAACTGTAATAGGTTGTATATAAGGAAGGATTCCTTGCAAAGACATTTGACGTACGAATGTGGAAAAGAGCCACAGTTTCCTTGTCCATTCTGTGATCAAAAGAGTAAACGAAGGTCACACCAATTGAGGCACATCAAAAGGAGGCATCAGGATAAGCTGGGGATACTGCAGGAGAATAATCCTGAGCTCTTCATTAAACTTGAGGAAAGCACATAAAATGACTGACTTTTTTCATACATAACTACAGATATTTTTTATATGCTATGCTAACTTTTGAATATTTTTTATTGCTGACTCGGCTGCTTAGGAAAAAACTTTTCTGCGACGGTCAAGGTTATAACCTTCAAAGCTGTGACCTAATAATTCATTCAAAGATTGTTATTGAAAGCGAAACATGGTACGAATATAAATGATGTAAATATGTGTTGAATTGATTGATCTCAAATCCTGCAAGCTTTAGAGCGATATTCCTTTTTCATGATAGCTTCATTTCAGCCACAAATGCTCAGTAGAATAGTTTATGTTTCAAAGTGTTTAGATTTAAGTTTTACAATTTTTTTGGGTGATGATAAGAAGCACACATCAGATGCCTTTAACCAAATTGTACAATTGTTATACTTGATAAAACAGGTACATCCACGGGAAACAGTATTTACCAAAACTTGCTTGGTAACTGGTCCTAAGTTTCAACTCAAGCTGAATTGTCACATTGCGTACTTGAAAAAATGTGAGGCTATTGACTTAGCGTAATGACATGGATGTCATCTTAAGTGGTTCCTATTTATATATAAACTTCTTGTTAAACAAATAATATCAAGGTGTCTTTCACTATGACTAATTCTTTAATCTAGTGGCAAAAATTGTATAATAATATCTTCAGTATTGATGATTCTTTTTGAGATTAATTTTTTTTGAAGCTCAACATGTTTAGTTCTGGCTACTTGTATGTATTAATAAACACTTATTTTTCTACTTAATTTTTAGTTTCTTTTAATGTGTGTTATTTGGTCTGAAAATATATTCATTCAGCTTCGAGTATTTTTGACACTAATGGATTACATCTAATTGACATCATTATTAGCTATCATCGATGTTTTACAGTTTCATGGTTATCAAAATCGTGAGAAAAACAATAGAATTCAGATGAATATTTTCCTCGACGTAAAAGTTATTACAAAAGATGTATTTCGGATTACCTTTGTCTACACATGCTCTAGTCCGTGCGTATAGTTTGTCTAGATGGCTCGGTGGCGCAATAAATTGTTCAAGATGAGTCTCCACGATGCGGGTTTGAGTTCTGTCCTAGAAAAGTTTTTGTGATTGTTTATGTAGTGGGTAGATGATAAATGTCTGTAATTGGTCTATGCGGCTCGTTGGCGCAAATGTTTAGCCTTAAACCTTGTCTATGTATCTACTTACCCATTGCCGTGAGCCATGCGGGTTTGAATACAGTCCTAGGTGGATTTTTCCTAGCTTTGAGGTTGTGATTGTCTCTGTAGATGGTAGATGATTTTATTATCTGTAGTTTTCCTAGGCGGCGCGGCGGCCAGGTGCCAACTAGTCCGTTGCCAGAAGCCATGCGGTTTCGAATTCCGTCCTAGAAATTTTCGTTGTTTGTGATTGTCTCTGTAGGGGGTAGGCAATGTAGCCCCACGGGACTAACTGGTACTTACGGCTTCCATGTGTAAGCATAAAAGTACGATGTTCTGATTGCACGTCGTTTCTGATGATTATCAATAGTATTCAGGACGTCACGCAATTCAGAAAGCATATAAACTAAACATTGTTTTGTCCACCTCCACCAGTTTTTTCGTATTTTTCACTGAGGTGTGTGCTTGTAGATGCTCCTTGGCTTTATATAAGGAAATTACCAGATGGAAGTGGATGCTCTCTGAGTATAGGTAAAAGGAAGCGCAAAGATGTATCTGAGTTTTCGTGCCACTTGTGTGGTTACAAGGCTCAAATGCAGCTGCAATTGAGACTGCATCTTGCAGTTGTGCATGGTGTATCGTGTTTTGATAAATTCAATGATGACAAGGATGTGGAAATGGTACGAGATGCTACAGCGAATCTTCCAGGTACATCTACTAAAGCCTACAGTAGACGGGAGACAAGTACTTTAGTTAACGTTGAGCCCCCGAAAAAATTCAACTTGTCTGGAGGTGCTGTTGAGTCCACGATTAAATTACACATGTCCGGAGGTACCGTTGAGTCCCCGATTAAACTCAATATGTCAGGAGGTACCGTTGAGTCCACGATGAAATCTGATACGTCTGGATGTAACGTTGTGTCCCCGATAAGACTCAACATGTCTGTACGTAGCTTTGAGTTCTCAAATAAATCTAACATCTCTGAAGGTACAGTTGAGTCACCAAACAAATCAGACTCCTCTGAAGGTAACGTTGTGTCTCCGAAGGAATTCAACATGTCTAGAGATAATGTTCAGCCTTGTAAGAGATTTATGTCTGGAGGCTCATTTATTGAAGTGAAAAAAGATGAATTTAGCGAATTCTGAATAATAAAATGTACCTATAGACACTCATATTTAAATCCGGCAATTTTTACTTATTTTTTAAAGCATCTGCAATACTTCCAATCCTCCTGTAGTTCTATCATAACTTATTTATTTTTTAAGTTCAAAACAACATCGGCAGGTGAGGGCTTAATAGAGAGGAGGAAAAAATCTCTTTTGGAAAGATGTTTGCGCAAAAACAATTTTATTGAAACTTGACTACATTAATCGGCTTTTGCCATAGTTTCGAATTTCATGTTTATTATATATAACATATTAAATTTTTGAAAAAATGCATAGCATTTTTCTCAGTTGGGCCTTTATCGTTCCTATGCCCAACCTTAAAGATAAATGAGAAAATGAGTGACGATGGAACAAACGGGGGCACTGCGGAGCGTTAACATGTAGAAATAATATCACAAAAGGACAATTGTGTTATCATATTAGATTTCTAAGGCAAACAGCTAAAAGGGCATAAGTCAATTTTTCGTTGAGAGGACAGCTTTGAAAGCCATTCGGAGAAATTTTATAAGCAGATATATAAAGTAAATGCCATTAAAAGAACAATCAAAATTGATTCTAGGATGAAATGTATCTAGTCTGCTTTGATTTTATATTAGTGGAACAAGTTTAGGTATGCCCTTTTAACTAATTGCCATAGATTAATTTGTCCCGAATCCATTTTCTTTAAGCCGGGTTCTCTGGCCTAGTGCCGGTGTTAAAACCTTTGGAGGGAATTTTTCGGTCACTGTTTCCTTAAAAAGGTGGGCTGACGATAGCCCCTCAAATAGCTTGAACATTTGATACTTGGTAATGTAGCTTACTTTTATATTATACTTGAGAACTAAACTTGTGTGTTTCCACAAAGTGTTATATATTTTTAAGGACTTTTTATTTACATTTGGGTAATCTCAAATTTACTTGTTTTATCATCATTTGTATTTCAATACAAAGCAGTGTTATTATGACGTTTTCACCTTATTTGTGATATACCATACGTATTTTATGGAGATAAAGTAACGTATTATTGATAATTAATGTTTCGTCTACATATTAAAATACTCAGTATAATAAATTATATTAGAAATACAGGCTTATTGTTGTAAAAGCTCATTTAGGTTACACTATTCGTTTTGATGTTATATCTTACGACTGTATCACTGACCACATTATCTTTTATACTTCATACGAAAACTTTTAATAAAATGAAAATTACGTCTCGGCAATCTTTGCGAATCTTGTGGTAGTTTTTGCCATGATCAATGAGGAAAAACATATAAACATCGAAGTTCCATGGGCAATCATTTCAGATTTAATAGTGGGAAATGCCCTGATTGCAAATGTAATTTGTGCAATGCTAATTTTTCTTAAAAACATGTTTTCAAAAAAGCAATTTCAACGGTTTTGTGGACAGTATGGACAGTATAAAGTCTAGTTTTTTAGTTTCTTTTGTGAAATGCTGAAATTTGTACATAGTGTGAATTTAAATAAATAATTAGTTGCTCTGGTTTAATGCCCAATGTTATTTTTACAGTGCGGCATGGCTATCAATTTATTGTAAACAGATGTCATCTGTTTGGGTTATAGATGACAACTCTGAGATTGCAATAATATAGACTTTGTTGATTCAAAAACATTAGATCGGATACGTCTTATTAATGCATATGAACCGCAGTATATGCAAAAGGTTTCGTAAACGTAACATTCTTGCCATTACCCTGCGTTCATGGCACTCTACGGTGCTTTATATACGAATATACAAAAAAGTATTGGCACACCCCATTTTTTTCTGTAATCCCAATAAAGTAAAGATAATTTTTTTTGTTATTAGATTTATTTGAGTGAAACTCAAAAATAATATAAGAATAATAATTGGAATTATAAAATTCAAGGACAAAAAGTATCGGACAGTAAAAAAACACAAACAAGTAAAAAAGTTTTAACAAAATTTATTTACCGCTAGTACTTTGTCATTTGCATCCATTATGGCTTGCCTGAAACCATTGTGGCATGGCATTTCCGAGTTATTTCTGGTCTAATTTGATCCCATTTCTGCTTAAGAACATTTTCTAGCTGTCGTTTCGCAGACATTTTATTTTTTCAGTCCTTCATGGCCAGCAACTATCGTAGTTGGGATTGATATTCAGTGATTCAGGAACATTGTAAAGTAACTTTTGCTGAAATATAAATGTATGCCTTATCCCCATTTCTGTTCAAGTTATTGAGTTATTTTACTTGTTTATTTCTTTGGTGTGCAAATTTTCTTTTACCCCCGAATTTCATAATTCCTATTATTATTCTTATATATTTAATTTGTTGAATCTATTGTCATCAGAAATAACTATTTGGATGTTAGTTATCAAGTAAACTCTAAAAAAAAAATAGGGTGTGGCAATACTTTTTTGTTCCACTGAATTATACCTCACATGCAAAGGATGTATTCCAAGTTTAATGCTCAAGTGCAGGATTAGTTGAATTCATTGGCGAAGAAAGCTTGGTTGTGCTCTTGGAAATCATATTTTCTTTATTTCAGGGAAATATTCTTGTAAGGAATGCGGAAACACATATAAACACCGGTCCTCTCTAAACAATCACAGAAGATTTGCTTGTGGGAAAAGTCCTTCCTTCAAATGCAATTTGTGCAGCTCTACTTTTTCAAGGAAATTTTCTCTACGAAGGCATATTCAGACAGAGGCATGCCAAACCTCGAAACATGATTTTCCAAAATCGTAACGGTATTCAAGCATCTCCTTTTGCGTTGAAAATTGAAAATTCCACTTTCTCCTACCTGGAAAGTAAGTGTGCTAATTTGTACAGTCTGCGAAAATCAAAACTTCGCCAAAATTGGCGAAGTTAAAAATTGCTTTATAATAAAATTATATCAAAATACATCACGGGGTATTGTAAAGCAAGGTTTAAGCTTCAATTTAGATAATTGACTACCTCAAAGATTATAATTTTTACGGAGTTTTTAAGCATTGAATTTACCCACTTTGAGAGCATTACATACATTCACTTATAACTCGAAATTGGTCTGCTTTGGAGAAGTTAATAGAAACAATTTTTTGTTCAGAATGATCCAAAGAACAAATAAATTTTAATTTATTCAAAAATATTTTTAAACCAATTTGACGTCAATGCTTAAAAACTCTGTTAAAAATTATAATATTTGAGGTCGCCAAATATCCAAATAAAAGTTAACACATTACCGTACAAGACCCTGTAGAGAATTTTGAGATTAGCTTATTTTAAAATGTTTTCAACCTTGTATTTCAGGCCAAAATTGGCGAACTTTTTGCTTTTGCAGGCTGTACCTAGAAAGATGTAAACTCGCATTTTCGATCTGCGCAGTTTAGAGGAGAAGCAGTGTGGCTACTTGGTCATGGAAGTTATTTTTGTTACAATAATGAATCGTAAAATGTAAGGTAAACTGTTTAGAATAATAAAGTTGCTTAGTTTGACGTGTAGTGTCTTTATTAGTTGACCTTTCGAACTAAACTACATCTACCTTCTAGAAAAACCAAGGTATTACTGTATGCAGTGTGGCAAATCATATACCATCAAGAACAACCTAAGGAGACATCAACGAGTAGAGTGCGGCAAGGAAAAATCCTACGTGTGTTATGTTTGTGAGAAGAGGTATTACTACAAACAGGAGCTGGACATGCATCTGAGGATAAAACATAACTTTTGCTTTAGGGTGAATAGATTTAGTTGTTGAATAAGTAATAAGTAATTGTAGTCTATACTTAATATTTCTTCAGCTTTACCTGATCAGTATACTGGTATTTTAGATATGCGTTAAAATAAAATTCCGATGGTGATCATATCGTTCCAGTTTGTCAGATTAAGTCGTTGGTTTACAGTTTTTTTGCCATCCATACAGATTGAAAGTTCACCTGTGTGTAGATGCCTTCTGCATATTCCTCCAGTATTGCTTGTATTGCCTTTGTTTTATTAAATTAGTAAATATCTCACTCGTTAAACCTCAACACTTCGTTGTAGATTATTTTTGTTGTCACAAAAATGTAGGTACACTTTAGTTGTATACCAAATAAGTCATTTACCATATTTGTATAATACTGAAAAATATTCTAGTCATTTTGTGAATATTCTAGTCATTAAGTGAATATTTCATGTTATGCTTTGATATTTATTTATCACATTTCGTGTTACTAATTAAATTTAAATGTATGAACCATTTTAATACGAAGGTTTACTCCCATGGAAGCAAAAATGATAATTTCTGCAAATATGATATATAAGAACTTCACCTTCGTGAGCATGGTTCGTTTTGCTTGTTCAACCAATCTTCTCTCTCTCTCTATAATTAACTTGCATTTCTAACATGATCTGTGCTGGAGTGGAGCGCAGGCAGAAATGTATTGTGGCGTTTTGTTAGATTTAAAAAGGGGAAACGTTTTTGAAGTCCAAAGGTCCATACCGCTTACTTACTTGAAAGGCAGAAAATTATGGATTTTCTAAAACTAAGTAAATTGTATTATTACGACAGAACAAAGTTACGTGATTTTATGGAGATTCATTTAAATGTGAATTCGGATCATTATTGTTGTCGAGGCCTAAAATAAATGACATTCCTTTTTTAATTCTCGTAAAAAATCAATAGCATGTGATTTACTGCTTTTACGCTCTGGAAAAACAAAGTTACTGCATTTTTGTAGTAGTTTTTAATAAGATATTTATATTATTGTCTCAACCTATGCACCATTTTATTTTATTCATATTGAAATAAATAGCACAAAAGTAAATCTTTTCAACTTCTAATACATAATTTAATAATTATTCAATTACATTTAATAAGTATTTAATTACATTTCATAATCACATTGAACAAAAATAATTTTAGTTAGTTAATAACTTTAGAAATTATTCTTTCGGAGCAAAAGGAATTATTATTAATTATAACGATAAATACTTATTCACAAATAATAGAATTGTTACATAAAAAACTAACTAGTTAAGCATCATAACAGGTTTTAAAAGGCAAAACGGCAGTACCTGAATCATAGAGAGAATAAAAGCAGCATAGTCTGTTTTGTAAAATTGATTTACTGCTTTAATGCTTAGAAATATTTGACACAATGAAAACATAACTATGGTTGTATAAAATAAATGTATTGTAGTAAATATTTAAAAAAAAGTAAATGAACCTTACTGCCCTTTACCTAAGTAGGGCAGCATAGGTCAAGGGTAATTGAAATAGGCCACCGTGGAGGCCGAAATCGTTGTCAGTGAGTAGTATTCGATACTCTTTCCTTGAAAATCTTTATTGAACACAATTGCTCAATACAGATTCTACAAGTTCTGTGATATGAAGTATGTCGCTTGTAAACTGCAAAGTTTCGCCTGTCGTGTCAGCACGCGCATTGATATTTCACTGACATTTATAAAATGTCCTGAGAAAAAAGTTTCACTAAAATTCTTTAAAATTGGCCAAACATTTATATCCCCGATAGCATTAAATATTTATTAAATAGGTGTATTTTTAAAAAATATTTGTTAAATATTTGTAGCGACAGATTTTTTAATATTTAATAAATATATTTCTTATACATTTATAAAATACTCATTATAGATATTTTTAGTTATATAATTCATATATTTTTGCAATAGTTCTTCCAAATATTTTGAAAATATATGAGGAAAGATTTTTAAATATCGACTTTATAATTTGATGAAATATCTAATATTTTTATTAAATATTTATGGATTTTGAAGCATTTATCTGATACATATTTTCAGTTTATATAGAAAATTCTTTATTCTTTATTTTAGCGAAACCTGTAGGAATGCTTATATAAAATTGGGTTTATAAAGAAAATTCATTCTATATATATATATATATATATATATATATATATATATATATATACATAATGCTAGAGAAAATATTATTAATAAAAACATTCTAAGACTCTTCGGCATCTTGCAAGTCCACTCTTCTGAAAAAAATCAAACTTACTAATTATATGAAATATTATTGAATACATGAGCTGCTTTCCAGTGTACTTATGAGAATATAAAATGCATTGGAACAATATTGGTGCTGAGCATGGTGAGTTACTCCGAATAGCTCAACTCGGTCACTGAAAAGCTGCTCTATAATGCACCTAAAAAGACCCCACATTTTCTGCCTATGATAGTTCTAGATCTGGTTAAATTTTAAGAAAATTTGGTATGTTATTTTAGATATCTTGATGAAAAATGTCCATGGGCACAACTTGATCGTTTGTCTAACTTTTAAAGAAAAAAGGTTTTTGAAAATAGACCACTTATTGATTTGGTTGAAATGTGACTTTTTTAGTAAGGAAGCTAACTTAGCTATTTTGTGATTTTATATTATAATTCAAGAGACAAAAGTATAGTATTTTCTACTATTGAAAGCTTTGAACGTACTACGACAAAAATAATAATGATAATTGAGATATAAAAAAAAGCATTTTGGATGTAAATATCTCCATCAAGTTGCGATTATATGCCTTTTCATTGGGATATTATGAACATAATTTTCGCATTCATTCTCAGATAAATCCACCAATACCAAATAACTGTTACACTTTAAGGCTAGTTATTTATTGTCTTGGGAATACCTTCATACTCAGCTGGAACAATAATGTTTACTAGTCAGATAAATTAAGCTGTGTAATTATCGAAAAACTTACCCTTTTCCACAAAAAAACACTCAAATAATGAACCACTTGGAGGTACACACAGGGAGCACGCTATCATAGTGAAAGTGACAGGTAAAATGGATGCCGGCAAACGGTCCAGCTTGCTGTTATCCCATTGGTCGCTCGAGGTCACACGCACATGCGCCGTAGCCGAAAATACTTAATGAATATTTTCTAAATATTCGAGATTTAATATTTTCCATTGATTGAAAAGTAAATATTTCATGAATATTATTAAAGAAATATTGTATTTAAAATATTTAAAAGATATTGAATAAATATTATATAAATATATTACATTACAAATATTTATTAAATATTTGTTTAAGAAAACAAATATTTAAGTAAGATAAAAATATTATTAAATATTAAATAAATATTTAGTGAATATTTCGTTCTATCGGGGATGTCTCTTCTTGTAGCATGAGAGGAATGACACGATGACATATTCATAATTTGCAGCACAACAAACTCGGAGCAATGACGTAAGATAAGCATCGAGGCTACTGAGTACTTACTCAATCCACCTGAGCCCACTGTATTCACTCTGTTCATAGCTCGGAATCCGTATAGATGTTTGATTTGAGCCTTCAGGTTTGACTTCTGCTAAACCTACCAAAATGCCTGTTAAAGTTTATAGGCCAGGAAAATTAGTAATTGAGCTGCATCTTAGCATTTGTATCTGTGTGCCACTTCAGCACGGTGCACGTTAGTAATACAGGTTTAGTCTAAAATTATGAAAATACATTCTTTTAGAGAAACAGTTAAAGTATATCCTTGTCGCTTGCTTCAGCAACAGGCACTAGTCAGAAAGCACATGAGTGCCATCGAAGTGGTGTGCATCGCTGTAATTAGACTATGAGTAGAAATACAATCAATATTTCTACTGTTTAGAGTGAAAAAATTTGTATTTAACATATTATTTTATAATAAGCGATAATATTTAAAACATGTAATGTATGTATCTGTTAGGAGCAATGACGATAACTGGGGCTGGCGTTAATGGGCGGCCACTGTCGTAAATGCCCACTACGGATGGACAACATCGTTAATATCCTCGTTCTATCAAATGTGCCCAGTCATGGACAACCAAGACAAAATAAATATTAAAACCAGAAACCGGGAGTTGGTATTGCCAAAAGTTTACATTCCTCGCTATCGCCATTGGTTACTGTTTGATGGTTATTAATGCCATTACCTGCCAATGGTGTTAATATCGCACTTCTATTATTTTATTTTTAACATTCCTCCAGTTGGTTGTGTATTTACGTCATTTCCCGGTGATTAACGGCAATTTCATTTTGCATTGGTCGTTTATAGAAATAAGAACTGAAAGACGGTAACACTACACATATATTAAGTATCACAATACTAAGCTTTAATATCTATGTTGTTTTTCTACGATTTTCTTACAGAAACAGAAGCTGCACCTTGTACAGAAGCTAAGGAAGAGATATTTATACTTAAATAAACAAGAAATATATCCATATAATGTCATATCATCTACGTTTTTTTATACGGCGTACTGCTACTGGGAACCACTTACTTTGACGTTACCTTTTTCAAATTGTAGTGAACAGTGTGAGGGCAGGTCACTATCAGTGCAATAAAAATAAGCAGTATAGAAAATAATAAACGAAGACATATCCTATGTTTCTAAGGGCTTATTTGGAGACAAAGAGATGTCAACACTGTCAATGTTGTCACCTTTTTGTGCACAACATTTTGAGTTTTCAGAAGACGATTCCTGCCTGTTTGCCTTCCGTTTACCTGACGTTGATGACTCGATCGATACCACACCGATGATTGCTAATAAGCATAGAACAACGTTGGTATGCGGTTGTTCATGATTATACAGACGGAAAGCAAACAGATTTAGTTCAGCATTCTCATTTAGGGATTTCATTGAATTTTAATCCTTTCACGTTCATAAGTAAAAAGTTATTTTTGCAAATTATCGGAGAGGTGCGGATGCAAACCATGCATTCGATAGCTATTCGTAATTTCATTAAAAATGCTTTTTTGGTACCAAGTTGATCGGCGTGATGCTTTTGTTGATATACTTTGAAAAAATATTTCATTCTAGATACAGGTACGCTGTATTATTGTATCTATCTGGGGTATGAGTAGTTTCGTCAAGCGCGGTACTATCAACCCCTACGCACGGCATCAAGCAAGTAGCTTCCTGAGATCGTTAAGTGATGGTGTCGGCATCCAAGAAGCCAAAGTACTTACTCACCATGCCATCAGCATTGATGTACTATGTAAAAGTTGCTTAAACACGGGCAGAATAAGATCAGTTTGCTTTCCGCCTCTGCGACCATAACCAACAGTATACAACATTGTTCAATGTTTTTTAGCAATCGTCTGCACGGTATACGTCTATTCATTTGGAGACAGATCACGGAAATACAAACAAAAGGATATGGATCTACTGATAGTAACGTGATTGGCAAAGCTACTTATAGACGGCGTGCCACCTTCATTTTTCGCACATCATATTTTTGAATCGACTTATATCCTCTTGTTTGCTTTCCAGCAACCAACTTCAAATCACTATACTCATACCGTTCTGATGATTGCTAAAAAACATGAAACGTGGTGTATCGGTCGCAGAGGAAAAGCAAACATCATATTCTGGCAAGATTCATTCTTCTATATTATTTTTTGCAACAACTATTCAATGCCGTTAATGTATTTAAGCTTACTGTGGAATGGTACACTACTCTGTAATGTACATATATCTTAAGAAAGGAGAGGTTAACCCGCACTGCATGTCACACCCTTGCTCAGAATTGACAACTGAAATGTCCAACTCAATAATAGCAAAATATATTATTTGTTAATAATACTTCTTTTCGTCCGTCCGACCAACAGACTGCGAACCGTGTACCAGAGCTGTTTTATGCTTATTGGCAATCACCAGCATGGTCTAGGTCTCTAGGTAGGACAACGAATGAAAGCAGAAGAATCCTCTATGTCAGAGGTGTAAAGAGAATTAACAATTAATTTACTAAAACCCATTTTTTACCTTTTTCATCATTATCTAATCATCTACCAAGTTATAACCACCTTCTCTTTAATATATCAAGCTCTAGTCGAGCCGCATATAACACATGGTATAGTAGTATGGGGTGCTGCATGCACGACGTACCTTAACGAATTAGATGTGCTTCAAAGAACAACAAATCAATGTTGGGCAAATCAAAATTATACCCAACTGATGACTTGTATAATGATGCACAAGTATATGATACTAAACAATTTTACTTCTTACAAACCATTATCACAAAATTATTAGTGAACGCGACATAATTAAAAATAGTATAGATATAAATTACGCGCAACAAATGTTCCTAAACCAAACAAATCTTTAATGAAACGATCTCACCTGTATTTAGCTCCAGAATTATATGAACATTTACCAAATAATTTAAAAAAATTACGGAATACATTAAGTTTAAAAAAAATATTGACACGATTGTGTGAAATAACATTAATATAATAATCTCAAATATTACGCAGTAGATGCTATCATTCTTACAAATGATTGCTTTTTCTCTCTCTAATCTTTCTTTTTTTATCTTTTGTAATTCAACATACATATGATCCGTGCGCAGGCATTGTCCTTCTATGGATAAATTATATACATACTTAAATTAAAAAAAAAAATGAGATAACCCTCCCCCACCCAGTATAAACCCCCACCTTCCAAGCTTCTACCACTAATTTTTTTTTCAAAATGATCTGGATCTTCTAGAATGTTAAATAACGAAGTTTGAGTGATTTTTTTCGCTTTTGACGTTTTTGTCCGCCGTGACTGAAACAATTTACAAAAGCAATAAATATTTTTCGTCATTGGCATAGTAGTAACATTATGTGAAAATTTCATCAAAATCCGACTGGACAAAGGTTAGCGGACAAACAGACAGACCGAAAAACCGATGGAAATGAGTGAGATGGTTTTTCGGGATGTACTTTGCTTCTCAGAATTACCGTTTCTGAGACGTAGCGATCCGATGAGCTGAAAAAGTTATGTTCACTAGAATACGCAGACATATCCACACCACCTGCAAGCTAGTTGTTTAATGGATTGGAATAGCTTCTTCTTCTCCTTTTCTCCCTTCTTCCTTTTTGCCTCCCTATACTTCTTCCTCCTGTAAACAAGTAGGAAATTGTTCCATGCATCGAGATGCTTCTCTTGGCGATTTAACATTGCCGTATACTCGAGAACAAAAAATCCAACATTTTTGAGGCCACAGTTATCTCTACATCATTTGTTACCCTAGCAAAAATTGAGTTTTTCCGATGCAGGTTGGAGTAAAGCCTGGATTAGTTGTATTTTTTTTATAACAGAGCATTCGCGTTGTCAGAAAACACGTTTTTGAGCTTTTACCTTGAATACATTTTTTTGCACTCGATGAGTTATAATGGTGATCCCAACATGGATAACTATTTTAGCGTTATGCTAGTTATTGTAGGCTCACTCCTATTATTTCAGTTATTACGATCGTTCGTTTTATATAGATTTTTCTAGTATGAGTTAGGCAAATCACAACTCTCTACAATACAATCATGTTGCTCGATTGGTGCAATTTTGCGTTGTCTCAGTTCTGAAGCAAAGGTGTTATATTATCGCTATCATACACTCTAACATCAATTTGTAATTAGTTTCCTATCGTACTTTTTATGTCATCCATGTTGTAGGAATGTACATGTGTCCAAATGGCTGCGGAAAGCTCTACAGGCACAGATCGTCGCTATACAATCACACCAGGTTTGAGTGTGGGAAAGAAAAAGCTTTCGCATGCACTGTTCCGAACTGTGACTACAAAACGAAAAGAAAAGGAAGCCTCAAGTCTCACATGTTGATTGTGCACGCTGTAAAGTTAGACTACTGCGGAGAGATCACGCCTCTGAACTGAAATTATAAAGTGAACTTTGGAGCAAGATTGATGTTTTACATTACGTTTCTAGATGAAGCGCTGGCTGCAGAGCAGGCAACATGACCTGTTCTAACTAAATTGTTCATTGTTTCATTTATGCGGTAATTTGACAAACATTAACAAAACTTAGGTAACGAAATGGATGAAAGTAATTACCTATTTCGCTAATACCTTAGAGAGAAGTTGACCATAGAACCAGAGGTTGCTCAAGCTACATTTGCCATAACACACACGCAAACTTAAACACACAAACTGCAGTTGATTAAATAGGAATCTGGCATTGATTTTGTTACGTTTTGATACGTTAAGCGAGGGCAAACGTATCAAATACACCGATGGTTGGTCAAATTTGAGGTCAGAAAAAATGTGAATCTAAAGCATACATTTCTCTTTTGTTACTAAACTAATAATCCGATTTTACTGACACGACATCGAAGATCTTGATCCGGATCATAATGGACCAATCAGAAGGCATCTTTCTAGTACCTAATGGATCAAATGATTTCTTCTAAAATCTGTCAAACCAGCAAAAAGCATATAGCTGTGTAAGAAGGGTCTCTAAACCCCATACTAAATCAAGAAATTCTGTAAATCACCTGGTTGGCTAGAAAAATACTTTTTTCAGTTGATCTGGAGATCATAACCTATATAAAATTGCTTCGAAAATTGGTCAATCGGAGAGGAGCCTTTAATCCCTGCCCGAATCGTGGATCAAATCTGATACATATAACGCCTAGATTGATATGACATCAATTACTGAGCACTATGAACCACTGTTGGCACACACATCCTCATTTGTGCGCGATATTTATGCATAGTATTGATAATCATATTTTTATTAAAAGTATTTCAATCTGCATATAACGTACGTACGTTTCTTGAGGAAAAGAAAGAGCACAGGAAAGTCTGTATTATATTTGAAATCAGAACTGCCTTGTGCGGCCAGTCACAGAACTGCCCAGTGCTACAACATCACGAAAAGTCGTGAGACTGAAATCGCAGTAGATCAAAATAAACGTTAAATTGGTCATATTACACTCCATTTTGACTCTTAATTGAATTGAAGAGTAAATGTTATTAGGTTCAACTACTATGTGTTAATATAGCAAACATTTGTGTGTGAATACATATTACTCATGTTTACTGTACTGTACTGTTGACAGCACTACAAATGTATCACCTGTCGTTGGGGATGCGTTCACAAATATTCACATGTGTCAATTAGGGTGATTCAACGCTATGAGAAACATGTTTAAACACAGTTTTCACACTGAAACTTGCTGACTTAATTTGTTACTAGCATGAAATTAATCAGTGGTTGTTTTGATAGTTTGATAGTTATTTAACTATCGATTTCACGATGTACAAAAAATGACATCTCGCTCCTGCGTGCAGGTTGTCGGGAAATACTTGGGGCTTTATGTAGCAAACTTGGTTACAAAAATAGTTATTTCAAGTGTCGCTACGATCAGTGCGAGCTTATCTTGAATATGATACTCTGACCGAGACGTGGAAGTTGACAAGCAGCATCAGAGGCGTCGTGCTAAGAGGTCCAGTATCGTTATTATCTGAATCTGAATTCGAATACAAACCCCATCTCTAGCAGACAAAGAAGCACAAGAAAGAAAAGTTTCCATTTTACTGTTTATAGACTGTACGTTATTATAGACCTTTCTTTTTGTTGTCTAACTTCTTCTTTGGTTTCTACCATTTTTTGTAATGGTTTCTACCATTTTTGCTAAAGGTTTCTACCATTTTTTCTAAAATATAATAAAGCAAAGGTAACAAGTATGCCTCCGTCTAAGCCAGATAAAGGTGTTTAAAATAATTGTAACCCAGAAGCATCTCTATTTACCTTGAAGGACGACATGCGGATTAGATACAGCACCAGAAATATGTGAAAATGGAAGATAATTAAGGAGTTTGTTGAAATCTACACCCAATGACGGACCGAGTTATTATCCTCTTTACAATTTTATCGGGTTTTGTGTTTGTTTTGAATATAGTTCTGTCATCTACAACATGGATTTATGATGCTTGTTTCCGATCAGCCAATTTTCGATACCAGTCTTACGAAAACGCTATATAATTGGTCTAAACCAGGTGATTTATGAATCATTTCTTGATTTTGTGTGGTGGTTTAGTGATGTGTGCGACGATAAGGTGAATGTGCAAGGGACACTTGGCAACTATGTGAGGATTTGGGCGGCAGCCGACCCTGGACACGCGTCGGGGCAGGGTCGCGATTTATGTATTCTTTTAAGTTTTTCTTAGAATCGCTGTTTTTTGTGAGATTTCATTAAATCGTGTACTCTTTCGAATCTACTGTTATTTACTCATTCAGAACCCACCCTCTGTCGATTAGTATAATCGGCAGCCCATTGCATCATTTGGCGCCGCAACGGGGACGTGAGATTTCGGTGATTTTGAGAGACAGAACGTGAGGTAGTGACTTTTCGGCGTTTCGATTGTGGAAGTTGTGCCGACAGGTATATATTGGACGAGCAGTACAGGGCAGCGTGGAAGAAGTGGAAGACGTTTTCCACGCGGTATTCACGTGAACAAGTTGTGCAGTCGAGCGCTGGCAAGCTTACCGCCCAGCGACGGTAAAACGACGTCGGGAGGTACAAGCAACGTGAGTCAGACAAGGATAGGGGTAGAATCGGCGGCGCGCGAGATAGCGGCACGTGGGGCTTGAGGAAGGTAGGAAGACTGTTTCTAGGTGGCATGGGTGAAGAGGTGTTGCCAGTGTGAAATATTTTGATGCAACTTGGTGAGAATTTTCTAATTTGATATTCACGCACATCTGCGAGCGTGCTGGTAGCAGTTAGGAGTTTGTTGAGATGTTCAGGCGATTTGGAGTACAGACGAGGTAGTACGAGGATAGGAGCCGGGAGACCAGGGAACATTATTTTGAACATTATTGTATTGTAGTTAGTAGTAGGTTTGTCAGGTTATCTTAATATTATTAGGATATATTGCTTTAGAAGAGGAAAACATGTCAGGAAAAGGTAGGAGTAAGAGGAAGAACAGAAAGGAGAGTGTGGGGGGTGCGCCTGTCGATTTAGAAGCGCGGTGTCTGTCACTGAATTGAAAAATACAGTTCGTCAGCTGGTGGAGAAGGTTGCCATGTCAGAAGAGATTGTGACAGAGGCGGATACTGTCTCAGTTTCAAAAGGGGTAGATCAGGGGCTTTACCCAATTAATGATCGGGTTTATTTGCTCATTGGAAGGAATTAGGGGGTGGTAGCATTACTTACTCAGCTTACGGGAGGATTCACCCGATGCTATTTTTGAGAAGAATCGAGTAAATATTCAGTGACGCATGAGTACCAGAGCATGCAATTGGGCCAAGCAGTAGGTTGTCTTAGGCATCCGAATGGGCAAGTCTGAAGGAGGATTTGTTGGTTGATTTTGCCACATGTCAGCAAGCCTTTAAAGAGAGATTTTGGGGGGTTGACAAGTAAAGGGAGCTTTTAATGACTTTGGCTTATGTAATACATCCAGGCGGAAGTAGAGCAGATTATTTCCTAAACTGGATGTCTGTTTGGGTAACCTAATTTGCCCATAACGCAGAAAGCAGTATCGGTCGCAGTGAGGGTAAAGCCTAAAGAATCAAATCGCAGATTTTGGTTCCGATCGAAGTAGAAGGGGTACGTATGGAAGTGAATTGTCTAGTAGTACCAGGGCTAAATTGTAACATTATCTTTGGATCTAACTGGCTATACAAGTGCCAAGCTCGTCTCGATTAACAGTATTCGAAATTGAATTTAATTGTAAATGGGTTAACTTTGAGCGTCGAGTTAACATTCCCAACAGAGCGGCAGAAAATTTCGATACATCTCTGCGAGAAATATGATTTCTGGGAGGATACCGACCCAGAACGTTTAACGGATGAGACGCCACTGACCGAGCGCGACGGTAATTGTCAATGCTACACCGAGACAGACATACAGGCGGCCGTAGAAAAAACGAATTTGGATGATAGCGGTAAGGTAGCGTTGCAGGACGTTTTGCTAAAATATAGGAATATATTTTCAGATCTGCCTGCTCGAGTGAAGAATTATTTCCAGGAAATAGAGCTTACAGATGATAGTGAATTCAACGCTGTTTCGTATCCTATTCCTATAGCTTACAGGGGGGAGGTAAAAAGGCAATTAGATGAAATATTGATGGCCGGGGTCATACAAAAGGAAAAAGCCTGTTATATTTCGCCTTTGGTATGTGTTAGAAAGAAAGACGGAAGGATTCGCGTTTGTTTAGATGCGCGGGGTCTAAACGCTAAGGTGAAAAAAGATTTTATCAATCCTCCTAATCCCACGGTACTTTTGGTACAGTTTAAGCAAGGGCAGTTGATGAGCACGGTTGATTTAACTAAAGCGTATTGGCAGATCGCAGTGTTTCCAGACCACACAAAATACTTAGGTTTTATGTACGAGGGGGAAACATATACTTTTCGGCGACTTCCTTTTGGACTATCCATGTCTATGAAAAGTCTCATACGGTGTTTAAATGGAATTTTAGAGAGGTGCAACGATTTTGCGCAAGCATACGTAGATGACTTGTTCATTTATTCCAACAATATAGGGGAGCATTTGAAACATTGGAGGATCATCATTGAACGGTTTCTCGACGCAAGAATTACAGTAAAATTGAGGAAGTGTCAGTTCATTAGAGATAAGGTGCATTTTTAAGGGCACGTTATTACGTCTGAAGGGGTGCGAATTGATGAGTCAGGGTTGGAGTGTACCCCTAGTTTTCCTACTCCGCGGAATTTAAGGGAACCACGAGAGTTGTTAGAATTGGTTAACTATGAGCAACGATTTTGTACGGGATGTGCAGAGTTGACTATACCATTAAGGTTACTACGAAAAGGGGAAAAGTGAAGTTGGGGAAAGAAGGAAAGGGATAGCTTTGAGGCTACCAAAAGAGCCTTTCTTGAGAGTATGACGCTCACACATCCATATTTTGAACGCACGTTTTATATCCAGTCAGATGCTTCGCCATACGCTGTTGGGGGAAGCTTATATTAGTTAGATGATACAGGGGAGCGTAGATATGTTTGTTTCGCTAGTGCAGTGTTAAAGGCGGGTCGGATAAACTATACGGTGATGGAGAAGGAGGCATGGGCGGTAGTGTTTTGCTTGAGGCAGTGGCGTACCTTAGTTTTAGGAAGGGATTTGGTGTTCGTTACTGATCACAAGGCGCTCAGCTTTCTGATGTCGTGCAAGTTGCGTTCTGCAAGAATACCTCGGTGGATTATTTTGGAACAAGAGTTTGACTTTCGCATCGAATATTGTAAGGGGGCGGATAATATAGTAGCCGACGCGCTATCGCGATTTCCGTTGAAAGATATTCTACTGGGGTACCGGATGAGGGGGGAAGTACGCAACTTTTATTGATGAAGTTGTTAAGAGATTTTGCAGAGCTGAAGGATCATTTCAGAACTTTGAGGAGTGAGCAGATGAAAAATGCGAGGATCAGGGACTAGGTTTTGGTTAGGAGACATCCTCGTTCGTCCGAGGGATCTTATACCGTTCCACGACAGGCCGGGCCAAACTCATATGTGATAGGTATCATGGACGGTCACGAACGATCGAAGGAAAATATTAATTTAAAGGCGTATAAGGGAGCTAGCGAAGTAGTAATTGAGTAAGATGGCGATGCTGGCAAGTACCACCTACACCCTCTATCTGTTCTTTAGTAGTTAAATCTCTTGTTGTATCTCGTAACCTTCGATTTAAGTGGGGGGTCACGTGGTGGTTTAGTGATGTGTGCGACGATAAGGTGCATGTGCAAGGGACACTTGGCAACTATGTGAGGATTTGGGCGGCAGCCGACCCTGGACACGCATCGGGACAGGGTCGCGATTTATGTATTCTTTTAAGTCTTGCTTAGAATTGCTGTTTTTTGTGAGATTTCTCTCGAATCTACCGTTATTTACTCATCGAGAACCCAGCCTCTGTCGAGTGGTATAATCGGCAGCCCATTGCATTTGATATGTGGATTACTTCTTACAAAACTCGTATATTTGTTCGCTGCTTGGACAGATATTTTATAAGAAATCAACTATATTAATTTGATCCATCACTAGAAAGACACCTTCTCATTGGTCTGTTGTGATCCGGATCAAGATTTTAGTTCCTGCGAGTCAATAATAAAGTCGGGACTAAAAGTTTAATAGCTATGGGGTGGCACACGTGTTTTGATAATAACTTCTGTTCTCATACATCTCATCCGAGAAAAGTGAGTTTTATAATTTTAAGAAAACAGAAGTGATTCTCAAAACGTGTATGTCATTCCATAGTTACTTAACGTTTAGGGCCATACGCGGAATATTACACGATTTGGTTTCCTAATACGTTTCTACTTTAAAAATACGCTGGATTCAACGAAGTTTGACATTGAAAATTGTCTGCAATGTATTAGGGGAGTGACCCTCATTCGTCAGCGTTATTTGAACAATATTCACATTTTGTCCTTATTCAATCAAATCAGCGGTGTAGAGATTTACAAGGTAATGGGACATTTTAGGAGATATGTTTATAGCGATTTCGTTATTTTTGTATGTACTTTTGCTCTAGAAAAATTGCTAGTATGTTTTGAATCACTCTGTATAGTCACGGTAACATGCGTCTTCTAGTCTCTATATGGAAAATCAACACGAATGAACCTTGAATGGCTTCATCATATATCGCGTAAACTACTTTCCACCGACCTGCCGATTTATCATGTATTATCAAACAAATCATAATAATCCTCGAAATTGTTTACAGACTGTATCGTCTGCGCGTAGTCCAGATTTTCAGTATCGCACGCCCAGCTCTCACGCCCCCGTTCCTAACTGTACTGTCTCCCCGAAGTGCCTCCGCCGGGGTGGTACTGCTAGAAGCGGTTCCGCCACGCCCAAGCATGTATTTATTGAAATACCAATACACTACATAGACCATGTTGAAAATATGTAATGTTTGCGGGTCTGGTCACGGCACGCCGATAACCTCAGAAATATATACAATATCATGCTAAATATGCCAATAAAATGTCTTCTAGGCATGGTTTTTCATGAATCGGGACATGTTGCTTGCAGTGCAGTTCATTGTTGAATTATTACCTTACATTTTTAGATTATTTTATCTGTATACAATTGTAAATAGAAAACCATACCTGTTGTAGTATTACATTCTAATGGAATAAATAAATCTATATATTTTGTACACAAACATAAATCCTTTCACATAACCCAAGTTTGTTTTCTCACACATAAATTCAATTAACTCTGATTGTTCCTTATAATAAAAGTTATACTAAAATATATTTCAGGCAAAGGTTACAAAGTAACACCAAACTACACGATGTGCCTGAGATGTAACAGAAAGTACAAGTACAAGAAAAACTGTGTGCAACACATACGTCTACAGTGCAGCAAGGTTTCTTATTTTAATTGCAGTATCTGTAATAAAGCTTTTGGAGTTAAAGGAGATCTCATTAGACATATTACCGAGAATCATTTGACCAAGTATCAATACGTTGCCTAGCGTTTTCTGTAAATTTATCTGATTTTAGAAGTTTTAGTTGTATATCGTCAGCGTTGTCTCTCTCAGGGTGTTGAATCTCAAGTGAGATAGCCATATTGCTTGTTGGTAAATATTGAAACCAACCACAAAATAGTTACAGGTAAAGAAACCGAATGTTTTTAGAAAGACTGCTTAAAATAATCGCGTATACCTACTCGCATGTACGAATTATTTAATACCATATTTAGTGTTTACCTATTTTCTGTATTACGACTTGATCGTTGTGTTTAAGTGCATGTGTGAAGTTAAGACAGAATATATGTACTTGAATCATGTGCCAATATCCTTTTTTAAACCTTCTGCTTTCGATATTTCATCTTTTGTTGCTTTTTATTTAGTGTGGTTTAACTTAAACAGACGTACTCAATGCTTTGGCAAACTAATTGAAAATTAAGTAACACTGTGATACGGGCAGATTTTAGAGTGTTTGCTGATGTAATGTTTTCTTTTGTTATTTTGTAGGCATTCGTTAAATCGATGATATTATAACTCGGGAAGATATTCTTGAATTTCGTACCCCGTTGTGCATGATGTCACGGTTTTCTTGTGTTTATTTTACAATATTCATCTTTCTCTTCCCAATTCTGGATTTTTTATTAATACATCTATTTAACATCCGAATTTAAAAATACATTTTATATCTAAAAAAAGATGTTTGGCATCTGCACTTACACTAACCGATGAAGGGAAGGTGTTGTATCACTTTTCAACTTCCATTTATTTTGACCTAATCCCATAGTTTTCCCGTTTAAATAGTAGTCACAAAATGCTTGGAACATATCCTTGCTGTGTATACATTAAGTTTTTATTGCTGATAAAACTTCAGAACACATTGTTCGAAAACTTCTTTGTTTTTTGAAGACCTGAATATACACCAATTTCAAACATCTTTGCTTTTCTGGTCGTTGTTGCTTGAACAACCCACCAAAGTACAGTTCACCATAGTTAAATGTTTAATCCACTGATTTAATTATATTTCACACCGAAAGGGATACTGATGTTATGCGCGTGAGTTTATCTTCTCGAGTAATAGTATCATGCGTTAAGGCTGGGCGCATACATTCGTTTTCCGTATACGGTTTCCTAATCAGGAATTCCAATTCGGAATTCCGTGAGCCTCGCGCAAACGTTCAATTTTTTGAAGTGAATATTATACTACCAGTACGTTCAGTGGCGGCTTTGTGAATGCTTGGCGATGGAGAACGACGATTAAATTGCGATTGCACTTCTATTATCATTATCAAAAAAGAAGAAAAAGAAACGTCGGTATTGGGTGCATCCGTTAAACAGTTGGAGAATCTACGAGAGTCCATTTCATCTAAAAAGAGCAAAGTTACGAGCACATCCAAATAAATTCTTTGATTTCTACAGGATGTCAATACAATCTTTCCATAATGGCATACGTGATAAATTAAGGAAGCAAGATACCTGGATGAGATCATCTCTGGATACACAACATAGATCTACAAACCGAGCCCGAAGCATAAGATACGAGTTTGCTCAGTACTTCATGACGCCGGCAGGAGAAATATCATACCTATATAACGAAAGGATTACCAATTTACAACAATAAAAGTACAATAGGCAATAGTCTTTATAACAAAAGTTAAAGAAAAGTAATTTTACTCTTGTTTTCTGTTTCCACTTTTGTGCACGAGTTCCAATCCTGTATAACCTCTTTAATTACATGCTCCCACGTCAAATCGTTCACATCTCTATTGTGGTAGTCCTTGTCATGAATATCCCACAAGCAGGAGTACTTTTCAACAGCCTATGTTAGTTCTTCTGCTTCATACATTTTCCTGATGCATTTGAGCTCTTGATGCAACGACGTGACGTTCAATACGCACGTCACTGCGCGGTTCTGGATGGAAATTTCCGACTTTGTGCGGCGGTACATTAAAAATGTATGCCAGTGCTGCATTCTGCGTGACGTCACCAGGTTTTATCCGTTCCGTTATTACGAACGCGAAACGTATGTATTTTATTAGCGTTTGATGCATTCGGGTCTCCGAACACGGAAAAAGAATTCGGAAATCGAACGCGGCAAACGAATGTATGCGCCCAGCCTAAATCTATAAGTGATATTGATTGTTACCAGCAGTTTTGCACTGATTCTTGCCTATCAGACTTCATCAAGGAAAATATTTTGTGATAAGGAATCTGGCAGGACCAAGCTTTAGATGCTAGAATTAAAATTTTATCAAGAGGACAAGGAGTTGCATAAATATGGGAGATCATCCCGCTGGATTCAGTTTGTGCGTCTCAGTCTGACACCAGAACCAAAACTTTATTTCTGTATATGACTAACTACAAATCATTGATGGTACCCAAAGTGTCAGTAGTTTTTTCATCCGCAGTGATACAACCAGAAAATGAGACTATTGCACGAAATATTTATTTATTTATTACAATTTGTGGTGTTCGCCGCCAAAGCCAACATACACCCACTGTTATAACAATAGTAACACGTACTAAATTATGAGATATTAAGATATACTGACTACGAAAAAAGACTAATATGATGTGATTATTGATTTAAAAACTTGTACTATACGATGAAACATACTGTTATCACAAAACAAGTACTTTTCACAAAATTTATTGTAGGATCCTGGTGCTCTTATTAATGGAGAACTTATACCTAAGTTGGCACGATGATGTGGTAACTTGAACATGTAGTTTGTATATATACTAAGTGACATATAAATCCGAACACCCAGTTTAAATGGTTTTATTTTAATAAAATTTTGTATAAGTACTTAATGAAGCATAATAAGTAAATGATAAAAATTTCAAAATGATTGCACTGCTTTAAAGCCCTTTGACCTTTAATAATGTGTGGATGCACCCTGATGTGCTACGCATTCTCCAACGCGCATAGGCATGCTTCTGATCTGGTGGTCAATGTCCTCCTGTGGTATCTCATTCCAGGCAACCACCAACTCCTCTCGAAGTGCTTCTAGAGTCTGAGGAGGACGTTGCAAATTGAGCAATCTCCTACCCATCATATCCCACACGTGCTCAATTGGGGATAAGTCGGGAGATCTTGGTGGCCATGGTAACAATGTGACATCATTATGTTGAAAGAAGTCTATTGTGACTCTTGCAACATGTGGTCGGGCATTATCTTGTTGGAAAGTTGGATCTGCCAGGGTGTCGAAATAGGGTAAAAGATGGGGTTCTAGAACTTCGTGGATGTAACGCTGTGCGTTCATGTTACCTCTGATGAAGATTAAAGGTGACCTGGAACCATAAGCTATAGCACCCCAAACCATAACTCCAACAGTGTGATGAACATGTCTTTCAACAAAAAACTGTGGATTCCTCGTTTCACCACGTCGCCTTCTAACCCTGGCACGACCATCGTGCATGCCTAAACAAAATCGAGACTCGTCACTAAAGACAATACTGTTCCATTCCTGATCCCAGAGTGACCGTTGTCTGCACCACTCAAGGCGATTACGTCGGTGTTCTCGAGTTAAAGGGCCGGTGTGGCCGGTATGAAAACAAGCCAAAACTTCTCATTCGTCGGTAAACACTTCGCATGTCAATAGGTCTTCCGTGTTCTGCAAACCATTCATTTGCGTGGACCTGGTAGTGGAGAAACGGTCCCTTAAGGCCAATAATCTTAGGCGGCGATCTTCACGGTCTGTTGCTCTACGGCGGCGTCCAGTGCCCCTTGCTCTTTGCGTACGGCCTTCTCGAAGCCATGCCTGACAACACCTATCCACAGTGTCTACACTTCTTTGCACTCTAACTGCAATTGTCCGAAAAGCAAGTCCAGCTTCCCAAAGTCCCACTATACGGCCACTATCAAACTCACTAATTTGACGAAATCGTACAGGTCTCCGTACTCTAGGCATCGTAACCGATCGTAAAGGATGTCAAGAACCAAAATCCGCCAACGTTGATTCTTTACTGCGGCTGAAATATTCATTTTTAGAGCGTTAGTGAATTGAAAAAAAGTAGTATAAAAACCGGAATGTCCAACTGATAAGGCTGAAAATTTTTTCACTTGTTATTTATAGTAAGATAAATAGATTCACCAACTTTTATTAAAATAAAACCATTTAAACTGGGTGTTCGGATTTATATGTCACTTAGTATATAACAAATAACAGAAATTATTCTTCTATTAAACAGTGATAACATATTGAATCTTTTCATGATTGGATCATGCAAGGTGGTCCCCGGGAGCGCGAAGTTTTGATAATGTTGTTATTCCGTAACTATGCATAGTTGGCTATGTTTTTTGAAATTATCTGTCACTGTATGCCATTTAGTAATCATGGAGCAGCGGTCTGGTGAGCAACGTGCATTTGTGATTAAGTCGTACTATAAAAACAACTGTGTGGTTGCCGCTCTTTATTTTCAAATTGGTCGACATGGCAGAGCTCCTTCCGCTCATGCTATAAAGAATTGGGTTCGTTAATTTGAACCAACAGGTTTAGATGGCAATGTCAAACATAAAGGACCAAAGAAAAGTGTACGAACGCCTGAAAACAACGATCGTGTAAGAATATCTGTATGTTGTGCGATGTCTTCAGTGAGAATTATAGGGCTCTACTTTTTTGAAGATGAGAATGAGAATGCTGTTTCCATTAACTGTGTGCGATAAACCAGTTTTTGAGTCCCCGCTTGAGCAGATTTCCACAAAATAATCAAACATGGTTCCAGCAGGATGATGCTACTTCACACACCACGAAAGCGTCATTAAGTTCCTTGCAAAGATTGTTTCCGTAACATGTTATTCCCAGACGAGGAGACGTTGACTGGCCGCCAAGGTCGCCAGACCTAACGGCTTGCGATTACTTTTTGTGAGGCTACCTAAAACAAAATGTGTTCATTAATAAACCAAGAACCATTCAGGAGCTTAAAAGAAACATTATAGAAGAAATTCCTAAGATTCCTGTGGATATGTTGCATCATGTTATGGCGAATTTCTATGAAAGAATTCAAGAGAGCATACAGAGAAGAACGGACATTTATGCGGTATTATTTTTAAGGAATAAAAATGGCATATTACTAGTGTGTTAATGTTATACTGTATTTTATTTAAATCAAATTGCCTTTAGGATCATAAAGTATTTAAAACTTCCCGCTCCCGCGGACCACCTTTTAATTACTATCAGTGATAGGAGTACCATATTTGAAGGCAAGTGAACTTAAACACTTACATTGGATTCTTTCAATTCTTTACGAATGCGTGGCGTAGGAAGGATTGATTCCATCCAACAGAGGCGACATATAATTTACTGATACATGGGTGTGATACACAAAAGTCGAGGACAAGTCTTGGATTTTTGAAATTTTTGGCGCTTCTTCTTATGAAGCCCAAACACTTATTGGCTGCATTAATAATTTTCTCATTATGGAATATAGATAGGTACCTACATCTTTAGCTACTCGTACCTGTTGCAATTCAGCGTTATCTAATTGATTATATTTTATTAACGTTTTTAGTTAATCGTATGTAGTTACATTTATCTGAGTTATTAAGATATTTTTACAGTCTTCAGTACATGGAAACTTACAATTTGATATTTTGGCTGATGTTATTTAAATATACTATTAAAAGGCGGACCCAAATGACTTCCTTGTGGTACTCCAGATGTTACATCAAAATTTATATGAAGAATTGATTATGCAGTTTTTGTTCTTATGTGGTGTCAGATATTGAATATAAGTTGATCACGTATAGGTACGAGGCAGTATTTATTCTCATTTGTAATTTTAATTTTTTTCCTATGTCTATACACATTTTTTACCAATTATTCTAGGATTGTTACTTAATAAGCTAGGTTTTAGTTTTAAAGATATTCTGGTCCTCTTGTTTTGATTGTATGAGATTTACCAATACATTGCAAATATACCTATTATTTTGTTTAATTTGATTATTCTTTGAGTTTAATATTGTAAGGAGACTGGACTATAGAAGGTCACTTTAACAAATAAACAGCTATTATATTTCTTTATTTACTGGAAAAAACGAAACAAATAAATAATCAAGTAAACTTGTCCATTATGTAACTTTCGAAATATTTTTCTTTATTGTGGGATTAATCGTCACTTATACAGTTCAGGTTTTATTGAATTGGTCCGAACCATACAAGGTCAATTTAATCAGTCATTTAACTTGAAAACTGACATTGTGGTGAAAATATCTGCTTGTATCTCTTAAACTACATACATATATGGGTCTTTCATTATAATGAAATAGTAAATATGTACAATGATATATTTTCATACATTTTTTTTCAATGAACATTAATTGCACGCTATTGTAAAACTAATAATGTATTCGTGAAAATAGTTTCAAAATAATGTTAATGCGTTTTATACCGAAATCGAATAAGTTGCCAATAACCTTTATCAATTTGATTAAAAAAAATAATTTTAGCCGATCAAAATAGCGTCTTTATGCAAGGTGAAAATTGTTTTTGATAATCGGCCTCACAAGGAGGTCTTGCTCAAAGTAAGTATAACTGAAAACAAATTGTGTCTCAAATAACCTCTTGTATTTTTCAGATGACTTTAAACCAAAATACGGCGAATTTCCCTGTCCCTCTTGTGGCCGAATTTTCAAAGTAGAAAGTTCAGTACGACGGCACATCAGATACTTCTGCGGAAAGAAGCCACCACCGATCACGGGCTATACAAAGTACGGCGAAGACGATTATGAATGCACCAAATGCAAGAAGCACTATAAACTGTTTTGTACTTTGAAAAGGCACATACTGCATGAGTGTGATAAGCCTCCTAAAATTGAGTGCCCAATTGTGGGTTGTAACTATAAGGCGAAAATGCGAGACAGGATGCTGAATCATTGCCGGATGGTGCATAAGATGGACATGTAGCTGATAGTGTTCGTTTTCTGGGGTTCAGGAACTTGTGGTGATGTAGAGGCAAAAGCATTATATACATATTTGGAGACACATTTCTGAAATACTGTCAATTCAATTATATAGTATATCTCGATTTTGATCCACATATCAAAGTTATTTTTTTTAAAGTGTCGCCCTATTTTTCTTACATTTTCGGATTAAATCTTAAAAAAAACAGGATTGGCGTAACATACTCAAGGGTTTTTATTATCAGTTATTGAGTTGGGTATTATATCTGAAAAAAATACTAAAGCCTACATACCCGGACAGTGACTTTAGTGTCAGTATTTTTTGATTAACCTCAGTTTGAAACTAATCATTCCATGTATTAATTTTACTGATTGAGCAACTTTCAAGAGAACACGCTGTATATTCTAACTTATTTGGATTCCCCTTCTTACAAGATTTAATATAAGCTTTTTACGTATTAAGTTCTTGAGTTATTTAATTTTTTTATAAATTGTAGACTGTTAATAAATAATCTCATTGTCCATGAAATCAAAGGAAACATATTATATTTATACTTAACACTAACTCCTTCTAATCCATTAAATTAGAACTTTTCCATGGAACCGATATAGCTTCACGTGTATAAAATAAATTGAACACCGAAAGCTTGATAAAAATGAAATGTGTTACATTTTGGAAGGAAAGTATGGCATAAACAATACTTTTGAATCCTAAATTTTGCGGTTGCAGTTTGGCAGATAAGTAACAAGCATCAGGCTTGCTCATACTAAAAGTATTACGCGGTGAAGTAGATAAGCGTGATATAAGCAAGAAATGACATCTTTTTTTACACCGAAGCAGCCGCGCAGGCAGATGTCTAAATCCCAAAGAAATTTTGTTGATCCGATTTTTCAGGTGCCTTAGGTTAGTAGATCTAGAAAAAGCCTCCCGTTGTGGATAGTTCCACAATCTCGACAGCCTCGGGACAAAGAAGCGATCAAGAGTTTTTGCTTTTAAGTTATAGTTTCTTAAACAGATGGGATGAATGTATACTGGAGATTTGATAAAATTGAATCAACTGTCAAATGCATGTAAACTCTGCAGTTAATTTTATATACTTACTTCTTGTCCGAGACCATAATTTATGTAATGTGAAAATGAGTATACATAGTTTTATTTGTTATGGAAAACATATTTTATCCATGTTAATGCTGTTGCGACTTTTAAATATCATGTTTCTGTTAGATATAGTATGAATACTGTAAATATAATTATGTTTATTTTAAGGGATAACGGTTGAGTTTGGATTATTGCAAAGTGTGTGAAATCTATATTCTAATATATTTTTTGAAAAATGGATATTTTTTTATTTAGCCATAAGGAACACCACTAAACTCCAAGCTACAAATAAAAATTTTTTTCTCAATAGTCTTCCTGTCCTTCCATGGTCAAAGGCAATATTAACTCTACAGGTAAGGATCTCACACCTTATACAGGGTGTGTCAGAATAAGTAGTCAATCTTTTTAACGAATTTAAAATAAAAAACATTCTCACAAGCTTATGTAAAAGAAAGACGACACTAATAATGGGTTCTTCTTTAATAGCCTTAGAATCCCACAACGAAATTTATCAATTTTTTAACTAGTACAGCAACAATTTTGGTAATAACGGAAAACTTATGAGATCACTTAATTAAGATTGCAGTGAGAATTGATAAAAACGGTATTAAAACAGTCAGTCAATTGACTTTTATGAACACTATAACAACAATACAGTGTTCCTCAAAAACCAACCGATCACCATTTTTGTCCTTCAGGAGCCTATTTCTCGGTTGGGGGTCCGCCACAGCATTTTTATGTATGTGCTCTAATACTCGCATGCAAAAAATTGACTATTGTGATACACCCTATGCCGGATGTTTCAAATTCGATTCTCATCATTGAGATCTCGGAAACGGTGAGAGATACGCAGTCAGTTGAACAGGGGCAAAGTTGCGTATTCAGGTAACTTGTCTTATTGATAGTTATTAAACTTCGCAATTCAGTATGTCCGGAAATGTCCCAAAATCGTTTTTATGTTTGCTCGACTCCATCATTAACTTTATTTTTTCTTATAGGCGCCATATTAGATTTTTACAGAGGTTATGTCTGATTTAAAAAATATATAATACCTCATGCACTAGTATTGTAAAACTGTAAATATTGAAAACAGAATTTCTCAAGTAAACCTTGAAATGATCACATAGTGATTTGTCTCATGATATAGTCAGCTTTGCATTCTTTCAGTTTTTATGATCTGTCCATATTTACGGTTTTAATGATATGATATCTGTGCATCTTATGACATGGATTGATACTATAAAACTTGAAAGGCCTAAAAGACAGCAATCTTCGTTAGTTTGTCTTACTCGTCGAATAAACAACAAGGTTTTGCTATTTTTTTTTCATTTATTCAAGGGCAGTATTCCTGAAACAAATTCAGGTAGAAAAGTTCATATAAACGTGTGTCCTTCAAAGTCTAGTATCCAAGATATAGAGTGTTTAAATTTAAAAAAAAACTACCTTTTGACAGAGGGAAAATAGTAGCAAACTGGCACGGAAAATAAAAAAAAATATGTTCATAACAACAGAAGAACATTCCCCAGCAACGACAAAAGTTGCTTTCATTTTCTTTCAACAATTTTTCTCATGTGTTGAAGTTGTTTTTATTTTTACTCGAAGATAAAGGTACGAAGAGACACCAAAAGAGAAAAAAATATATATATTTCTTTAAAAGTCAGTGGCGTATACTTTTTGTCAATACTATTAGCGAGACTGTTTTCCGAGACGCCATGGGAATTCAAAGTTGGTATCTAATTAATGCTAACTTAGCAATAAGCAACACTACCAAAACTCAACAAAACAGGTACATGGATGTTTGAGACATTAATAAAAATCATTTTTTCTTTAAACTTTGACACCCAGTATCTTTTAGGATACATGTTTATACGAACTCTTATTTAATTTGGTTCAGGATTGCGTCCTTGTCATTACGGCCTATCATCAAGTAACGCCCTGTATAGTCAATCTGAATGTCGCTCGAACATGTATCTCAAAAGCAAGCAATCTTTAGTTGGTGATGTAGTTGAATGAACTCGTGATAAACTGTCTCATTTTCCAAGCAAACTATGGCATATTAGGTTTTTTCGAATGTCACTGTGATAGTTGAAAACCCTAAAATTGATAGTTGGGGACAAGAGACGAAACGTCATATTAAAATTCTAATTACCGCACCTTGTAGAGTAGCAAATGTAATGCTAATGTGCGATTTATTCTGAAATCCGAGCTCCAATAATAAAGTCAAAAAAAGAAATCAAAACGATTTTGGATAATTTGTCCTTTTTTTTTGGAAGTATGTAATATGAATTGCAAAGTTTCCTAAGTGCCATTTCTGTTTCTCAGTTGCCTAAATGCTTGATTGTCTCTCTGTTTGACAGACTTCATATCTCTTACCGTATATGTACTAATTCTTTAAACTAACATGTATTAATTTTTAGTGGATTATTCCTGCAAGATCTGTGGTAATCGCTACGCTTCGGCAAGTTCCTTATGGAGGCATAAGAAATACGAGTGTCTCAAAGATCCTCAGTTTCTGTGCTATGTGTGCAGATACGTTTGCAAACAAAGGAGCAACATGAGGCGACATTTAAGAAGACAGCATAACATGGATGAAGCTGAGATTCGCAAAATCATTGCGGCGCAGGAATTTTATCGATGATTCTCCACTCTAAGAAGATTAAGGAATGGCGAAGTCAGATCAGAATTAGGATGTACCCTCTAACACGATGTTTTGGTTTTAAATGAATATTACCCGATCATGTTATTGCGGTTAATACTTATAGCTTACTATACAAAAACTGGCCGTTTTAGAAAAAAATTACGGACAACCGAATGATGTTCCTAAGGATAATTGCAAATGTCTTTCCTTCTAGAGATACAATTTGCTAAGTATACCATTATTATCGAACGACGTATACTTTGAAGTTGAGTCATTAATTTTCAGATAATGATTGTAGAAGGAAAATAAACCAAAATATGTGTGTAAAAATAAAAAAAAAATAAAAAAAATGTTACCTTGTTTTATAAAGTATCCTCCCGACAAGTATTTCAGTGCGGCCCTGTATTTGATCGTCCGGTCTTGGAGCACCGGCATGCCCTCCCCTGTGAGGTCTTAAGTCACCTGATTCACGAGCCCTTTGTACTACATTAACAAAGGCACGAGGAGTTGGTTGCACTCGATTGGGAAACCGATTCGCACAAATCTGTGATGCCGCGGCAGCATTTTGTAAAGACTCCCCCCCCCCCCGTAAATAAGAATCATGTCCATCAAGTTCAGCATTTTCGCAAACATGTGCCATTTTTCATTTCGTTTGAGTCACGCAACAAACACCACTATTCACTCACGCGTTACCGACTGACGAAAAACATCGTGATAAACGTTTCAAATTCTTTCGCTTTTTTGTTTCCGATGCGATGAACCGATAAGGCGGAGTATATCCGTTGTCGCCAAACACGAGCACATAATATTATTATTGAGACAGGGCGGTACTCAAACTTCTAAAGGGCTATAACTTTGTTACTTTAATTTTACCAGAAAAATGATAAAGGAAAAAAACATTTCTTTTGATCAGATTTACTCACTGTTAAAATAAATGACTCAACTTCGAAGTCACCCTCAAAAACTATGAAGTCATTTGTCTACAGAAAGGTTGTTGTCAATCAATCAATATGATATTAGCCTTCTAAGACATAGCAAAAATATGTTTATATATGGGAAGTGTATCGCGTTTTAAATATGCTTTTTACAGTATTAAACAAATTGACACGCCTCCAGATGTTTTTGTTATCTGAGTGTTCGCAATAATTATTTATCAATATTTTGCGGAAAAGTCAAGTGAAGTCATTTCGCATGGTCTAGTGTTTAAGAAATGAACGACAAACGAAGTTGTTGCAGGTTCTACAATCAACAGTACACTAATTAAATGAATTACTAAAGATAATAGTTACTTTTAAATTGAATATGTCAAGACCTTGCATGACAAGGTAAGGCCTCCGTATTTGTAGGACAGAGAGTAAAAATTAGATCCTAAAATATATCTTATTAAAAGCGATTGTAATAAATTCTTTTTTTTAAGGATAGCTCACGATGGGTAAAATCATAAATGTTTCTTTTAAAAATACAAAGCATTTTTACCTTGATCAGAAAAATAGAATGGAAATTAGATCCTGTATTCCGCATTGCAACATTTGTAACTTCGCAATATTTCCATTGTACTTTCTGTCCTATAAATAACCACCCTGTCTAAAAGGACCTAATTTGATCACGTGCTGATGCGAATGATACCCTTGTTAGTGTATCATTTTTCGGTTGGTATGTGTGCTTATACATGTCCCCAATTTTCCATAATAACATGCTAACAACACCACCTTTGCAGATACCAGCTCAGGATATTCATGCAAAGTATGCGACAAACTGTTCTCAAGGCTTGACTACGTTCGCAAACATTACTTAGAACAACATCCAGACATCGTGGGGCTTCTGGAGTGTGACAACTGTCATAGGACGTTCAAGCATCAGTGTCAGATTTGTATAAATGCACTACCTACTAGTCAAGCTAAGTTCCAGTACAACTGTTGTTTTTGTAATATTTGGTTCAGCGAAGAGAATGAACTTAGATCGCACTGGAAGCAGTGCCACAGCGTACCTGGTGTCAAAAAGGAGGTTGCCTAGTAGGCTTTGAGAAGTTGAATATTTATAGCATTAAAATATATTCAAAACTCATTTAAACCGCGTCAAAACAAACATGAGCACTCAGTCGCCGCGCTGCTTCTATTTGCTTGTCGCTGTACTACCGAGGCATGTATGGGCCGCTCGCCCCGCGAGTGTTTGTCACGACGGGCCGTAAATGGCATTTGAATACGCTATAGTGTTTATTGTTTATAGCCCAGTCACAGTAGATATTGTTTTAAACATAGAGCTTCATAAAATGATTGATTAACGTATTTTCCAAGAAGATACCCAATCATATATTGTATGCAAACGTTCACTTACAATTTCAAATATGACAGTCATGCCCCCAAGTAGAATCGCAGTAATAAAAACAGACATTTTCCTTTTAATTACTTTTTCAAGGAAAAATAATCCCTCCGTATGATTCATAAGATTTCGTATTCTCAGAATTTCTCGACGACAAATAAGTAAATCTCAACCTGTGGCAACAGTCCGAAAGGTGGCAACGCTGAAACCTAACGACGGTGGCCAACAAATATACCGGGTGTCTTAAATTCCGCTCTCACAATTGGGATCTCGGAAACGGTAAGAGATACGAAGTAGGTAAAATAGGGAAATCGTGGTTTATAGCAGAAATTAAGAAAATGATACTTGGAAAGTTTCCAGTTTTTACAGAGATAGACGAATCGTTTTATTTTTTGCTGACTTCGAGATGAGATTTTAAATTAAAAAGTACATTCACAATGTCGCTTTTTCTCCTCTGCAAGATGACATAATTAGAATTTCAACATGTCCCTTTTGTACAGGTAAATCGATTTTTTTATTCTAAAAATATGTAATGTGTCATAATGTGACACTGTCATAGCTTAGTTATTTAAAAAAAAATGCCTAAGTAGGCCTTGAAATTATCAGATAGTCATTTGTTTCATAATATCATCATGCAACCGTTCTTCCAGTTTTTATAGACTGGGCGTAGGTGAAGGGCCCGTATTTTCGGTTTTAATGATCTGGTACTGTGCAGAGCATGACATATTATGAGGCTTTAAAAATCTAAAAAGGTAATTTTCCTATTGTTGACCAGTTGTTGTCAACTCATCGAATAAAGAACAATATATTAATAAATGAAAAGCATTAAAAATAGTATTATTTTATGTAATTGATAGAAACATCGTAGGGCAAATGAAAGCTTCGACGATGATGCAGCTCCCTAAACATATTTCATATCCGCCATACCTAGACCGATGCAAACATTTTCCATTCAAATACAGGGTGGGGCAAAAGTCGCAAAAGGATTTGAAAAATTAACTTTTTTAAATTTTTATTCTTATTTTTTTTCCTTACACAAAAGTAAAATGCAATATTTGGGGTTTGTTTACAATTTAAGTGTGAAAGATTAGGACCGCCATTTTCAGCCTCGCAAAGTGCAGCTCTTGCAAGAGCATTTTCCATGACCCGAGTCAGAGTATCTGGCGCCAAAGCACTTACTTCTGCTCGAATATTATCCTTTAGTTGCTGCAGGGTTGTGGGTTTATTAACATACACCTTTCCTTTCAGATATCCCCAAAGGAAATAATCAGGGGCTGTTAAGTCCGCCGAGCAGGCGGGCCAATTGAATCCTGAATTTCTCGAAATTAAACGTTCGCCAAAAAAAATCTGCCTTAGAAGGTGCATAGTGGCTCGAGCAGTATGCGCAGTGGCCCCATCTTTTTGGAACCTCATCGCTTGATTGTCAGCAAGAGCTGGTCTTAAGAAATTTTGAATCATATCCCGGTATCGCTCGCCATCTACAGATACAGTATTCCCATCGTGGCCTTCGAGGAAGAATGGTCCAATAATTCGTTGAGACGTAACTGCGCACCATACTGTACATTTAAGCGGATGTAATTGCATTTGATGAACCGCCCTTGGGTTCTCGGTACCCCATTTTCTGCAGTTCTGCTTATTTACATAGCCATTCAAATGAAAATGGGCTTCATCGCTCATGATCAGAGAATTAATAAATTCATTATCTTCTCGAGCCATTCTTTGCAAGCGAACTGCATAAGCTAGTCGTTCTTGGAAATCTGCTGGTTTTAGTTCTTGCACTAGCTGCACTTTATATGGAAACAGATGTAAATTTCCTGTTAATATTCTGCGTAAAGACCTTCGAGACATCTGCAGCTCAGCAGAACGTCTTCGGGTTCAAGTTTCCGGATTCTCCTGAACGCTCACCTGAATGCGTTGAATGTTCTCTTCATTTCTTGCGGAACGTGGCCTTCCCCATCGTGAGAGATCCATAACTGTGCCTTGTTGCTGAAATCGTGCCACTAAGCGTCGAATCATTGATTCAGAGGGCGAATTTCGCAAATTGAAATGACGATGATATGCTCGTTGAGTTTGAATTATTGAATGATGATATTCAAAATAAAATTCTATAAACAAATTTAAAAAAGTTTTGCCCCACCCTGTACTATCAATTATGGCTGAGGTGCCACATAGAGTGCCTCCATCGCGGTAAAGTAACGCTTGTTATAATCGAAAAATGGGCAAATTATCTGATTGTTCTTTGAACTGAAACATTGGTGATTTAATCGGATAAACATGTGAGCCAGAGCCAACTATGAAAATATTAGATTTTGTGAAACAACTTAGGTCAATCTTGGACATATAGGTTTTTTAAACCAGAATTAAAAACGATATTCACCTGTGAAAAACTCAATATCGCGCCCATAATAAAAAATAAAGCTTCCATTTTCTTAGTTGCCTAAAGAATTTGAATTCGAAATACCCGGTATTTGTAAGTATGAGTAAGTATGCTTATTTTTGTAGAGGCTCGAGTCTCGAGTAGGTTACCTTCTGGTGGAATATGTTAATCAATGGTAAAAGCTAGCACGTTAAATTTGTAAAATGTAGATAATATTTCACGAAAAATGATCTCTTTTTCATTTTATTTCGGATTCATATAAGAACATACAGAGGTTCAGAATCTCTAAAAAGTCCAGATTATACAAGACAGGTGAATTGATTGTAATATATTTTTTTAATGAGCATGTAAATAGGCCAAAGATATTATGGATTTGGATAAGTGTAACATAAAAGTTATAGTATGGAATAAAAAGCTTCATGAAAAACTGAGCTATCGTCTAAAAACGTATTATTTATTCTTTATTGGGTTAAATGATATTTCATTTCTCGAACATTATAGATCTAAAGAAAGAGCAATGAGAGATATGTTAAATTTTGAGATATCAACTTCAAAGCTTAAAAAAATATCTGCTTTTCCTCTTAACAAAAGCTATTTTTATAACGCCTAATCACTTTAGAATAAATTTAATATCTTGATTTTCTTCACACCGAGTTGTGATTCTCTCGTAAAAAATAAGAAAGAGTATTTTATTAGCATGTTGCTTGTTATCTTGATATCAATTTTCACATTATAGCTGTAATAGGAATATTTCTTATGTTTTACGTAAAAGTTGTAAATCGATGGAAGTAAAAATCAAGAGATCAAATTTGCTCAGAAGTGAATAAGAAAATTCTAGGTCTCAAAACTTATCTAAGTATTTATTTATGATATACGTTCATGTGAAATACATTTATTTAAAATGAATCCAAGTCGCTCCTTTGAGTCATTTTTTCTTTGGCATGGAAACTAGATATTATATCATTCAAACATCTGAAGTACCTATGTTGGTTAGTTATTACTGCTATTTCAGATATTTGTAGTGGATTTAATTAATATTAGTTAAAACAGGGTAAACACACAAAGCCGCAAAAAAGTTGGAAATGCTATATAGTAAGTGGTACAGTAGCATTGTATGTCCAAGCGGAAGCGTGAGTGAAGTAGGTCATCACGTAATCATTTAGTAGGTTAATAAATAAATAAATCGTCGCGATACAGTGGGTCCACCGTCCAGCAGTTGTTATACTCTGTTGTACCACTTATCTATTTAGGAATGACACTATTTAAGAGGTTTTAGCTGTTTCAGTTAGGGATGGATTTATTATATAGCTTCGCAAATAATCGTGACGTCATACTGTACAAATTGAAAGGGCCTGAAATATGTATGAAGCAATATTTGTATTGTTAACTTATAGATTTGCTTTTAGGAGACATGTATCCACAGCCTGATTCAGAAGGCTCTTACGGATACCACGTACCCCACCCTTTCCAATGTGATGTATGCAAAAAGAAATACAAGTACTCGCATTCGTTGAGCAGGCATAAAAGGTATGAATGCGGAAAACAAGCAACTTTCAAGTGTGATGCTCCTGGATGCCGATTTGTATCGAAGAGGAAGGATAATTTGACCGCCCATGTTAGGATCGTGCATTACAGAGACTTACTACACATAGTGTGAAGGCAGTGGCAATTGCTATTTATATATCTAAAGCCGTTGTCATACTATTATATCATCGGTAGTTTGAATCTGACTTGAATACCTTACCGCCCTAAGCTAGAAAGGGATGTAACGCCCGGTGATGCATAGTAGTTAATTTTGTACCAATTTCGTTGAGCGGGTGGTTACGGCCAGTGGCTTGAAATTAACACGAGGTGCGCAAACGGATCTTTCCCCCAAATTTTATCTACGACCAGCTAAAACAAAAGTAGGAGTAGACAGTAGTAGTTTAGACTTACAGAAACTGTACTCGGGCCCCGGCTTTATTTTTTTAACGTGATCCTAAATTTTTAACTCGGGAAATAGAGGAGAAAAATTTCACTGAGCTTCAAAAAAGTTTATCTTTGAACCACGTTGGAAGGAATGGATTTTTACCTGGTTCAAGGTCATCTCAAGATCAAGTCTATTTATTTAAACAAGCCCTTATATTTTAGTCAACAGAATGAATTTAGCGGAAGTTTTCGCGTTGAGCTTCCAAGAAAAAGGTTCAAGGTCTAATATCTAATAGATGAGATATCCTCGAGAACAGTGAGCTTAAATTCTCTCTCTTAAAAAAATGCAATTCAATAGCTAGGGAGAAATCATAAACCAATGCTTGGGCAGACATTATTTTAGCGAGATTTTTGATATTTTTCACGGCTTAGGTATTAGTTCTAAACCATGACCTTCAAACTTTTTGAAAGCTAAGGAGTCACCCGAACATAAAAATTTTAGCATTTTGAGCAGGTCTTGAAATAATGTTGACGGTAAAGGTCCAAGTAAAGGTTACCGTCAAATGGCCTTGGAAAAATACGGTACCTATGCCTAGGTAGAATTCATCATTATTTCGAGATAGTTTACCTTACTCGGACACTACACCATTTTCATGTTTGCCATACTTTTTGCAACATAGGTTACTTTGTACGCGTTTTTCCTCCCAGTCGTACATAAAATAAATTTGGATTGCAAGACAAGCTCTAAAAACATACCCTGACAAAATGTTTCAATTATTCTTGTGAAAACGCTTAAACTGTTGGAAAATATATCTCAAGATATATAATTTTCGAAATCAAAATTTGGTGGCCTAATCAAAATTTTGTGTTGAAAATTATATTTTACAAAAATAGTAGTTAAGTTCTTAAGTCAGGTCGTATGGACCCGATTCATTCATCGATATCCCAAGATGCGCCCATTTTGTAGGAAAAATGCTTATTTTATAAAGACCTGATTTATTATGAACTTATCCATTACCAGCAAAGAGGAAATCGCTACAGGATTACTCATTGTTTAAATACATACATATGAGGGTTTAAAATACGTTATGTTAGATTCAAGTTGTGTTTTTTGTTTTTAGTTAGATATTTATTTTTCTGAATAAAGTTCTGTCTAATTAAAATTATTTTTATTCTTGACTATAGAAGAAGTTCATGCTACGGCAGCAAGTTAAAAGATACAGCAATAGTAAACGTTTAGATTTTGCATGAACAATATTTACTATTTTATCTGAATAATACAAATTACTCATTGTGTCTTTTAGCGTTTGTGATCTTTACGACTTGGATTGGCAACGGCAATAGGGGTGATAAATGATCATTACCTCAATAACAGCGATTATTATAAAGTTTTGACAGTGATTGCATGGTTTTCAGCTCTCTACAGCTTTTTCCAGCTTTAATATCATTTGAGTTACATTTTTAAGATAACAAGGTCGCTACAACATTTTGTCTGTTTAAAAGTGCCTGTCACATGTAAATTTCGTCCCAGGAGTTTATTATACATGTTGCAAGCCGTACAAATGTCGGCACATGTACCAGAAGAAACTTAGACTTGTTACACAGCTGTAAAGTCTGGTTTCTCAAGTTATGTTAATTTTATGTTTAAATTATCATTAGTTTTTTTGAGAGATGGGAGTGTGGACATGAGCCTCACTTTTGTTGCAGTATCTTCGGTTGCCAATACAAAACGAAAGTCAAAGGAAATCTGAAGAGGCATTATCAAACTAGACATAAAAAGGTGGAAAATTGATTGCCACTTTAAAGTTTTGAACACCTTCAATAAATTCTAGTATCGGCATTTCAGCCATAGTTTATCGAACATAAATTTGGAATGAATTATTCAAAACGCTGGATATTGTGGAAATATTCTATAAACAAATGTTCTACAAGTTAGAATGAGTCATTTGTTATCTGGAACGGCCAAAAAAAAACTCAGTGAATAATTCCCTATTAAAAATAACCATTATGTGTAGAAAATGACAAATTATAGAAATGTATGAATGAATAGCGGTAAGGTAAAAGTGTATCTGCGTGCCAAGTGACTTGATATAATTTAGTCCCTTGAGAAATTAGGTATTTTGCAATATCCTTAAATTTGTTGTATTTGAATAAAATTATGTCTTTTGTTCAATCTCATCATGATTTTCATTTCAGATTTGCTATTGATGGAACTGATAGAAGGATACAGTTGTGACAAATGTGGAAGGAAGTACAAAGGCAAGGGTTCATTGAGGCGGCATCAAAAGTACGAGTGCCAAATGCCTCCCATATTCAAATGCCCATACTGTCCAAAGAGATGTAAACAAAAAAGTAACCTCAAGTTGCACGTACATGTCATGCATGCCTCTTCCTTTTCTTAGCGAAAAGCAAGAATTAAGAGGTGTAACATGACAATATCTTCGTGTTATAACTGATTCTTTTATAATGTAGGTCGAGGAGAGTTAAGACTTAGCAGACACCTTAAAGAGTGTGAGTAAGGGTGGCGAGCACTAACCAAGAGGATCCTATGTTAGTTTGTCGTTGATGAAATATAACTGTATGGTTGCAGTATGAAAAATATCTCATTCATATACAGCACTTCTGAGTTCACAAGCTTTTTATACTGTCAGCAACATATGTACTAATTTAGGTCCGAATCCTCTTGTTTTATTCTCACCGCCTAACAATGAGATTAAAGGGTTAGAGTTTTTTGGGGGGTTTTTCGGCCCTGAAGATAACTCACATTTCAAGTTTAAATATTCTAGAACATATGTTGATTTTGAAGAACACCGTTACCAAGATAAAAACCACGAACTTTCAGCAGGAGCAATCCAAAATTCCAGCCTTCCTGCCTACCACATTGGGATTACATTATAAATAACAGGTTCCATGTGGTCTGTGGATTGGAATGTCCTAAACATGTGCTGCAAGTAGAACTAAAGTTTGTTTAACTCTAATCCCCTTAAAAAGTCAGTATGATCACTTATTAAAAAAAAATCAAAAGTTATAATCTATCTTTTTCACAAATACTGTTCCAAGTCGAAATGAGACACACACATATAATGTTGGATATGAAATAGTTCCTACTAATGAAATGAAACGAAAAATATCCTAATTCAAAATTTGCACTAAAACATAATTGCGTTTTAAACCTACATTGTGAAAAATACTGTTATTCTATATCAAGATGTGCCTATTTGCAGAAAAAATAAGGAATAATAAGTATGTTATGCTATACACCTGGAATCCCAAACGGCGACATTACGCCTTCTAGCGGTTACTGTATCAGTTCAAGAAGTGGATTTGAATAGTTCCGTGTTAGTTGATTGAAAATAGAATTTTCATCTTGTGACTGTATTCTTCCAAATCAACGAAATGGATTTTAATCTTTCATCAACGTGTTTCTTATTATTTTAGTATTTCGCAATTTTGTAATTTTTGGTAGAAAACTTATCCATATTCGAATATTTCACTAATTATATGACCGCATGGTCGCAAAGATTTCTCCAAATCTATAGTAAAACGCAAGACACAAAACATATACAGAGTGGGTCACTTAAGATTTATCTGAAATTATGTGCGATCCAACCTAAAATTATTTTTACTTAAACAGGGTGTACCTTGGAAATATCCACATATCTCTAAAATTGAGATACCATGTTCTGGTTTTCGCGACTGTTTTCATTTTGAAAAGTACTATTCGAAACATTATACAAAAGTTGCTTTCTTACCACAGCGTATTACTCTCAGCTGTCCATTTAAATAGGCATGATATATTTTTCCAAATAGCAACGCCGTGTTTTCTTAACATAGTTCGATGCAAAAACAAATTTGTTTCAAATAATATACATTCAAAAATGGGTGAATTTTGAACAAAATGCTAAAAATATGAACATTGGGCTTTTACAAAACAAGTATTAGAACAAAAAGGAAAATGTTGATGAAAGTTTAAAATACAATTTCTAATATATGTAAATGCAAAAATTTCAGAGACACGGCCAACTTGAATTTTTTGTTTAATTCAGGGTCAAAAACCACGCTTAGAGATAATGGCTTTTACGAATTACATTTTTAAAAAAATAATGGTCATATTTCTAGAACAGAAAGAACATCAAAAAATTTGAAAAAAGTTCCTGTAAAAACCTAGGTCACAAAATATTTTACAAATATGATTATAGCAAAATGACATTACCTGCCTAATATGCTACAAATATTCTTAATGTCAAACGTCACTAACTTCATCGTATTTTCAAAGTCTGTCCATATTCAAATTTTGTTCAAAACGAATGGTCTAGAAACATTTCTCGGTCTATAATTCATGGTAAATTAAATATCATTAAGAAATATATTTCTTTCGTCGTTTGTAGGGCTTAAAATGTTTAGATGCCAATGTAGTGGTGTAGTTTGAGCGAAACATTTTTCTGCTCGCTGGTTCGTACCACAAGTATAAAACCTTCAGCCACCGTTATGATATAATTTTTGTGGATTTTAAAATAAAATGAACACCTTGTAATTTGGTAGGGATACGTGTAAGGTGAATGTGACACGATCAGTATTTACTGTGATTCGCCAGTATTTATCATGGAATATGATATTTATTGGCTGTGTAGGCAGGCCGTCAGTAATTATTGGTGTTTAAATTACCTAGAAATCAACTGACACTAGCGGAATGAACAGTAAATACCGATCGTGTGACAATCGCCTCACTTGTCCACATAGGTACTTTCTGCTATAGAAATATGTTCACTGTTTCATGAATATACTGTACGTTTATACAATCTGTCAAATCTGAATTTTAGTAAAACCTAGTTTTAGTTACAGTAATTGTTTTTTAAATCAAACAAAAGGCGGTATTTTGTTTCAAATAAACTCTTTTTTGCCATATTCCGTTATTTTTTAAAAGACCTTTCCAAACAAATTCGTAAGAGTTTAACATTATTATGTTATCAACGTCAAGCTTGTTGTCATTTTAGTAAATATTGAAGTGATTCAGTTTAATAGTACTTTTTATTATATTGGAAGAAAAATGGTAGTTTTTTAATGCTCTGTTGCTATTCTCTGATGTACTACTTATCTACAAGGTGTTTTCTAAGTGAATGACAATATATGAGGGGGCGATTTTTGACTGCTTTTTAACGTCGCATGTCAGTTCTGGAGCAATATTCCTAATACTTTTAGTCTGATTGTCATGTTGTGCATAGAGATGACTGAAAAACAATGTTATCAGTTTTCTTCTTCAATCGTAAATTGTTAACAAATAGTAGTCCAACTTTAAAATTGTATGTATATAATATTTTTTATCGCCCCTGAGCACAGATGCATTAATCCCCCCTCTCTTCAGGTTTTTTACTATGTATCTCTTTATGGAGTTTATTAATGTAAAATTTTTATAACAATAAATAAATAAATGAATAAATTCCACTTTTATGGAATAACTGAGCGGGTGATTACTTTTTTCTTATCAGTTTTTCTCTTAAAAAAATCTTTGCTTTTCTTGATAACTCAATTTGCTGCAAAATGGGGTTTCAAGAAAATCGAAGATTTTCTGAAGAGAAATAGTGATAAAAGCAATCACCCGCTCACTTATTCCTTAATATTTATTAACTTAGTTACGTTTGAAGGAAAATCCATATCAAAATACACAAAAATGCATTCTTAACAAAAAAAATTGATTACTTTGTTTTTTAGTTCTAATCTCTATATACATCATGAAATAATCACATAAGAAGAATTTAGAATACTGCTCCAAATAGACACTTCATATATGAACGTATGACTTAAACCTTTATGTTTCGAGATACAGGGTGGAAAAGTTCAAAAAATCATTTATTATTAATATATGTTATAAATAACCTCTTTAGATGTTTTGCAAAATTTGTCATACATTTCACGAGACATTTTTTAATGTACTATGTTTTGTTTAATTCCCACCAGTGGCGCATATGGTATTGCACATATTTTGCAGATAATAATGGTACGCCACTGATTTCAAATAAAAATTAATTTTGAAATCCTCAGTCAGCAAATTTTATCGATTGATTCTTTTGAGTCCGATTCACGGCTTTCGCTTAAAAAAGTCAAAACCGTTATCTACATGTTTTACTTTTTTCAAGGAAAGTCAGTGGCGTGCCACTGATTTATTTTCAAAAACTTCACCTAGCTGTACCTCATAAACTAAGTTTTCTTATTAAAATAGACTTAAGCAGTGACATTTAATTTCTGTTCTGTTCAGTTTTTCTTGCTGTTTAATTTCGGAATCTACTTTACAAATACACACCGCGTTAGCAGTGGGGTGCTGTGCCTCATTTTGGCACCCAACTATAATGTACGGGAATATGCTCTATACCTCCGAGTGACCATACGATTTGAATGAATAATTGTATAATAGCAATACGAATTCCAGGATTCTTAGGTACGTACAAACATGTTCAGCTTCATTTGCTCGGTGAGGTCTCAATCGCTAACGCTAACTTTGATTTTAGGAATGTTTTATCCGTGCCAAATCTGTGGAAGGGTATACAAAGCAAAGAGATCCTTATGGAGGCACATGAAGTTTGAATGTCAGCAACCGCCAAAATTCAAATGCCCGGCATGTCCTTACAGGGCAAAACAAAAATCGACTGTAGTATCACATATTTTAAATAGGCATAGAGATATGCATGTGATGAAGTATGAAACATATGACAAAGTAGTGGATACATGTGAAGATGTTTAATAATAGCGTGTGAATGGCACGTAATGTTAACCGTGTGATGGTTTTTGCCCTCGGAAGAGTATCTCAGTACTAGTATTTAACATATACTTATTTATTATTTGCCTTTAAGACCCCCTCTGACTTTCAAAGCTTTAAATTTTATCAAAACATGTCAGTATTCTACTTTATGTAACGCGAATAAAGAATGAGCTACATTTTAGCGTAGATTACTCTTAAATTATTATGTTCCTCGAAAAGGGTAAGTTAATAAAAGAGAACAAAGCCAGAGGTCCATTCTTTAAAAAAATGGCGTCAATTAGGTTGACTTTGTACTTCCCACTCATTTAATCATCAATTAGATTATATCCAGTCAACTTCCAAATCTAAAGCTAATTATGATCGATGATAGAAAAAACCTACAGTCTTCCTGACACATATTTTTAGCAGACCGAGTTACATTCTCGTAACTACATAATAATAATGATAATAATAATCATAACAATAATAATAATAATAATAATAATAAATATCGCGTATGTGGAAGACAAAGATAAGAATGGTGCCCGTGTCATCGGGGCTTTGGGGACTGCCACTATGTCACTCAAGGACAACGTAAAAGAACTCCCGGGACATGTGTTTGCAACACAAATTCAGAAGATAGCACTGCCAGGAACAGCCTACATTTTGCGGAAAACACAGGCACAGTTTCTGTCAAGCTGATGCTTTCCTCTAGGAAGTGCAATACATTCAGAATAATAATAATAATAATAATTTATTCACGTTAATATTCAACATAGTGAATGAATTTCAATCCACGAATGATATCATGGTGTGAGGAAAACAAGGGATAACATGGAGTAACTTGATATACTGGCTACCAGAACTAAAATTGCGATAAATTAACCCCCTTAAGAAAAGTTCACAATGCAATGTTCAGCAAAAATATAATATGTAGATCAAGTTTATTCAAAATATGTAATAGAAACCTGTCTAGGTACGTTCTCTCAACTGCGGTAAGTCCAAACCAATTACTTTTCTGTTTTAATGAAAAATGTATTGAAAATACGTGTGAATATTATACCTAACAAGTACGTAACAGCTCGCTGATACTATTCTAGGAGTGCGTATTTTTATCAGAATCAGAAACTTCTCATAATAAGATAGACTTCACCGCAACATCGGTAGACCTTGACACACTGTGTCGAACAAGTATTGTAAGTCTAACTTGTGCAAAATGTTGTCTCACTGATTAATCTACATATTCTACTGGTCGCAAAAAAAACACCGATGTATTAGTAAAAACTTGCTGACATTTCGGCTACCCGGGTGAGCAGAATATGAAGATTTATAAGTATTTTAGTGAATATTTTTCAGGAGCACCAAACTTCACCTGTGAGATTTGTGGGAAGAGATATAAACACCAACCGAGTTTAAGCAGACATAAGAACTACGAATGTCAAAAGACTGCTGTTTTTGGATGCGGTTACTGTAAGTACAGAACCAAAAGAAAATGTGACTTAAAGAAGCATACGGATGGGAAGCATCCTAACCAAGTAGTTCGAGTAATAGATACAAAGATTGAGAGAAACTTTAATTATGAGCTCAACTGAATGTTTAAAAAAGGACTTTTAAGAACCTCCGTTCACTTGCCGGAGTGTCACGCTCTATCTGTCTGCGCAGAGTTATGGACGTGGTTATCTCTAAAGCATCCAATCCCGGTGCAGGAAATAGACTTATTAAGAGTCTGTTGTAACCATTTGCTATGTTTGCATTACATTTTACGTATTTGTCACGTAATTGTATCTGGGTTGTTTATTACAAAGAAACATGTATTTGTTACCATTCTACTGATTCGTTATATTGGTTCTAAATAAAAGTTTGTTGCAAATAAATCATAATTATCCTTTTTAAAACACTACGCATCGTATATTCTTTATTCGTAATTTAATCTGAAAGTAGTTGTAATAGTAAGAATCAGACACTGCGTAATTTTCTTCCAAGCAACAGCACAACGCTTTTTACTTTACTTGATGTGATTTTAAATCGAGATTTACAAACTTTTCGTGTGATACGTTAGGGATTCCATAAATTTAAATATCTTTTTGGTATACATAGTTTTATAGTACTGAAATATTGTTCAGATAGCATATTCGCATCCGCTCGTAAATAACCGATATCCAAAAGAATACCTTTTAAAGAATCTGCATATTGCCAGGCTCAAAACTGAACCGAAAATTGCTAAAAGATTTTTCTTAAACAAATTCCGAAGAAAGGATTCTTATGAACTTTCCCCAAATGTGTGAGCGATTTTATATTTCAAGAATTATAATATTTTTCAGAACGGATGCTGTAATACTTCCGGAGCCAATATGGTTCATTTACTTTCCCTTAAATCAAAACAACCAACGAGCGCTGAGTCATGCATAACATCATTGTTTCAAATTTAGTCAAATCTTTGGTACCTTCTTATCCTCTCTTTTTTGCAATGTCTCTTGGCTTTTATCAGTGATAACCTAGTATATGTGATCTCACATCAAACTTAAGAGCTTCTGTGACCATTTTATGTCAAGTCAGTAAATATGCCTATCAGTGGTTGTTTCAAAACTTGTATTCATTTCTCATTTGGGAGAAAGCTTCAATTAACCAGAAGTTAATAGTCGTAACTAATAATTCTGTCGCGTATTTTTAGATTTGAACTTTACGTGCGCCACGTGTGGAAAAAAGTACAAACACTCTAGGTCCCTGAGGAAACACGAGCGATTTGAGTGCCAAAAGGAACCGCAATTTTCCTGCATATACTGTCCATACAAAGCAAAACTTAGAGGTAACCTCAGGAAACATATAATGGTAAAACATAGGGAACAATGGACCTCAGGGGCTGCCAAAATATATGTGGAGAAGTATAAGAAGAACAATCACCAGAGCAGTGGTAGTATCAGCGATGTTAAGAGTGAAAATGAATGTGAATAATGTACTGTCTAAGACACGATTATACTGAGAGCTTCTGAAATGGCAATGATGCATTTGATGTCTGTGATTACAAAATTAAAATTTTGTGGAATATTGTGTGTCCTTTTGAATCACGCCAATGGGCGAAGAAGAATTCACGAATTATTACAAAATCAAAATATTATGTTTTTTTTACATAGATCACACCTCATCAACCCTCTTTTTCGTCGGATTTTGTTTCTCCGTCTATACGCAGATATAATAGTTACTTTTGCCACTACCACTACCTTAATGCTACTTTCTGACGGTGCTTGAAGGCGAAAGCGTGTCACGCTGTTAGTTTTGGTACCCTGACTCCTGGCTGAAGTGGGGAATGAAACGAGAACCATGGACTGTTCACCCGATCACGATTCAATTTATTTCATGAAGCAGACCTGAAGTAACTTTTGAGTGAAAGTTGTTCAGTTTTGGTTTTAGTTTTTAGTGTAGTGTAGTGTATGTTAGCCAAAAGGTTGTCCTAGTCAAGTGATGAGTTAAAAAATCAGAAGAAAAAGAGTTATTGAGTTGGTGATTGCCATATGTCGCACTTCCGACTGGCGTGTCCATGCCTGAAAATCAACCGTGTTTGATATAGGGGAAACCCGGGCAAAGTGAATACCTTAAGCTGTTTTTGTTTATTGTCGATTAGTTATAACTTGGGAAATTCAAACAAATATTTATAACCAGCCTTCATTAAAGGAACTTACGAAATTTTATAGCATTTGCCCTTAATACTAATTATGTGATAAGTTATAAGCTAAGTTTACAACAGTTGCTTACTGTCCACTTTGCCCGGGATCCCAGGTAAAGTGGATAAGGTACCTGGGCAAAGCGAATAACAACAATATTTAGCATGAAATTAAACTTACAAATAAAATAAACAAACAAAACTAGAAGAACATCATCTTTATTTATAATAAAATGTTTATGTGGTACCAGCTCAAACTAAAGAACAACATTATTTGGAATAAAATAAAACTTAAAAACAGAAAAAAACGACGTTGAAAATAAAAAGGGTATAATATTTAAAATAATATTTTTCAAATCTAACTATTGCGGTTATCGCAAACAAAATCATCATCGCCTTCGTAGGCTGAACAGTCTTCATGGCACCACCTGGTACAAATTATACGTATATATAGTAACCAGTTTTCTGTTGGTTGATCAGTTTCTTCAATGTACATTTCACCACAGAAAATGCAGCTGACATCAACAAATTTCATTATTTTCTTGTGCTTTTTATTTTCTTTTGTTAACAGTCTTCTGGGAAGCTTTAGTCGAAACATCATCTAGTGACTTCCTTTTTCAAATTTCTGTTTCTGCTCTTCCTTTACTGGAGTGCTTGTCAGTATATTAGATCTTTGTAACTTCCGTTTACGTGTTGTTGTTGGTCTAGCAGGCTGAGGAATAGGTGTTAAAACTGAAGGACTATAGTAGGTCTTAGAACATCCAGGTTCAGGTGAAGCGGTGGGAGCATAATTGTCGTGGGTTTCTTTTTTAGTGTCAGATCCCATAGGAGTGCACGGTCGGTCTTCAGCATACATATTAACGTCGTATTGAGACTGAGAACGACCTAAAACTTCAAATTCATCTAACGACGAAACAGGTAAAGGATTAATGGATTCTAAAATCGGTGTATTTTCTTATTTTTTAATATGGCTGATGACTGAATCAGATTGTTAAGTGACATTTTCCAATCAAGGTAATGTGGGTTGATCGTGAGAATCAATTAAAGGTGACGCTTGAACAGCAGATTCAGGCAGATCAAATATTCCCAGTGAGGATAAAGTTTCAGACTGAGTACTAGAAGTGGATGTACCTGCAAGTACCTCGGCTGGTGCAAAATGCTCATCACCAGAAGTGTTCTTGTTTATAGGCCAAATTCCAGGTCGTTCAAATACATGCACTGCATTGATAGCCACAGCAGTGTTGAGAAAAGCTGGTGCTAGCAATCTAGCTACATCGTACTGGTTGATGATGCGAGCGGGGTGAGATTTTTTTAAAATATTGACTTCCTTTTCAAAATGAGTTTTCAGTGGGCCGTACACAGCAACATCCACAGGTTGCATTTTGTTAGTAGTACGCGGTATTAAGGATAATATGACCACATTATTCTTGGTGTCATACTCAAGTGCAGGGTAGTAGTTGGAGCTTTCATGGTTGTCTAATAGTAATAGGACCTTTTTGTCTGATGTTGTCCTCACTTGCTCTACGAAGAAATGCATCCAGTTCAAGAAGACTTCGCCTGATGTCCAACCATTAGGTATACACGTTGCTTGAGTCCCTGGCGGGCTTCCACCAAGAAGTCTTGCTTGCATCTTCTTTCTTGCAAAAATTAGGAAAGGTGGAAGAAAGCTACCAGCTGCATTACAACATCCGATGATGGTTGTCAATTGTCCACGTTCTGCACTTGCAATCATGCCTACTTCTTTTTCCCCTTTACGGAGATAACCTTTGGTGGCTTATTTGAGGTCGTTGATATCCCGGGTTCGTCCATATTGTATAGTCTAGAGCAGGGATGTCCAACTTAATGTGGCCCAAGGGCCACTTAAAAAAAAATGCAGTTTGGAGGGCCGCATTATAAAATCTTTCAATACAACATTATTACTGAGTTAATGTAAGAATTGTGCATATTCGATATTTGAGAGTAACTTATACATGTGATGTATACATGACCCGTGAAGCGGGCCGCGGGCCCTATGTTGAATAGCCCTGGTCTAGAGGCTTCGATTCTATTTTTCTCAATGGCATTTTCAAGGTTTTCATAGAAATGGTTCACTTCGTGGCGATTAAATCCTTTCATTCTTGCCACATACGTTGATTCTGGAGTTCTTAGTGTCAAGTTGGTATGACGTGATAAAAATCTTTGCAGCCATTCTTCTCCAGCCTTTCGATTTTTATTCCAGCTATCAGGGTATTGCAAATTGCTCGGGTGTGCATACTCAAATGCTAGACTCATAAATTCATCCCGAGTAAGGCCGAAAAATACTGCATCCATATCTTGTAGGTAAGTCACCAGTTCAATTTCCCGATCATTGGTGAATATAGGACGGAATCGACAGAGCTGTGGAGAAGCAATTCCACTTTTGACATGCCTGTATAGGGTGGCATATGCAAGTCCGTATTTTTTGCGGTCCCTTTGATAGATTCTCCTGCCCTACATTCATTCATTGCAGTCTGCATGACATCTGTACTCCAAGTATCTTGCGCAGTCTTTTTTTTTATTTACCATCTGTAATAATAAATACTTGATAAAACACATCATTCCATAAAATTATACTGTGACATATAAATCCGAACACTCAGTTTAAATGGTTTTATTTTAATAAAATTTTGTATAAGTACTTAATGAAGCATAATAAGTAAATGATAAAAATTTCAAAATGATTGCACTGCTTTAAAGCGCTTTGACCTTTAATAATGTGTGGATGCACCCTGATGTGCTACTCATTCTCCAACGCGCCTAGGCATGCTTCTGATCAGGTGGTCAATGTCCTCCTGTGGTATCTCATTCCAGGCAACCACCAACTCCTCTCGAAGTGCTTCTAGAGTCTGAGGAGGACGTTGCAAATTGAGCAATCTCCTACCCATCATATCCCACACCTGCTCAATTGGGGATAAGTCGGGAGATCTTGGTGGCCATGGTAACAATGTGACATCATTATGTTGAAAGAAGTCTATTGTGACTCTTGCAACATGTGGTCGGGCATTATCTTGTTGGAAAGTTGGATCTGCCAGGGTGTCAAGATAGGGTAAAAGATGGGGTTCTAGAACTTCGTGGATATAACGCTGCGCGTTCATGTTACCTCTGATGAAGATTAAAGGTGACCTGGAACCATAAACTATAGCACCCCAAACCATAACTCCAACAGTGTGGTAAACATGTCTTTCAACAAAAAACTGTGGGTTCCTCCTTTCACCACGTCGCCTTCTAACCCTGGCACGACCATCGTGCGACCGTTGTCTGCACCACTCAAGGCGATTACGTCGGTGTTCTCGAGCTAAAGGGAGGACCCAGTGTGGCCGGTATGAAAACAAGCCAAAACTTCTCATTTGTCGGTAAACACTTCGCATGCCAATAGGTCTTCCGTGTTCTGCAAACCATTCATTTGCAATGGACCTGGTAGTGGAGAAACGGTCCCTTAAGGCCAATAATCTTAGGCGGCGATCTTCACGGTCTGTTGTTCTACGGCGGCGTCCAGTGCCCCTTGCTCTTTGCGTACGGCCTTCTCGAAGCCATGCCTGATAACACCTAACCACAGTGTCTACACTTTTTTGCACTCTAACTGCAATTGCCCGAAAAGAAAGTCCAGCTTCCCGAAGTCCCACTATACGGCCCCTATCAAACTCACTAAGTTGACGAAATCGTACAGGTCTCCGTACTTTAGGCATCGTAACCGATCGTAAAGGATGTCAAGAACCAAAATCCGCCAACGTTGATTCTTTACTGCGGCTGAAATATTCATTTTTAGAGCGTTAGTGAATTCACAAAAAGCAGTATAAAAACCGGAATGTCCAACTGATAAGGCTGAAAATTTTTTCACTTGTTATTTACAGTAAGATAAATACATTCACCAACTTTTATTAAAATAAAACCATTTAAACTGGGTGTTCGGATTTATATGTCACTTAGTGAGTTTGATAGGGGCCGTATAGTGGGACTTCGGCAAGCTGGGCTTTCTTTTCGGGCAATTGCAGTTAGAGTGCAAAGAAGTGTAGAACACTGTGGTTAGGTGTTGTCCGGCATGGCTTCGAGAAGGCCGTAGGCAAAGAGCAAGGGGCACTGGACGCCGCCGTAGAACAACAGACCGTGAAGATCGCCGCCTAAGATTATTGGCCTTAAGGGACCGTTTCTCCACTACCAGGTCCATTGCAAATGAATGGTTTGCAGAACACGGAAGACCTATTGGCATGCGAAGTGTTTACCGACGAATGAGAAGTTTTGGCTTGTTTTCATACCGGCCACACTGGGTCCTCCCTTTAACTCGAGAACACCGACGTAATCGCCTTGAGTGGTGCAGACAACGGTCACTCTGGGATCAGGAATGGAACAGTATTGTCTTTAGTGACGAGTCTAGATTTTGTTTAGGCATGCACGATGGTCGTGCCAGGGTTAGAAGGCGACGTGGTGAAAGGAGGAATCCACAGTATTTTGTTGAAAGACATGTTCACCACACTGTTGGAGTTATGGTTTGGGGTGCTATAGCTTATGGCTCCAGGTCACCTTTAATCTTCATCAGAGGTAACATGAACGCGCAGCGTTATATCCACGAAGTTCTAGAACCCCATCTTTTACCCTATCTTGACACCCTGGCAGATCCAACTTTCCAACAAGATAATGCCCGACCACATGTTGCAAGAGTCACAATAGACTTCTTTCAACATAATGATGTCACATTGTTACCATGGCCACCAAGATCTCCCGACTTATCCCCAATTGAGCACGTGTGGGATATGATGGGTAGAAGATTGCTCAATTTGCAACGTCCTCCTCAGACTCTAGAAGAACTTCGAGAGGAGTTGATGGTTGCCTGGAATGAGATACCACAGGAGGACATTGACCACCTGACCAGAAGCATGCCTAGGCGCGTTGGAGAATGCGTAGCACATCAGGGTGCATCCACACATTATTAATGGTCAAAGGGCTTTAAAGCAGTGCAATCATTTTGAAATTTTTATCATTTACTTATTATGCTTCATTAAGTACTTATACAAAATTTTATTAAAATAAAACCATTTAAATTGGGTGTTAGGATTTATATGTCACTTAGTATATATTTTTTGAGATTACCGGGCAAAGCGGATACAGCATCCACTTTGCCCGATCCGTTTTGCCCTTAGGGTACATTTTTGAGGTTATCTCAAGTCATTAAAAAGACAGTACATCTACACCCATCAACTACGCATTCTTGGAAGCTACACAATCATGCATAATCAAGAACATGCCACAAAAAACACTCTGTAAATTAATATTTTTCGTACAAAAAAACACTTTGTCCGCAAAATGGCGCAAACGTATTTGCCGCGCATTTAGCGGCAACAGGCGACCGGAGATATGACAACGCGGCTGCCGGCCAACAAATAATTTGGCAGCAGTAAGGACTACTCGCTTTGCCTGGGGTATCCACTTTGGACGGGTTTCCCCTAGACGGTGAGCGGTCGTGGACTTTCCTGTCTCCCGATGATGTCAAAGATGAACGACCCCTCATTCAGACGGAGACAATCACACGTATGCAAGGAACGCGTGAGAACGTACCATGAGACGTCTGTTACGTATGGAATCATGCTCATTCGGGGAAAAAAAATTCTGTCAACTTCGAACTGTCACTTATCAAAATGTTAAACTCCTATTTTAACCATAGTTTTCGTTTCAGGTTTGTCGTCAGCTCAGTAGTTTCGCGATTTCCCCTAATATTGCTATGTATTGCTTATCCCAAATTCCAATCCGGCTTCCAAATGTTGGCGCCTCTAGCGGCCATTGTACACTCAAAATGAGTAGTATGCAGCGGCGTCTATTTAGTTAAAAAATACTGAACTAAATTTTTTCATAGAAAATTTTGAACTAAATGCTGCCTGACACTATCCTTAATTTTGTGCGAAATCTGAGATAAAAAATTTCGTATCGCGGCAGATGGCCTAGTCTATGTGTCTTTTCTGTGTTAGTTTAAATGGCCTTCTGTGACTTGTTTCAAGCTAATAAAAAATGTAAATGTTCTGTATTTTTCACTTTTCAACGTTGATGAGGAGGGTGGAGGATATTACTGTTTAACGTTGGGTTTCGTTGATTACTGGAATTCTTAGGTACCTTGATATCTATCTACACATTTTTTAGGACGTTTCATGTGTTCAAAATGCAATGCATCCTATAAACATCAGCAGTCACTGAGAAGACATCTAAGGTACGAATGTGGTACAGATCCCAGCTTCTGTTGCCCCTCGTGTCCTAGAAAATTTAGACATTCGTCCGACTTAAAAATACATCTAAAGAAAAATAGGTGTTTTAAGAAGAAAGGAAGGGCAGCCTGGCAACCCGACTTCATCTGGAAATGATACAATTAGACAGTTTCTTTTAATAATAATAATATAATAATAATAATATTTATTCGCCAAAATATAAAAATGGGCAAATAAATATGAAAAAACCACAGGAGGAATCGCCTGGGTGTGTATTATATCTTAATAATAGTGTAAATAGATTACATGATTGAATTGTATTGAGACCAAGTTACATTTATGAGATGTGTGAAGCATTGTGCGTGCATCAGACACTAAAAAAAATGTTTCTATTGGGCCTATTTAATGCGGGAATAGAGTAACTGACAGAAAATGGGCGTGGTTCCCTTATCTTTCCGTTAATTAATGGAGCATTGAGCTTTAATCCTCAATAATGTTTTTAACTATATTTAGACAGAATTTATTATTATTATTATTACTATTTATTAATATCTGATAATACAAATAGATGAGTTAATTATAAGGTTGGTTTGCATACTGCTCTAGTATGATAGAAATGCATGCCAAATTGCACCGTCATCTTTTCAATGCAAGAATATCAATTTCAATTAAAAGCTAATCCTTTCTGCAGCTAAGAGATGGTGCTGAAATTTGGCGCAACTTTCTATACTACTACTAGAAGCTATAGTTTATTAATAACACAATTATAGTTGACTTTTAATAGTTATTGGTAAGTCCACAAATTTAGTTGTTTGTATTCCTTAATAAAAATATTTAAAGAAAGTATAATTCTGAACTATAAATTTCTGTCAAAGTATATTTAAAATCATTCGTTTTTGAAAACACTTATATCGTAGCCCATGTACGAGTATCTGGCAAACCAGTCATTATAAACAAGCGCCTAACGACATGCCCAGTGCAACACCTATGTATACTTTATCTGAAGTCACTTGAAACACTGTGAAATACCGGGTGCGTTTTATATATCTATATTTAACACGCTCTGTTGCTGCAAAAATCGCCAAATTTCGCAGCAAATATCCCCCGTATAAGAGATCAAAGGCAGTTTCACCGGTCCACGTGGAGTAAAGCACGCCTATGCGTGGACATAGCCAATGAGAAAGCGTGTATTTCAGAGCTCCAAATAAGTGCAGGTGGCTACTGAAAATTGAAACAGTTTAGCCAGTGCCGTGTAGCGGTGAATAAACGTGTTTTCTTTAGTCTGTCCGTGTTTTTTCATAGATTTTATTAGTTTGTGTATTTTTGACTTTTGAATACTCGGTTTACTTGTTGATTTAATTGTTGTGTTGATTGTTCTTGTGTGTCCTAAATATGGCTCTTTGGAGACCTTGGGAAAATGCTCCAAGCCACGAGGAGATGGTTGATGAACCTGTGCAGGCAGAATTCTTTCATAAAAATTTAGAGGAACAGACCCAAAGAGTAAACCTAAATATGTATGATTGTCTGAAAAACGAAAATCCAGATTCCTCGCAAAATCAAATTTTAAACAGAATTTGTATCCTGACAAAAATCAGTCGGTCTACCATTTATCGGGTTATAAAAAGGGGAGATGTAGTCAACCATTCCTTCCACAGAAAGCGCAAAGGGCAAAAATTAAAAAGAATAGACGTGGGTTTTCAGGAAGATATTCGTCGTATAATATACGGATTTTATAAAGAGAATTTGGTGCCCACGTTGGAAATGATACGGGATAAATTAAAAGATTATCCTGAAGATTTTTATAATTACAAATGCTTAGACTCACTGCACTGTATTGTTAAACTGTGTGGTTTTCAATACAAAAAATTAGATAAAAGAATGGTGATTCTGGAGTCGTCTCGAATCGTTGAATTGCTACAAGAATTTTTGCACAAAGTTAAAATCTATAGAGAGCAGAAAAGAAATCTGATTTACCTGGATGAAACGTGGTATGATACCCATGATGTTGTGCAGTACGGCTGGGTTGACGACAGCAACAAGTGCATTTTAAATGCACCATGCAACCGTGGAAAACGAATCATTATTCTCCATGCTGGCAGTGAAAATGGATTTATACCTAATGCCTTGCTGTTATCTACCAAAAATATCAAAGAATCATGTGCCGACTATCATGAGGACATGACCTCCGACTTATTTGAAAAGTGGATAGAGCAGCAGTTAATACCAAACATTTCCCCAAATTCAGTGATTATTATGGACAATGCGCCATACCATTCCCGACAGAAAAACAAAATTCCGAATACAGGCACAAAAAAACAAGACATTATTGAGTTTATGAAGGATAAGGGAATGGAAATACCACAAAAATCAACCAAAGCCATATTATTGGATCTTATTAAAAGACAAAAATTTGAAAAAGAGTATGTTGTTGACAATCTGCTTCAGCAAAATGGCCATGAAGTATTACGTCTACCTCCCTATTACTGCATTTTTAACCCGATTGAGTTGGTCTGGGCTGCTTTTAAAAAAAGTAAGAAAACATAATCAGACCCCTCAATTAAGTGAATCGCTATTGGCCACAATAAGAGATGCAGTATCCCATATTGCTGCCACAGACCTATGGAAGCAGTGTTCTAGGCATATTATTGAAAAAGAAAATGAATATTGTGTTTTGCCTCCTGTAAATCCGCACGCCTATGATACGTCATGAAATTACAAAGGACGCGCCGACCAAAGGTTTTTATGCTATTTCAAGTGACTTCAGATATTTCATACATAAAAATATCTATCTGCTTATTAACGCTCTTTTTAGAACTTCTAGTGTGTTTCAAATAAAGCTCTGTCCATAATTTGAAGTGGAAAAATTAAAAAAGTAATGGCAGAAAGTACCCAAATCGTTTGTACCTTAATATTTTTTTAATATCAAATTTGATTTTATTTATCTCAAAGTTACATACAATTTTCTATACAATTTAATATCACAATGTAATATTCTTCAATACTCCAGCTATTTTGCAGAAGCCCATAACTCGGCAAATGAACATTACAGAAAATAGTCTTGTTTTCATTTTTCAAACTTACTAGGTGTGCAAGGCCATTATGAATGAATTTCAAAATCACACCATTTTTCATTGACACGTCGATATTCTTTGGATACTACATCTTACCCATTATATTATAGTCATGGCAATATCTGGTTATTTATTTGTTTAATAGTTCTTCAGCTATTCTGGTGAGAAATTATCGAAATACTACTTCTCCATGTCTAGGTTCGGTTTGCCAGACAGAAGGAAGCATCTATACTATGTGAAACTCGATGACGTATCCTTCATTTAGGTGGAGCCGTCAGGAACTCAAGCATATTCTTTGAAACTGATCAGCTGCCTTAATAGTTGAGAATCAATCCTGGTGAATACTACATACATTTATCATGAAACTAAGGGAAACGCTAGATATTATCAGCACCCTTATCATTGACTCAGGGATTTGAAAGTTGAAGGTTTCGTCAGCCTTCAAATCATTCATTGTTGAATGTATACAAAGTAAACTCGAAAATTTTAAGAAACTACTCTTCTCAGACTGTTTGTGTCTTTTTGAAACAGAGGATTTGGACGAAAGCACATCGAATCATGTCCACTTTGGTATTTACCTGTTCATGAACTGTCTATTTTTCTGGATCAAAATTACTTTTGCTCCAATTTCCAATGACCGCTGTATGAGATAGCAGAAGTGATACTGACTCTCAATATACTTACACTTTCTAACTATATGTCCAATATTATATATGCGCCTGGCGATCTTTCCAATTTTATCAATGAAATTTTTAGTACTATATCTTTCACTGCGATAGGTGCAAAGCAAAGAGGTACAAAGATGAACCAAAGTCCGCGAACAGCAAGGTATTTGGATGTATGCAAGGGGTATGGTAAAAATAAAATAGTGGTTCAAGATTTTTCCATGGCTGTTGAGTGGTGACCTTGAACTTCACCTTGACAAAATCGAGGAGTAAAAGGCGACAGAAGCTTCAATTATTCTCTGACTGATTATCTTGAAAGTGACCTTCACCATTGCCCTATCAGCAAGAAAATAAGATAAATTTCAGGTGTTACAAGGTCGTCGTATAAAATCCATTTGAACATACTTTAGGAATATGTCTGAGCATAAGTAATAACCTAAAGGCTTGAATTTTCACCTGATAATGACTTTCTTTTCCTAATACCCTGTACTTTGGCCACGGGATTTTATATTCAGACGTAGCCTTTGATGAAAATTATTTTTACCTTGGTTTGTCCACCAAGTCAGGTCACTAGTGAACATCTAGGGAAAAACTTACGATCCTGCTGAGTTCAGGGATCTTATTGCTCTATCTTTGCGTTCAAGATCGAAATGGTTTTCACCTAAGGTCGCTTTTTCCGAGGTCAAAAATATATAGAAAAAATCGCCTTGTGTGTGACTTGACCTTCAAAGCCATACTCAAAGTCTGAATAGCGAAGGGAAAATCAAAAATAACTATTTTACTGTTGTCATATGTCTTGCATATTCCCAAATATATTGCAGTTCCGAGAAGATATTTGGATATACCAAACAACGAAGAAAGATGCTGTTTCAAGATGACGTATCCGATAGACTTATATTTTATATACATGTATTTAATGCACTTATGTTGATAAGTAATGAAATGCTTGATTAACAGACATTGCTTTTCAGGTTCGAAACAGAGATATTTTTGTCCAAAATGCCATAAACACTACAAATACAAAAACCACTTGATGAGTCATCTTCACTACGAATGTGGGAAGGAACCACGGTTCAACTGCGCATTCTGCGGAAAACGTTACCACCAAAGATATCTACTGAATTCTCATATCAAATGGAACAGCAAATGTCGAAGTCTATACCTGTTGGAGAGATTCCAAAAGTATCCTGAAATAAAGTCGTCTATAAGTTAATGTGCCAATATCCACTCGAAGTATTGTGTTAGAGAATAATCAATGTATACAGCTTTAAAAATGTAGAATATCATATACGTAACAATGGGCTGTTTCAAAGATTGTGATGGGTAACCTAACCTTTTTCTCGCACCTAAAGTTGCAATTAAGTAATTTAAATCATAATTCTTTCGAATCGCACATGAATATAAGAGCTGAAATGGAAGAATATCTAAATCTTCATATAGTCCAGGAGCAGCCACTATGTTTGATTGGGGGGCATTATTAAGCAACTGTTAGAACATAAAAAATGTGGTCACGCGATCCAAGTCATGATCTTTTCTCGGTCATACTACGTTATGAAGTTATATTCAATATATCTTCGTAACCAGTAGGCCGAGCTTAACTTTTTTTAAGCTCAGCTTACTCCCTTTTCAAGAGCAAACATATTTCTTAATATTTTCATCACATAAGAGAATTATTCAGATAATACTACTTAGAAACGAAAATGGACCATTTTTGCTAAAAACCAGTTTCGAATAAAAAGTATTGTATTCGCAAATACTAAAGGCAATTTTCGCTAATCTTACCACAAATTTAAAATAACTGTATCTCTCTCTGTCTCTCTCTCTTTCATAGACTGGGTCCAGTCAATAAGGGCACGTGTTAACTCATATAATGTACCCTGATTACAATCTTTGTAATGTCATTTTACTCCTTTTTTGAATGCAAACACTTTTTTATTTTATTTTTATTTAATAACAATAATATTTAATAAAGATTATATACAAAAATTATAAATGCACATAAATATACTAAGTGACATATAAATCCGAACACCCAGTTTAAATGGTTTTATTTTAATAAAAGTTGGTGAATGTTTTATCTTACTGTAAATAACAAGTGAAAAAATGTTCAGCCTTTCAGCTTTTTTTTAATTCACTAACGCCCTAAAAATGAATATTTCAGCCGCAGTAAAGAATCAATGTTGGCGAATTTTGGTTCTTGACATCCTTTACGATCGGTTACGATGCCTAGAGTACGGAGACCTGTACGATTTCGTCAACTTAGTGAGTTTGATAGGGGCCGTATAGTGGGACTTCGGGAAGCTGGACTTTCTTTTCGGGAAATTGCAGGAGTGCAAAGAAGTGTAGACACTGTGGTTAGGTGTTGTCAGGCATGGCTTCGAGAAGGCCGTACGCAAAGAGCAAGGGGCACTGGACGCCGCCGTAGAACAACAACTACCAGGTCCATTGCAAATGAATGGTTTGCAGAACACGGAAGACCTATTGGCATGCGAAGTGTTTAACGACGAATGAGAAGTTTTGGCTTGTTTTCATACCGGCCACACTGGGTCCTCCCTTTCACTCGAGAACACCGACGTAATCGCCTTGAGTGGTGCAGACAACGGTCACTCTGGGATCAGGAATGGAACAGTATTCTCTTTAGTGACGAGTCTCGATTTTGTTTAGGCATGCACGATGGTCGTGCCAGGGTTAGAAGGCGACGTGGTGAAACGAGGAATCCACAGTTTTTTGTTGAAAGACATGTTCATCACACTGTTGGAGTTATGGTTTGGGGTGCTATAGCTTATGGTTCCAGGTCACCTTTAATCTTCATCAGAGGTAACATGAACGCACAGCGTTATATCCACGAAGTTCTAGAACCCCATCTTTTACCCTATCTTGACACCCTGGCAGATCCAACTTTCCAACAAGATAATGCCCGACCACATGTTGCAAGAGACACAATAGACTTCTTTCAACATAATGATGTCACATTGTTACCATGGCCACCAAGATCTCCCGACTTATCCCCAATTGAGCATGTGTGGGATATGATGGGTAGGAGATTGCTCAATTTGCAACGTTCTCCTCAGACTCTAGAAGCACTTCGAGAGGAGTTGGTGGTTGCCTGGAATGAGATACCACAGGAGGACATTGACCACCTGATCAGAAGCATACCTAGGCGCGTTGGAAAATGCGTAGCACATCAGGGTGCATCCACACATTATTAAAGGTCAAAGGGCTTTAAAGCAGTGCAATCATTTTGAAATTTTTATCATTTACTTATTATGCTTCATTAAGTATTTATAGAAAATTTTATTAAAATAAAACCATTTAAACTGGGTGTTCGGATTTATATGTCACTTAGTATATATAACACAACAATATAATTCCTCTTCATCAATGACATCCTGATGATAGAAAGATGCACCTAGATGGTTCAAACCACCTGTATGTCCTTTCATCATCCGGACTTACAAATGAAAAGAAAACGCTATTTATTGGAATATACAAAAAATCATTAGAAAAACCTTCCAAATTGTGCAGCATTCTCAAAAATATATTCTCTGCAGCTGGTGTTAAATGTTTTAATATTTGTCATCTTTTTCCAGTGTTCTGGCAGAATGTTATATATCTTTGGTCCTATATACGTTACGTAAGTTTACGTTATTATTCTTGGGAATTTCTATTTGCTTGCCCACATTTGCACGAGTACAGTAGTTATGACTTCCTTGTTTCTGTAATTTTTCATTTCTATAGATAAAAGTAGATACTGCCATCACGTACAAGGATCTAATCTTACACACATCCTTTGTAAAAAGTTTATTATTGGGGAATCTTTTAACTTTCTTAAAAATAATTTTAATATATTTCTGAATAATAATGAGTTAATGTAGAGCATTATTATACAATCCCCCATTCTAATTTCCCATATACAGGGTGACTTTGAAGTTGAGTCATTAATTTTCAGATAATGATTGTAGAAGGAAGATAAACCAGAATATGTGTGTAAAAATAAAAAAAAAAATAAAAAAAAATTTTTACCTTGTTTTATAAAGTATCCTCCCGACAAGTATTTCAGTGCGGACCTGTATTTGATCGTGAGGTCCCCTGTGAGGTCTTAAGTCACCTGATTCACGAGCCCGTTGTACTACATTAACAAAGGCACGAGGGGTTGGTTGCACTCGATTGGGAAGCCGATCCGCATAAACATGTGCCATTTTTTATTTCGTTTGAGCCACGCAACAGACACTATTCACACTCTAACCGACAGACACTGACTGTATGTATAACAGAACTGAATAATTGCAAAAACATCGTTCCAAATTCTTTCGCTTTTTTGTTTCCGATGCGATGAACCGGTTAGGCGGATTATATCCGTTGTTGCCAAACACGAGTACATGATATTATTATTGAGACAGGGCGGTACTCAAACTTCCAAAGGGCTATAACATTGTTACTTTAATTTTACCAGAAAAATAGTAAAGGAAAAAAACATTTCTTTTGATCAGATCTACTCACTGTTAAAATAAATGACTCAACTTCGAAGTCACCCTGTATAATTCATTCAACAAATGCTTTATAAACTGTTATTACATTTTTTTACCGATAAAATCACGCAGTAGATAAAATTTATGGATTAATTTTCTAACTACTCGATACATAATCAATATGCGGCTGCCACTTTAAATGTTGGTCAATAATGATTCCAAGATATTTAGTTTGAGACACTTCCTTAACGGAATAATTATCATCCAACATAATAGTGCTGTAATTTGGTCTGTTTTTAGGTCAACGAAAACGCAATATAGTTTGTCTTAGATAAATTCAATGCTAGTTTACTCCCTTGTAACCAGTCTGTAACCATACCTAGACCATACATTGTTTTACACTTTACATTCTCCCAACTAGAACCTGCAAAAAGAAGTACAGTATCGTCAGCATAAGAAATAGTTAAACTCCCTGAGTCCAGCTTTAGCATCTTATTTATATACATTATAAAACGGAGCGGTTCCAAAACAGTACCCTGCGGGACACCAATCTTTATTTTTTTTTCATTTGCTTGTTATGTTATTGAGTTTTAGCAGTTGTGGTCTGTTTGAAAGATAATCCCTCAGTAAATCATAAGCCACTCCCCTTATAACCGGAACCGTGTCGAAAGCCTTAGCAAGGTCCAAAAAAACAGCAATACTCTTGTTGCCATTATTCAGATTATTGACAATCTCAGTTATTAATTTCTGCATAGCATCCACTACACTGTAACCCTCAAGAAACCCGAATTGATTATCTGATAATACATTATTAGCTTTAAAAAATTCCATTAATCGAGTTTTAAGACATTTTTCAAATAACTTTGCAAAACTTGTTATTCAACTTATAGGCCTCTAATTTCCAATAGATGTAGTATCCCCTGATTTATGTATCGGGATAACTGTTGACGTTTTAAACTCTTTTGAGACAATTCCAGTTACCAAAATTAAATTGTAAATATGTAATAACGGTGTTAAAATTTCAAAATGAGTTTGCTTTATAGTTTCAACCTGTATGCCATCATAGCCAGGAGCACTATTTCTTTTGAAAGATGCGATATGTTTTATTAGTTCATTCTTTGTAATGGGACTTAAGAAAATAGAATTCTGGACGGGGTGCGCTAATTTACACTCAGATTGAGGAGTGGGAATTGTCCGCGCTATGTTAACACCCACATCAATAAAATATTCATTACAAAAATTTACCATTTTAATAGAATCAGTAAATGGTTGCCATCATTATCATTTATAGAAATATAAGATTGACCTTTCTAACTCTTTTCGTACGTTGCATCCTTTATGACGTCATATAGTTTTTTCATGTTATTTTTATTTTTTCAATTTGCATTATATAGTAATTATTCTTTTGTTTGTGTATTAATTTATTTAGTTTATTACGATAATTCTTGTACTGATTTTTCAAAGTCAAGCTATAATTTGCTAGAAGTCTCTTTTTCATTTTATCCACTCTTTTCACAGAAACAATAATTCCATTGCTTATCCATGGTTTTATTTTTTTTTTTGGAATTGCTTGCTTTCAACAGCAAGTCCCTGTAGGTAGTCAAAAATAACTTTATAGCTATTTCTGGATCATTCACACTAGTTATCAAATTCCAATCACAATTATTCAAAAACTTCTTAAATTTATTTATGTTTAATTTACTTTCTTGTTACAACTTGCCCAACCTCCAAAATTCCAGAAGGCCGTGCTTTATTAGTTATACAAAGCACTGTTGGACTGTGATCCGTTATTTACTCATTGAGTATATAAGAGTTTAATAATAAACAATTGGTTTTCAATTTTTGCCTAACAAATATATGGCCCAGGCAAGTTCCCGAAGACAGTCTAGTAGGTGTATTGATAAATGCGTTAAAGCCAATAGAAGACATCATTGACAGATAGTCTGTCACCAGAGTGTTCTTATTATCCAGAATATTTATGTTAATATCCCCCAGAAATATCTCAATATTAGCAGAACTATTATGCTCCAAATAAGTGTGCAAATCATGAGTGAAGTCTTTCTTTGATATTGGAGGTGGTCTGTAAACGCACGTTGTACTATACAAAACCCCATCCCTTTCTAACGTGAGTCTACCTAAACTAGCCCTTTATATACTTAATTGGCACTTGGAGAAATTCGCCCTAATACCATCCCTAACAAAAACAATAACCCCATCATTTTTATTGTAATTTAAACATAGTTTATGTTCACACATTTGTCTATTAATCCAATAATTATTTATGCTTTAATTCTTATCATTTTGAAAAGGCATTTAATTAGGACTATATGCAAAATGGTCCATGGTAGGTAGAGCTAAAACCAATTTCGAACAGTAGAAACTATTGCAGTTAGTAATCCTAAATAGTTTCACAACTTGGCGGCGATTTTTTATTATAGCGGCCACAAACCACGATTTTGATCACGTGACCTGTTTTTATATATTCCCATGGGAGCTTAATAATGCGCCACATTCAAACTGAGCTCACATATGTGTAAGTTTTAACGTGCTCTTAGTGACTGGTTCCAGTCTTTGAGATATTTGCAATGTTATTTCAGTTTTATGGTAAGATTCGCGACAACCGTCTTTAGTCTCTGGATATACAATCCTTTTTTTTTAAATGGTTCGAATCTACCAAAAATAGTGTTGTTTGAGTAACTGCCCAAATTGATAAAAATTGAAAACCGTGGTATATATATGAATAATTACTGGTTTCAAAAAATGTGTATCCACAAAGTATGATTGCTCTTGAAAAATGAGTTAGGCAAGAATTTGTTTTAATGTTTGCAACAGTTGTTGTCCACATGTCTTCGGCATAAAGACTTAGTAACGCAAGTCTTCAGGTTATCAATTCTCTTTTTTATGATTGAAGGGAAATGAAGAAATAATCAAAATTTTGAATAATATAAGTGTCGTTAACTGCAGGTTGGAAATATGAAATATCCTGAATTCCAGTCTAAAGTTACCCTAGCATTAACCGTTTTTTTAAAATAAAGACTGCTTATAAAAAGCAATAATATGAATCTAGAAGAACTGTGATGCAGATAAACCGATGGTATTAATTTTTCATAGTAGCCGTAATGAACAAGCAAGATCTCAACTACACCGCATACGTATTATTATAAATAATCTAAAAAGTTATAAAAATACATTTTCTATAGGTTAGTCAGACATGGATATTTAAAATGTACAATGTGCAATATGTCGTGTTGTGTGTAATCTATTGTGTTAACTAATAGAGGTTTCTGGTGAGATAATGATTTCATTCATTCGATTCAAATAGCACATACATCTGTAGTGCTGTTTGGAAAGCGGGTGCTTTCTTTGGATTTTTTTTTAATGGAATGGGAGATTTTGTATAGCTCATTTTAAAGGTCCTGAAAGGGCACTATATAACATTATAATAAGAATTCACTGTTGGAATGGATTCTCCTATTTCTGCAAATAACGCGACGTCTAGACCAATAATTGTTTATTCAACATAAAACAATCAATCCTGCTATTATCGCGGTGACGTCTCTCCAAGTTGTAATAGACTACTAAGTGGTAGGTAGGCGAAAGTTGGCCATGTTTGTATATTGAATCACTTATAAGTCAACAACTGATCGTCAAAACGCTGAGTATGCCTCATTAACCTTCTCTTATATGGGTTTACTTCAATATAAAATACGTCTTGTAACAAGAAGCATAATATATCTGAAATTCGAAATTTTGGGCGATTACAGTACTTCCTCGCCAAAGGGAAATAAAAATTGACGGATTTGACAAATCTTTTATACATATTTGGATAGACAAAAATCAAAATCAAGCGAATAACCAAATCAAAATGGTATTTACCATTTTGGATTGGTATTTACCGGTCCGTTCAAGCGAGTGTGGTTATCAGTTTGGTTATAAGATCCGTGACGTCATGAATCAGCTGTTATATGTCATAGTCATCACCGCTAAATTGTGGTATTTACCCAACTCGGGAGTAGTTTTATATTTCTGGTTATTATTTGAAACGTGACAAGTTAGAATTTTGCCGGGTATTGGATATTTTTGTTGTACTTAGCTTCATTTTTGGGAAACTTGATACAGGCTGACTTCAGTTGTAGAGAGCACCTTATTAGTTATACTCATTACTGTGGTTGGGGATACTTTAAATCTAGTTCCTATGCTTAACAAAGTATGCCGTGTAGCCATATACCACAAGAATATTAAAATATGGCCATATAAACTCTCTCGATAATGTCCACCTGTATACGGTTTTGCTAATATCCTTTTTCTTTATTTCTGCTAAATCAATGACTGTTTTCTTTGACATGCGGAAAAATTCAGAGAAATGAAAGTTATCATAGCTATAAAGTCACGGTTCCATCATTAAAAATTAAAAAAAAATATCTCCCATTAATATTATGAAAGGTTTCTTTTTTAAACTTTCCATACACTGTTGTAGACGAAAAAACACTGATTATTAATAAAAATAATCAGAAATTATATACACGCTTTTCTAAAATAAACAACTTGCAACAAAACCGCGGTTAAAAACAACGCGTTCAAGCGAGTAACTGACGTCATCAACTCGTGTGTCAACTCAAACCATATTATAACCGCGGTACATAACAAAGAAATTTTGGTTATTCGCTTGGATTTGATTTATTATGCTTAACTTTGGCAACCTAACAGTAAACTTGTATATTATTATTATAAAGTACTCGCCCTGCCGCCATCTTGAAATTGTTTATGTTGAAATATAATATATATCAATCCCCGAGTGTCAGCTTTATTAAAAAAGATGATGGTTTTTGAAAACACTGTATAGCTAATAATGTGATTCGAACAGTATTACTAATTTCTCAGTTCTCCTAGACTCATAATGTCGTAGAATATACAAATTACCATGTAGCCTATATGGATAATTACTCGCCTTTGTATAGTAAGAAATAAAGGATTAGTATAAAACCCGTAGTTTTCTTTAATTTGAATACCTCTTTTTCCATCATTTCTATAATAATTAATTTGATATATTTAGTAAATTCCCACTTTTACTGACGTGTACATTATTTTAGATCCCTTATTTTTTACCCAACCACCTCCACTGACATTTATAATGAAGAGCGAGCCTATAGACCCGACCATACCATTGAACAATCTTCAAATAGAGCAACCACTTGTAATACCAGAACACTCCCAAGCTATGAAGGTAATAGAACCTTCTCCTCCTCTTAAGGTCATGGAGCCCCCTCCACCTCTGAAAGTGATAATGAAGGATGGTCCGCCGGTGGCTGCTCCTCCTCTAGAGGCTGATGCTCAAGGTATGAAAGGGTTTCTTATGACAATGGCTGCGTCCATCAGAACATAGCGCAACACTATTTACCACGATAGTTCATTGTGTCATAATTTGACCCTAAATAACAGCTGATGATTTATTGAAATTCAGTGCCCCATATCGCTGATTGGCAGAGGTGTGCCTTGTGACACCGACGCGTTGTTTTGCAAAATTAGGAAGGTTTTTGTTATACTTTGACTTTGAAGTTGAGTTATTAATTTTCAGATAATTATTGTAGAAGGAAGATAAACCAAAATATGTGTGTAAAAATAAAAAAAAATGCTACCTTGTTTTATAAAGTATCCTCCCGACAAGATTTCAGTGCGGACCTGTATTTGATCGTGCGGTCTTGGAGCACTGGCATGCTCTTCCCTGTGAGGTCTTAAGTCACCTGATTCACGAGCCCTTTGTACTACATTAACAAAGGCACGAGGGGTAGGTTGCACTCGATTGGGAAACCAATCCGCATAAATCCGTGGTAAATAGTGTGATTGCATTTACAGGTTAAATAGTGCTCAGTTGCCTAAGCACTCAAGTGACGATATGTTATAAAATAAACATTATCGGCTTTCATCCGTCCGACCACAGACAGCCAACAATGGACTTTTTGGCTGCTCCTCAGAATGGTCTAGGCCTTGGTCTAGGTCTTGGGTGTCTCGGACAACGAACGAAAGCATAGCAACTAAGCACTATCCAAAGTGTGCGATCTGTCAAAATAGGGCAGCGCGAAGCGCCATCTACCGCTGGAAGCGACCACTGCGAAATAGTGAAGTGCAGCCCACTGTTTCGCAGTGGACGATTTTAGCGATAGAAGGCGCTTTGCGCTGTCTTATTTCGATTTAACGATATGTTCATGTGAACCTGGCCACCGATTGCTATCTTTACTGCATGTTAACAGTCTTAAAATATCAAAATGTTGTTACTCTTTTTAATGACACATCTGCGCGATTGAGCACCTTAGTCTTATCACGTGATATAAATAGTCAGATTATACGTACGATCTTTGAGTTAGATTAAGACCAACAGAAACACAGAAGCAAATGAAAAAGCATATCATCCTAAATCTTAAGTCAGGAAAGCAGTTCATTGTAACGTTGTCAATCTGCAGTAAAGGTAGCAAGTGAGAAAAACATATTCTGCATGTTGATAATATTGAAAATATTTGCAGTAAAAACAGAAAAGTCGGAAGCAGATCCAGAAAAGGAACTCCCAAAGAATATCATCAAGAGAAAGAAATCAAAGAAAGGTGGAGATCCCCAGATAGGAAAATCTGGAGATGCTTCAACCTCTGGAATTGCTGACAAGAAAACAGAAAAGCATGTATTAGTCAGGAAGAATTTCACGAAAATGTGCAGGAATTGCTACAATTTCAATAGTACCAGATTTGGCGCAAAGGAAGTTAAAAGCAAATGCAAGAGGGTGAACACATATTGTTTAACATGCCCTGGTTTTCCGCCATTATGCGTTGACTGTTTTATTCACACCCATAAGAAGTAAATAATGGAACACTAGAGTTTGCGATTTCTTGTGAGCTTAGCTGAGTTCTACCAGACGACAGAAATGCAAGCCAGCGTTGAATTAATTTTGCAAACAAACGTTGAGTAAAGAAACGTCCAAGGGACTGCTTCCAAAAATGAACTTCTAAGCTTTGGAGTAGTTGTTTTTAATGACAAAACCTTCTCATATGTTGAGGCTCACCATTTTTTGGTTATGACACTCCTACCCATTTTTTTATCGAGCTTTTTAAGTAAAGGAATGTGATCGAATCAGCACTTATTACAACTATAGCGACTTCCATCATTCTCCTGTTATCGGTTTTCTCAAATTGTCATTATGTAAATTACATGACATTTTATTGAACCACAGTTACAACGTTCACTTTTCCTAGCATGATAAGCATTGGTGTTCACTGTTGATTGAGCTAGAACCGATGTCATGTCCACATGAAGAATCTCATATTTCGCGACAATGATGTATTCCATCTCAAAAGCTTTTCCAATTAATAGCTACTGTATGCTTACATATGATACTGAGCACAAAATCATGCTTGATGGATGTTTAGTTTTTAGGTCAAAAGTATTATAAAATATTACTAGGATTGTTGAAAGACATAGCTCAAAATAAATACCAGTTCATCGTACTTATTATTGACCTTTTTAACACCTATATCCTGTGAGTCTTCAAGCCAAGGTCTTAGCTAAGCGACGTATTTTTGTGCTTGGAATCCTGAGTGTTTGTAATTGTTTCTTACTTAAATTTGATCCATGATATCAGAAAGGTCAACACTTTTAGGAAACCATCGCACACTTGGGATTTTCTGTTGCTTGTTGTTTATTATTCTCATAATAACTATGTGTTTGTTCCTGTTTGAAACGGTTTTTAAAGCGGATTCTTTTGTCTGATTTCTAACACTATAATATCTAATTTTACATGAATAATACTGGTGTCAGTGGTATAAAAGATTTGGCAGGTAGCCGTAGTAGTAAAAAATGCAGTTTTATTCAATAAAATCAGCATTTCTATTTCGCAACATGGATGGTGATAGCTTTTGAGTATAAGACCAACTCATCAACAATTCATCAACGAACAAGATTTCAGGTATGTGCGAATCATCTCTTGGCGAAGGGGACGAATCGGTACCACACTGTCTTGAGTCCGTTAATTATAAATGGAAGAGTCGCTGTTGGAGCTGTTATAGAAATCTTAAAGATACTTACGGACGGTTTCATGCTCAAACGAAGACACCCAGAACAAGACTCAAATGTCTAGGATGCGACAAATTTTATTGCCCAGCTTGTTTTGACCTCTGGCATAAGTCTACTAAATAAATTGGAATGAGAATGAGCTTTTACTGTCAATACACTGCTTCTCTACTAACAAAATGGTGGCTCACAGAATGCCTGTTACTTCAACAAGCATTAAAAAAGATATATTGGGATAACCTTTCCGCATTGGAGGACGAGTATAGATTTATTTATTTTGACTGCTTCGCTCAGGTTACTGTATCATTCTGAGAGGTACAGTAATTGAGAAAATCATCAACATAAAGTAAGTGAAACCCTTACTTTTGTAGCGATATGTTGCTTGTTGAATAACTTGTATTCTATATAGGGTGTCCCAGGGTAAGCTGGCAACCTATCCGATGCATATTAGACACAGGTTCATATTAAAATATCATATAATATACAAAATATCATGACACACCTGCCTGCTTTGACGAAGTTTTGCCAGGCAATTAGGGCCTCACATGCGGTTTTTTTACATTCTTTATAATACTGACTCAAAGAATTTTGGAAAGCCTCAATCTTTTAACTGGAAACTGTATTATTTGAATCTGATAAGTGAACTATTTTTCGGTAAACCATTGTGACATCAGTACATCTTTATCAAATTTGGTACTGGATCCACTAAAGTGCTTCCGTCATTATGAAGATACAGAAATTTAGATATCTCCAAGAAATATATTTTCAGATTAGTCGGTCCTTATATGTATGTGTACTCATTTTGGGGCCTCGCGAATCCTGGCTGTTTGGCAGTCATATTTAAACATGATCGCCAACATATCAACGGTGAATGTAACACCTGAAACTTATCCTGTGGTTTTTATGTTCATGGGACTCCATTTTCTGGCCTCTAAATCAAACCATCCACACGCGGGCATTCAGTATGACACCTGATCTCTGCTGATGAGTTGGAGAGAAAAAGACTAGTAGCGACTTTCTCTCTGATGAGAGATCTGGAGGTTATCATTGCTTGGAAAAGCAAAAGTCTGGTACAATTTAATACTTTCACAACACAGTATTATACCTTGACCAACAAGAAGCGCCCAAGTGCTCATCTCACTATAAATGTGTAACCGACCTATGGCAAAGTGCCATTCAGTCTGGCTGGTTAGAATACAGACCATCGAGGACTTAATTTGGCACGAATTGTAACAGCTGTTGAGAAAATGTTAGGTTTATTGTATAGGGCCAAGGAGTATAACTACGTCATTCTGTACAAGACCCAGATAAGTCCTAGCCTTGAGTATGGCTCACATGTTCAAATAAAAGTACACCTTTTCGGCTAAGACAAAGTGTAAAAGACACTGATATTGCGTTAGACCTAATTCGACCCTAACGTTCTAAGTGAGGTAATTCTTCTACATGTACGCCATCCTATGAGGTTTTAACCAGTTACTATGCTGTAAAAAAATCGTTGAGTTACACAGTGTCATTTATGTGATATTCAAGATAAACTATCCAGTAGCGTTCTTTATAGCATGGTATCTCAGTAGAGAAGCCCCTAGGACATTTTTTGTAAGAGCTTGCATTAGTTTGTTTTGCTTATACGTACGAATCCGAGAGACTGCCCTCTTATTCTGGGGTACCTTGATAAAAGATTTTCCAATCACTCAACACAAGTTTTGTTACTCGATTTCTCATTGTTTGGTGAAAGGGTGCACTGGTGTCATTTATGGTTTAGGCAGATATGCTCTTATAAGTTTTGTTTGTTTGTCCAGGTGCTTTTCATATAGCAAATTACACATTAGGACTACACCACGAAGTAACAACAGTGAAAAAACTGAAAACCCATATAATGTTGTTCATCAAGATGAAGGCAAATACAAAGAGAATAGTAAAAAAGTGTTTCCTTTGCTATCAGAAACAGAGACTGCTATACGGGAAGGAAAATGTTCACAATAAAAAAGAAAATGTTGTTTACACATATTGCCGAGACTGTCCAATGCAACCGTTTATGTGTCAACCCTGCTTTAAAGAATATCATGAATCTGTCCTGTGATAGCTGTTATTTAAGAGAGCTTATACTATCATCTATATGTTATGTTAATAAATACCTTTGAATTTAGAAGCCGATCTGTCATTCCCTGATACCACAATTATTTAGCTCGCCACGACTTCACAACTTAACATTTTAAAGACCTCTTCAAGCTGCAAGCTGGTATCAACTTCCAACTGCTCTCTTTTTGAACTATGTCAAGCTGTATTCATAAACAACCCTAAACCCTAAACGACCACAATCTTTGTTCCAAGATTAAAACATAGTTGGAGATTTTGTCGCAGTGATTTTTATAAACTTGTTTCACCAAACTTTAATCCAGGATTAAATGTACTAATCGTGGATAACAGTGAATCAGCCATTTTTTGGCCAATTATATATTTAATCCGAGATAAAATGATGACAGTTGACATTGTCCTAAAAATTGTGCACTTTAAAAGAAAAGTGATATGTGTTTTATATTGGCTAGTGTGTTTTGGAAAATGTGTTATTGTTTTGAATTTATTATCTTTGGCATTCAGAAGATTAAATAGTACGGCGTATAAAGACGAGTGTGAGAATGAAGATTTTATTATTCGGCGCCCCCGGATCTGTGAGCGAAAAGCTCAGTTTAACAATTTGGATGGTGTACTTTCAACAGCGATTCGGTCTATCCAGGACTGCGACACAAGATATGGTGGATTCTATCATAGTCATGTGGAAGAACTTTTTTATTATTTCTATCAAGCATCTCTGATCTTCATCATATTTCACATTTGGATCGAGTTTCCTTTTACTGTATATTTGGATGACCCACAATTTTCAGGAGTTCTTACACAATAAATAAAATATCACCAAATCATTCCAAAAGTCATGTGGGTCATATGTGAAAGGTGAGGTTATAATAATGATGACCACAGAACACATGCACATTTAGTTAATCCTTAATTATTTTTTGGACTGGTGGAATATACATATTATAAACGCCATTAAAATGCCCCGACCATGCTTATCCCCGACTAGGTAATCCGATAATGGAATGGGTTTGGTGAAATTGGGCTTTTGGGTTAGGGACCTCGAGAGACTCTGAGCAGCAAACATTTTTGATAACCCTTGGGGTTAATCCTGGAAATGTCAGTAAGATGATAATCTCCAATATCTGACGTCATGCTCAACGCATTTTTTGCTGTTGTTAAGGTCCCTTTTCGTCAACTGCCTGTATACAATTTATTTTCAACGTAGGTATGATACAGAAATATTTGTGATAGTTGAACTGGTCATTATTGTAAATAACAGCTGGGCTACATAACATACGCTTTAAAAAATAGAAATGTGACATCTCGTGACACTAAGGCCCGTATCGTCAGTCGTCCCTACAATTATTGTAGGGCGCCTTTATGGCCTCCTTGATTGTCATAGTTTTCTACTTCTCCGTGTCAGAACTGTATTTTGAGGTTATGTCACAAACATCTATTCGCATCAAATTGTGCTTGCTTTTGAGTTATATCATGTTTTATCAGCCTGAAATTTCCTACAATTTGAAAAGAAAACATATCTTCACAATAAGAGAGCGCTGACGCTGACACGGGATAAGTGTAATCTAGAAATTTTTGAAGGAGACAAAGGAGTAAGACAATCAAGGAGGCCATAAACGCGCCCTACAATTGTAGGGACGACTGACGATACGGGCCTAAACTAACCTGAAGAGATTAACAGATACAAACAGTTTGCCACATCAGTAAATACTACCACGTTGCAAAACTTCCTGCTACCCAAGCGATGTTACCCTTCCCTATGAGGGTTCCTTCAAGGGAACCCTTCCTTTATGGTCACCTAACTTTTAGGGTCATTTCTGAATACGGTTCTAAGTATCGAGGTCCTTCGGTAGCCATATATGGTTCAGGATCTTGGTAGATTGTGAGAAATTATGAAGAGGGATTTCTGCGTATATGACCTGTCTATTGTCTAGTTGGTCCTTCCGCAATTTCTGATCTTTAGTTTAAAACATTGTAATCTAATTCGCTTATTATTTGTATTTGTAGGTTCGATCGTAACTTTTGATAGAAATCTTGAGCTATTTTTCACGAATTTCGATATTGTTTGTTTTTCATTCAAATTTGGTCATATTTATTTGTGCAGTTTTAACTAATTCTGCTGTACTGTCATATCAAATTCATTATTGACGGTTCATTCCTACAGTGTACATAATTATATTTATACAAATAATATCTGTAAATAATACATAATGGGGTACAACGAAACTATACTCTTCTCCTTTCTGATTTTTTATATTTTTAGGATTTTCGAACATTGTTAGAAGACCAAGAGGAAGGGGAAACTTCATGTGTGTATGTGGTCGAAAATATTATGAGAAGAAGAATCTGGTCAGACACCAACAGCTCAAATGCAGTTTCTTCGAGGCATATCGATGACATGAGGCTAGCAAGGGCTCCTTCCATACGTTTGAGTTAACTAAGGAGCTCTGTTCAAATTGCACGTAGTTAATAAAGGGAAATTTAAGTTTCAGGCATTGAGAACACAGGCTTGCAGAACCAAAAACAGAAGAACTCATAACTTTATACATATAGTTAGTAGTATACTTTTCCTGTTTTTTTGATTGTCTCATTGGGGAAATGAAATCCACAGCATTAGAACAGCAGCCTAAATGATATTTAAATGATTTTTTGTAAAAAATAACTCCATACAGTTCTAGGCGCTTGTTACAATGCTCGAAACCTTTTCTTTTCCCTTTTAGTTTTTTCATCGGCATTTCGGAAATGGGTAATATATCAGGGCACTTCGTATATTATATAGAATTATCCTTTGAAAAAGACAAAATATTATATATATACAGGGTGACTTCGAAGTTGAGTCATTTATTTTAACAGTGAGTAGATCTGATCAAAAGAAATGTTTTTTTCCTTTACCATTTTCCTGGTAAAATTAAAGTAACAAAGTTATAGCCCTTTGGAAGTTTGAGTACCGCCCTGTCTCAATAACAATATTATGTGGTCGTGTTTGGCGACAACGGATATAATCCGCCGTATCGGTTCATCGCATCGGAAACAAAAAAGCGAAAGAATTTGGAACGATGTTTTTACAAGTATCTCATTCATTTGTATACAGTCAGTGACAGTGAATGGTGGTATCTGTTGCGTGGCTCAAACGAAATAAAAAATGGCACATGTTTATGCGGATCGGTTTCCCAATCGAGTGCAACTAACCCCTCGTGCCTTTGTTAATGTAGTACAACGGGCTCGTGAATCAGGTGACTTAAGACCTCAGAGGGGACCTCACGATCAAATACAGGTCCGCACTGAAATACTTGTCGGGAGGATACTTTATAAAACAAGGTAAAAATTTTTTTTTATTTTTTTTTTTATTTTTACACACATATTTTGGTTTATCTTCCTTCTACAATCATTATCTGAAAATTAATGACTCAACTTCAAAGTCACCCTGTATATATATACGTATATATATATATATATATATACATATATATATATATATATATATACAGGGTGACTTTAAAGTTGAGTCATTAATTTTCAGATAATGATTGTAGAAGGAAGATAAACCAAAATATGTGTGTAAAAATAAAAAAAAAATAAAAAAAAAATGTTACCTTGTTTAATAAAGTATCCTTCCGACAAGTATTTCAGTGCGGACCTGTATTTGATCGTGCGGTCTTGGAGCAGCATGCCCTCACCTGTGAGGTCTTAAGTCACCTGATTCACGAGCCCTTTGCACTACATTAACAAAGGCACGAGGGGTTGGTTGCACTCGATTGGGAAACCGATTCGCATAAATCCGTGATGCATCCGGGAGCATTTTGTAAAGACTGCCCCCCCGTAAATAAGAATCATGTCCACAAGTTCAGCATTTTCGTAAACATGTGCCATTTTTGATTTCGTTTGAGCCACGCAACACACTACTATTCACTCAGGATTTATCGACTGACGAAAAACATCGTGATAAACGTTTCAAATTCTTTCGCTTTTTTGTTTCCGATGCGATGAACCGGTCAGGCGGATTATATCCGTTGTCGCCAAACACGAGCATATAATAGGCAGGGCGGTACTCAAACTTCCAAAGGGCTATAACTTTGTTACTTTAATTTTACCAGAAAAATGGTAAAGGAAAAAAACATTTCTTTTGATCAGATCTACTCACTGTTAAAATAAATGACTCAACTTCGAAGTATAATCTGTCTATACGACAATTATTTAAAAAATTTAACTGACTGAATAAATGGTGACCAAAACGTTCGTCGTACAACAAATAGAAATCAAAGCATATTTGGTTTGATTCGGCCAGACAGTGGAGTCTTACATTTGACTGAATTTCAAGTGAATGCTTGTTTAATCAGTATTTTCTTTTAGCGTCTGGCGATCAGGTTTGATAAAATGTTTTAGGTTTAAAATTTCTATCTATGGCAATGTTACTCAATATTGAAAGCAATTTATTTATAAGACTAATGTTTTATAGGATATATACAACTTCATCTGGGATCAGTATAAGCAATTGCTTGATTCAACAATAAAATTTACACTTGAACTATATTGGTTAGTTTAATAATGATACTCAATCCATTATACAGAATGAGTAATTTTTCAGTTATACTTTTGTTGGTATGGAAATATAGGTATATCTAGTAATACAGCTCATTGGAGTTATGAGCTGCATATATAATATGTCTAATAACAACTTACTGTTTCAATCGGTTTCAAAGTAAATAAAAGTAAGAAAAGGTTCTGAACGGTACAAGAAATATGTCCAAACTTCACGTAAGCGTCTTTGACCTGTTCAACTTTTGAATATATAAGACTATTTCGTAACTACAAAATAACAGGTATAGTGATCTGGTCGTCACAATTGTCACCTTGGAACCGGCTGTCATTCACTTTAAATTCACTTCTAGTAGCTGTGTGTGTTGCCTAAACGTCAAGATACTGAAGTTATCTGCTGTGGCTTTGTGTGATATAACTTCCGCTCCAGAAATCGTAATAACGGATGCTTCCACGGCCTAAGCTGTAGGTTTTATACTCTAGCCTGAAGGAAACACCGCAGTGTAAAGTGATGATGAGTGCACTTATAGTCTGTAGTTATAATGGTTTCGTTGGTATTTATCTCAAATATGCAAAGACAGAAACTTGTAGCGCATGCACTTTTTCATATGATGCTAAAATATCTCTATCTGAATTTGGAAAATGCCACAGATGAAAACGAAAATCTATCATTGGTGAGCCTCTAAACGGGCAATATATTTCGAATATATCAGCTATATCTTGGCAATATTATCTGCAATTTGCAGATGCATACCTGGTCAGAATTTTTCATCAGGACTACTGAATCAGACAAACATGACTGATCACAGCAGTTCAACATTACTTACATTACATTAAGTAGGATTTCAATAACTCCACATTCTGACAGCAACACACGAAAGTAGGTCGGAAAAGTCAAAAAGTATAGCCGGGTTAGAAAAATATTGCCAGCTTAGAAACGCTTCTCTATTCGTCTTCCACGCCGCTGGGATCCAGCTTAGAAACGCAATAACAGATGAACAAATAGGCTACAATCAAATTATCTAAATTATTGTGAGGTTATCCTAGTGATATATTGCAAAGGAATGGATGTTTGGAAGGCCAGAAACGTCGGCTATTGTGCAGACGAAATTACACGTTAAATGTCATGTGGTTATAACCGCAAAATGTGATTGATCCACAAACCATGCTGGCAAAATATGGGTTGCAGCATTTTAAGTAAATGATGGTCGTTGTGCCATTTACCTGAGAATATGTAGCTTTTATATCATAGCTATTACTTTACATATTATGGGTGCTGCTTCATTTCGCATAATACATGCCCTTAAAGGACGCCTCTGAAAATCTTTTTGAAGAATAACTCTTGAACAACTTACGAAGTTTTGGCTGCATTGTAACTAGTTAAGGCATCTCCTGTTAGAGTGCATAGGACACACTTAACTATTTTAGATCACTAGAGATGGACTAGTATTGCTATATTCACACCCCGTACAATAATGGTTCAGAAGTAGTATTTTTGGGAATCGTTATCCTTTGCTGAAAAAATATATTTTTGTGATCAATGAACCCTTTTGGAGAAAACAGTTTTGTTTTTCAAAGCTGCTACCGATCGATTTACACAAACTCATTCAGACTTGATAGAATGAGCCAGTCAAGAATTTGTATCTTTCAATTCTCATACTCTGTAGTGAGGATCAAAAGGAACAAAAGCCTAGAACTTTGCTAAAGTGATTTGGAAATTTATATTATATTTTTTTTACTAATTTCGTATTTTTTACCAAAGTTAGTATATATTTCAAAATGGAAAACAGTATATCGAAGACAGTATCATAATAAACATTAAAGGCTAGTACGCACTGGGATTCATTGTTTGGACTTTTTATCGCAGACGCTCAGATTCATGCCGTAAACTCGTTGCCCCGCAGCATTGTCGCTCTGGAAATCGTGGTGGCCGATGCGTCGTAAAATAAAGAGTAATTCAAATATATACATGATGACCCAACAGTTCATTTCAGACTCAAAAAAAGTTGATTGATACGACATGATTTACCTCTATGCAAAAGTGCTCCGTTTGTCCGTTAGAGGGCGCTAAAGTATTTTAAACGCATTTTTTAAAATAATGTAATGTATGTTTTTCGGAGCTGGTTTTTAAAAAATATTCTTGTAACATCAAGTGTTAGTATCTAATAGACATCTGGTTCGCGGAAAAGTGGGATGTCATTCGTTGTCAGATTATTTTTGACAAGCTTCATAAATAATGTGCCTTAAAAGGAAAAGCCATCTAGCGGTCAAACGAAGCACTTTTGCGTAGAGGTAAATTGTGTCCAATTGACCGGCTTTGAGTGTAAAAACACGTGCTACTTCTATGTACACGGAATATTGAGGCACCCTGTATGTGACTTGATTCGGCCAGACAATGGAGTCTTAGGATAAAATAGAATTACAATAGTCGAAAGAATCGTCCCTTGAGTATTTGGTCTATGTTGTGGAGACATCCTGTATTAGAAAACTTCTTACTTGCTATTTATGTGGCTCATAAGACCAATGATATGAAGTCTACCAATTTTGGAATTTCGCACATACATATATATACCCAGATTGCACATTATAGTTTTTTAAGTATAGTGTTTAACGCATATCTCAATTTGAATACCTTATATATATATTGTTGATTGTACGTTTTAATATATATTTTATACAAGTTGGGTTCTAAATATGGATGTTGGGGTTTTAGGATGTTATTGTTCACTCAGATTATATTTTAATAAAAATAGTGACACTTAACGGTCTATTCATTTTAAATAACTTTTGTCTCTTAATGGATCATAAATATCTGATATTTAGTCGCTTGCCATAATGGATAATAATGCAGCTTTCACTAAAGGTAGGTTTAGAACGAATGGGCTTGGAAATACTAATACGTGATTTCTAGGACTTATTTGATGATACAAAAATGTAGTGAAATATAATCACCATTTTCGTATCGGTTCTACATTTTTCGATAAAGAATTGAGGAGGACGGATGACGCATTACGCTAGGACAGCTTATACTCGTATACCCTGGAGCAGACTTGAGTCGAATACTGAAATCCGTCATTCGGATGCGAATTCTTAATTCTGTATTTTAAATCGTATTCGAATACTCAAGATTCGAATAAAAGGAAAAAGTATTTTAATACCGCTGCTGTTTTGAATATCTTAAATATGAACACTATTTGGGTATTCTAACTAAAGAAAGCATGTGCGCACTTTAAACTTGATTTTTATTTATGTACTTAAAATTTAAAAATATATAACACAATTAAAAAATACATGAACGATATTAAATAAAACTTAAAATAATATTTTGATACAGTGTCACATTGAGGTTAGACAAATTAATTGTATAATCAACAACTTACCTTTTCATATAACTAATTTATCTGGTATCACACTCAAATTATATGAGGTATTCATTTTTTATATAAAATAGCATACTTAATCTGATGTCGTTCCTTGAGCATCGTGAATTGAGAAGCGCCTCCGTCCACGCAAATAAAATAAAGTTGCGTAGCTATTTGGTTTGTGCCATCCATTTCAGGATTCGAATACCAGGATTTTAATACAAAGTGGGTATTCGAATATTAAGGTTCAGAGACCGTATTCAGAATATAGTATACTGAGTACTGACCAAAAATGTATTCATTCGAATACCAGATACCAATCACACAAATGTAAAATGTATTCTGAATATGATTCAAAATACCGAGTATTCGAATACTACCTTTGATCCCTTTGCTGACCCCGTTATCCTCGTTCACGATATCAAAACCATGAAAACGAGAAACACGATCCTATATTGTTCTAACAAATACATTTAGTTCCAGGTCAACATAAATGTAAAATATGTGGCAGACTCTACAAGCACAGGCAAACACTGTACAATCACGTTAGGTATGAGTGTGGAAAGGAACCATCATTTCAATGCGAGTATTGTCCGTATAAGGGAAAAAGAAGTTATCACCTAAAGCAACACAGACAAAACGTTCACTATATGTTATAATGAAGAAATTAATTTATCAGGGTACCTTATTCTAAATTGTCGACAAATATATTGTTTTCATGGAACTTGATATCCGCTACCCTTTATTCTATCTAGCTCCAATATAACAAGCTTAAATGAAACTGTTGGTTGTCATGGTCCAATTTTACTACTTCTACCATCCAAGGTCGAAGTTCTAAAGAAATGACATTTAGCGTTTCTATTGACCCGCATTAGGTCACAATTATTTTTCTTTCTTCTCCACTCTGGAGTGCCATTCTCGTTCTGTGTTTTGGAAGACATATGTTTTCAAAACGTTAAGTGAAGCGTGGTGTATGTAATATTAACGCCAATAATTTCACATGTCATTAGGTACTGGCAATTCAACTATTCAAAGACTCCCACAATATTGTATCAATAACACTCAACACCCTAGATATAAATCAAAATGGCTTAGTAGTCGCTTCAAAGTCCCCAAGCGATTTTCAAAAACGCTGAGTTTGAGACTAACGGGAATATTAGATTTTTAAGCTCATCGAAGGCAAGTGCAAAGCACATCACTTATATTCAGCGACTTTGAAGAACGAGGTTTTGCCAATGAGAGTTTCAGTCGTTCCATCATTTCTGTTAGGAGATAATGGAACCTAAATAATTTGGTGTTACAGAAAACTTGATTTTTGATTTGTTTTTGAGTGCTCTAGGCAAAGTTCAACGTGCGGTCAATCTGTATGTGATAAGTCGGATTGTGAACTGATCGAGCTGGATAGTATGTTTTAGGGGAAAGAAATGCGAATAGAAGGTAAGTTAAACTCTACCAAACGGTCGCTTTGCAGACGATCAAATGAGAGCCTGTGTAGTAGAGCGTATTGATGAGAAGCAACGTGTCGCATTTGACGTGTACAAATGACATATGTGGCCGCGATTCTCTCCGCGTTGCTTCTTCTCAGTGTACGTGCAGCATTAGTTTGCCCGATGTTAGGCTAGGTTCTCTCACAGCAAAAACAGTAGTGTCGCATGCTTTCGACTTCTTTTCTTGAGTGAAGGCTGGAAAGTGAACCTGATGCTGGTCATCATTGTAGTGGTGTAGTTGCGAACAGTTTGAGGCAGTAACGTCGTCGTGGTTTAAGGCTCGGTGTTATAAGCAGTGAATAAAAGAGCTGCTACTGTTATAAATGTATATATTTTTTTGTTCAGAATAGAAAAATACTTTCCCTCATGTAACATTTACTGTCTCCCCCAAATCCATCCAAGTCAAAGTCTCTACAAAATTCCATATATATATGTGATTTGATCCGCCATAACGTGGACAGATAAGAAAGTTTCTGAAAATGCTTTGTTGGGCCAGGAAGGGGACACTTGGAAGAATAAACTAGGCGAACACAGTTTGAAAGATTCTGAACTAAGAAATGTACACTGTGAAGGTTTGTAAAATATGCTATGGATGACTGAAAATAAGTTGGACTTACTTCGGTAACATATTTCACCACTTTCCAGACCAACATTGAGACCTGCCTCGCTCTCGACTGATGTCTCAACTTCGGAAAATCTAACGTGTTTGATAAAAAGCGTGAGGAGTCGGGGTCTTTCTTCTCTCCCACTGACGTCAGAAGCAAACTCACGTCGTTCAGACGGAGATAATTTCTTGAGTGCGAGCATCACGTTAGCATGTCAAAGTCAATGTGAACGCAGCGTAAGGAATGTTGGTCACATTTTAATCAGATAATCACTCGCGTTGGACTACAATATAAATGCCAATGGCGAATTTCAACATTGAAATAGACTTGCCAGTTATACATCTCGATGTTATCCTCTATGCATTTTTACAAGAACCATATCACGCTTAGCTTAACCTATATTGTGTTTCAGCTTTTGGAGAGCCCATGGACGTTTTTCCCTGTCCGCAGTGCGGAAAAATGTATAGACATAAAAGATCCCTAGTTAGACACGTGAAGCTGGAATGCAATCAAGAGCCCAAGTTTTCCTGTCCCGAAACAGGTTGTGATTATAGAGCTCATCAAAAAGTTAGTCTGCGTAGACATGTACTCGTCAAGCATTCCGAGGAACCTCTTTCCCCTTTTGTACAGAATTTGTAGTCAAATGTAACAGTAGCAATTCTTTGTAGGATTAAACCTAGGCAATGTGATATAAAATAAAGTATTTATTTTAACTGGAACTAAATTGTACTTATTATAGCATTAGCATGGTATATCTTCCTTCTAGACTGTAAATGTACTGAAGCGATACAGCGTGCTGAGATCACAAGCCCTTTTGTTACAAGATACCAGCAACACATATTTCAAAATTAAGTGTCCTTATTGGTAGTAAAAGGGATTTTATAACAAATAAAATTGAGCATATAGCAATATGCTTTTTTAATTGAAAAACTGGCCTGCATGTTTAAAAAGGGCGCATATATTCGAAATTTGCGCGATAAAAAAATGGTTGAGATTGGGAGTTTGCGGTAGCCGAAGGCTCAAAACGGTAATCTGACAGAAAGCTGGTTTCAACAACAGTTGGTCCAGCTGATCATTGATCTTTATATGTATTTGCTATACCATCTATTGAACAGTAGCAGTCTTCTGTTATTGGCGTTATTGCTGGAAAAATAATCTTTCATAGGGGTAGCGACTCTGTGGCGACAATAAGTGCAAGCTACCAATCACAGAGCTACCCTCATTTTAGAATTTTGTGTATTGTTGATTTTTGAAATCGGTAACGTTTTCTATAACCTCTCCTTTCTTATCATTAAAGGTTGCATCAACCACATCCCGCACTTCGACTTCTGTCGAACATATTCGAAGATTCATTGATTAACACAATCAACGTTGACAGTAACATTGTTATTTCTGGTCAACAACAAATAAAACCGAGCAATCGTTCGTAGGAGTCAAGTTTCCATAATCTTAGAAGTACTGGACCTACTGACGGATGCGTATTAGGCTTTTACAGTGTTGCTACTTACCTAACAGCCATAAGGTCCCTGAAATGCTCGAACATGTGAAAGATTAAAATTATTACTTTTTGGTCAGTGAACTGGTAATGTAGGTATAATGCCTCCATTATACTTTGAAGTGGCGGCAACAGGAGCCGTACAGGGTTGCCAGATGGGACGAATAGAATCAAAGCATATTACATTACACCATATTCAAATCGCATTTACGCGGTCTGCATTCTATCCTGCGCTAATCAATACTACCACGATAGATTGGTCGGAAAGAAGGATTTTGGCCAAGTTGTTAAAAGAGGGCAAGCCAGAGACCACGTTATCTATCTGTCAGGTGACTCCGTCAT